>VWZU01015737.1:1761344-1957756 GCA_013397095.1 Sterrhoptilus dennistouni
GGGGGGGGTGGGTTGAGACAGTATATGCTTCCAGAAACTCCTCTCCTTTGAAACAAGTACGGTTCAGAGATTTCTTTCTTGAGAACTAATTGGGATTATTTGTTGCAGGAGTTGTTGGGTGATAAATTCAGATGATGCTTTGCGGATGTCAAGAATCATGTTTTGCACTTGTATACAATGCACAAAACCTTGCCATGTATAAATAACACTGTGCACTGGTGAGGTCTTTGTGCAGCAGGAGAAATGTCTCCCAGGCATTTTCATAAACCCCCACACTGCAGCACATACATGAATAAATGAGTTGATAGCAGGACTGGACAGAGAACTGAGCACTGCCCTTACTGCTGCTCTTGGCTGCTCCTCAGCACTTTTTTGGCTCATGGTAGTCAGTGCTCTCCCAGGAACATGAGAAGAACAGTTTGGGGCACACTGGGGCTATGATCCTTCCAAAAATGATCATCATGTTTTGGCCTCTGAAACAGAGAATAAGTTCTGACCTGTTTTATTGAACCAAATGTAGTTTTCCAGCATCATTTACTGAGGCACATGTTGATCCTATGTTTTTCATAAGAAAAGACTTCTCAGCTGACTCAGAGAAGAGTTGTTTCAAACTAAGGATCATGAAGTTAGCTTGACAAATTCATTATTACTGTAAATCTGTTAATTATGGTCATCTTTAAGTTCTTTGCTAAGTTACTTTTTGAAAGTGAAAGATACCTGAAGGAAATATCTTCTGAAAAGTTTCACTGCACCTACCCAGTCAGAAGCCCCTATTCACATTTGCAGGTTGATATTTCTGCAAATATTGCTCTTTTAACATGTCTTAGGGAATTAAACTGTACCCATATGATGATTACAGCCATTTGCTGGACCATCTGTCTTTCAAGACTATCAGAAAGTCTAGATGGATGATACTGTAATTTGGAACAAGGTATTTCATTCCCTTGAATTTACTAATGTCAGACAATATATAGCTCAGTTCTATTTCTGGTAATGATGATCTAATTGTCTCAGCCAGACTGTGTCACCTCATTGGAAGTACAGATTTGTGTGATGGCTGCTCAGTCGTGGGGAGACCTAGAAGGGGTCATGCCTATATAACCAATCATATGATTGTACAAATGGTATCTTCAAAATGAAGTGGGTCACGAGTGTGATCCATTTATTTCCTTCTCATCCGAGCAATGAGCAGGTCCATAGTGCAGGGGGGGGCAGTGCAGCAACTATGCAGCACAAGTTGTGTGGAGACACCACAGGATGGTCGCAGAAAACCTGAGGCTGGAGGTTTTTGTGCAGAAAGGTGGCCCAAACCCACTCCAAGCAGGGCTGAACTGCAGTTCCATCATGTTACTCAGGGCCTCATGGGGTTCGACTGTGAAACTCTTCAAGGGTGGAGATGACAGCCTCTCTAGCCCTTGTTGCAAAGATTTACCACTCATATTTTGATGATTTTTTTCATATCTTATCAGAATTTCCCATGTTACAGCTCATGGCCTTTGCTCTTGGATTTTGTTGTCCATGAGAGGACTACCAAGAAATCCTTCTCTGCTCAACAAAGGTCCAAAAGCAAAGACAAGACTCAGGAGTGTGAGAGATCCTTCCATTCACTAGCAGTGTTTACGTAAAAGTTGTCTGTACCTGATCAGCAGAATCATGCTGCATGCAAGGATAAAGTGTCCCTTACAGACTCAGGTATCCTTGCTCAGTCTTTAATGCTCACCCCAAGATTTTTTTCACTGGATCCTCTATTCTATTCATTCTCTGAGCTTGGTGATTTCAGAGGTTAAGCAGAGCTTATCTAGTGAGGTTTTCTTCCAGATTGGTTGCAGAAGGTGAGACTGACAAAGTGAGTTTTGGATCAGTTGTCTTAGATTGGAGGTAAATTTGGACATTCGTCTGTCTAGCCTTAATTATACATTTTTAAAACAAGGACAATATTCTTACTTCCTCAAAAACAGTTGTTGGGAGGAACAATTCCATCAGAGCCTGCAAGTCTCAGGAGAGGTGATGTCCAGGCAGGCTGGTGACAGAGCCCTGCCCAGTCCTTCTAGGCAGGGGACTTGGCTGGAAGAAGTGCTGAAGGGCTGAGCTTTGTGCTGGAGGATGCTGCAGAAGGATGTGCAAATCCACCATGAGAACAGTGGGAGAGCCCAGACTTCACAAAGTACTCAGACCTCATTTGAGGGTGAAGAAATGCTAATGGCAAACTTTCAAGGGAGTTAATAACCTTTAAATGTAATGAGATTTGAGTGGTGAGTTATGAAAAAATGAGATATACAAATAGAGTAAAAATAATGAAATAGTAGCATCGAGCATGCCCACAGTGTGAAACAGATTTTGTGAAATAAAAGATCCAGTTTTAGGCAAGGAGAGGCTAAACCCAGGACATGGTAGTGAATTCAAATGCTTACAGCCTGAGGAGACAGTGTAAGTCTTGGCATTTTCTAATTCCTGAGACCTGACTTTGCAACCTGGGTCATTTAGTAGGTTTTCTTTTAAGCATTTAAGAGTGTTAGTACTAAAGCATCCAAACCTGGGCAAGCATTTTTGCAGGCCAAATATATTAGCACTCATCTGTAACAAACCTGCTGCATGTTCAGATTATTCGTGTGGTGCTTTGGAGAATCAGCTGGTGATGGGTGTTTTGCTGGGCATGTGGAATGTGTGATTTGTGGTGAAGGACAGAGCAGCCATGGATCTGAGCAGATGGTGGTCATCACTTGTGCCAACATGTGACTGCATTTAATTACAACAGAAGTGCTGAGGCAGATTATTTTGCTGGGCTCTTCACATATATCTTCCTAGCAAAGTGAGTAAGTATTCAAGGAAGAATTGCATTTAAGGATCAGAACTGAAACAGACTCACTGTAATCACTGCTAGGTGACACTGTCTAATATTCAGAAATTCCTGTTCTCATATACATTGGCAGATAGTTCTGCCACTTGAGAGCAACAGAATATCTTCTCAATGTGCAGTGACCACTTAATGCAATTCAATTTGATGGAAGCTACATTTTTCCTTGAGTTCACGAAGCAATAGAGTAAACTGGCTGCTCATAATAAATATGTCTGCACACCTTAAAACACAAATGCAGTTTGCCATTTTGAACCACTTTATATGGAATTATCTGTAATGCAATGTGATTTCATCTTGGGAGCCTCACTGTTTTATGTTTATATGCTCCCACTAAGTCATATTTTCAATTTTTATGGGTTATTTTATTATTGTTTTGCTAATGACACTTAAACCTCTTTGTTTCTCCCTCATAATGCATCTTCAGTGACAGATAGTGTGGTCTCTTGGCTGTGAGTTTGCGGCTGTGGAATAATTTTTAGCAATTAAGCACATTATTGATTAAACTGTTCCTTCTGTTCCATGATTCATGTCACCAGACAGTGCACAGGGAGCAAAGAAACAGCTGCAAAGAGAACAAAGTGTAGAAAATGAGGGTTGTGTTGGATTCTTCCTCATCAATCCCAGCTTCCACAGACAACTCTCAGCCTCATCTTATAGCCAGCAGCCCATGGTGAAATGCTCCAGTAGAAAACCACAAACCACCTGCAGAATTAGCACATAAAGTGAGTACTGCTACAAGCAGGACTGACATTTCCTGTGTGCTTGGAGGTATGGACTGGAAAAGGGGCAAAAAGTGACAGGCTTGGCAGTCCCTGACGCTGCATGGCCTCACCTGCCTCACGTGGCTGGGGAATAGGCTCTGCAGAAACAGCTCTGTCTGGGATTTAGGGACTGCTTTGTACTTAGAGAAGGTACAGTCAGCATTCCTGGAAGTGTTCAAAAGATGAATACATGTGATACTTCACCACATTAGTTTAGTGGGCACGGTGGTGTTTGGTCCAAGGTTGGACTTGATGATCTTAAAGATCTTTTCCAGCCTTGATTCTATGATTCTGAAGGCCTTTCTAGTTATCTCAGAGATTCATCTGTCTGCCTTTACACTAGGGCCCATGCTGAGTGCATTGTGCCCTGTAGCTTGGATTTCCATGCGCCAGCACATAATTTTAATATCAAGGGAATTAGGATGAAACCATCTGAAAGCATTTGTTCCTTTATGAATGTAAAAATCAGTGAAAATAAAGTCTTTTTCTTTAGTAATAAAATCTTATGCATGTGGCCATATGCTGCCCACAGTTGCTGGATCATTTCCTAAAACTGGCTCCCTACTCTAGGCCAGGCTGGGGAAGTGCCTGTTCCCCTGCTGAGGAGGAGCTAAAGGCAGCACAAAGTCTTGCAATTTATTCTTTGAAGCTTTGCATGCAACTGACCTCCACTTGAGCGTTTTGTACGGTATAAATATTTCAATTGAGCCATGAATCAAGATTAATGTGTTAGGTGACTACCAAATCATTAGCAGTGCAGGATGTGATAAAGTAGATGGGGTTTTATTAAACAGGGCGTGCTGGTCATTAAGACAAAGTAATGGTGGTGTGTAAATGTGAGAGCAAAACCAAATTCCCTCTGGGTGTCTCATCCTAAACAGGCAGTAATGGTAGGAATGGTGAAGTAGCAAGGCAGGAAGTCAGGCATGGTTAAAATTGCCATAGTGACTGAATTCTGATTAATAGATTTTCTGCATCTCTTCTCACAAGGAAGATGATGCCAAACCTTATTTTCTGTTAGGCCTCAAAACCATAATTTGGTTAGTGCTAAGAGAGCTGATTTGTCAGAGTCACAACCAGACACTGAAAAGAACACAGAGCTGGGGAGCAAGAAAAAGCCCAGGGTTTGCAACAAGCACACAAATGTCTAGTCTTCTCCATTTTTTGGTAGTAACAGGATAAGAACAGTCAAAAAAACATTTATAACTCATTGTCAAAATAGATTTTTAGAGAACAAATAGGAACGACCCCAGAATCTACTAATTCTTTTTGTGCTTGGATTTTCCCTAGTTCATAATCATCATCCACTTAATTTCTTCCTTTTGTTTGTGCCCCCACATGGTCTGAGTTTGTGCTATGAACTTGATTTTTTAAGAAAGCCACACTTGCATAGAATTTCTTGGCTAAGAGCTGAAAAGTTCACTATGCTGTCATTTTCCTTTGTGTGCATTCCAGAACATCAGCCTGTTTAAGGAATGGAGCCAGGATTTGTATTCAAGCAGGAATTCCTGCCCTTGTCCCTGTGTCCTTGGTCCTTGCGGGGAGGGCTGGCACTGCTGTCCCATCTCATGGTGGGCTGGGGTTGGTCACCCAGAGACCAGGGAGATGGAATGACCTTCACCAATACTCATTTATTATCTCTGCAGCTTCCTCCCCCCTTCTTCTGCTGAAATTCAAACTTTTAGACCTTCACTATTGATTTCATAACTATTTCGAGTTCCTGATGATATTTTTTGTACTCTTTTGCAAATTAATCACTTGAGATATTTGTGTTGATTGTCCTGCTTGTTTCCACTGTATTCTTGTTCAATCTTGTTTGTTTGTATCTCAAATAGCAACTTTACCACTCCTGCTCTTAGGTTTTCTGATGAAAAACACTGCTTTTATCATCTTTACATGCCCTTTAGCATTTAATTCATCACTGGCTTTTCTTACCCCTTCATAAAAGTGTATTTCAGGGATCCATTCAAATGTTGGATCCGACACAGCCCTGGCTGCAGTGATTCTCTAGCCAGCATGGGAGCTTTCTTTCTTTGACAATCTTTTTCCCTTTTTCATTTAAAAACAAATTCTGAAGATTTAAGATTTTTATCTGCTACTTGCTAGGAGAACCATTTTTTGTTCATCAGTTTCTCACCCCCAGCATTCTTCTTTAAATACCATCCACCCTCTTCTTCAGATTGCTTCCTTCTTTGCAGTCTGGAGCCTTTATAAATACAGTAATTACAGGTGGAATGCCAACATAACATTTTCCAAAAGCTAAATTTTGCAAACCAGAATTATACAGTTTTTTTGAAAAGAAAATAAAAAAATTCTATGATGACTTTAGAAACTGATAGACAGGATAAAAACGTTTTACTGAAGAATTTATGCAAATGTGTGTTTTAGCTGATGGTTTTGCCCTGTATTTAGTAATACATTGTCCTCAGCTGAAGTTAACACATTTTTTGCATTGCTTATGAGCAGTAGCTAACTTGTGATTTAAATGATCAATTTATAACTCTCTGAGGTTTCTACCTTATTTTATGGTGATTTATTTTTGTGTAGAATTTACTTTTACTGCGAGTGACATTTCAAGAGCATATTTGCAGTCTCTGGAGTCCTTGAACTATTTCCAAGCAGTGAGCCTGCTGAGGTTTAAGCCAGTTTGGAAATCTGTCTGTTGGGTTGATGGATTATAGCCCATGTTGTGAGCACTCAGCCTCCAGGAGGTTCATGGCATCTTCACCTTTAAGTATCTAATTTATGTAGAAACGCCAATAAATTATTTAGAAGGACATGCTTGCTGATACCAGCAGTTCTGGAGCAACTAAATATGGTATGACTTTGAAAATCATTGGAAATGTTGGCAGATCTTCAGCAATTCTTTATAGGTTCCAGGTATTAAATATTTTAGAAGAAAAAAAAGCTGTTTTTTATTCTTTTCCCCAAGATTTTTTTTTCAGCTCTTTGGGAATGTATCAGATTTTTCTTGGAGTAAAATTCACATTGATTCTGGAAAAGCATGGATCCAGAAACATGTGAGAGGAGAGTGAATGTTCAATAAAATAGAAATATAAAAAAGCTTCTTCCTTACTCCTTGGCTCATTAAGGATTTGTTCCTGAGTTTGCAGAAACGTCACATCTCTACCAACAAACTTCATGTAGGTACATTTACAGGGGCCAGGCAAGGATCCAGGTTAGCACAACATGCAGAGCAGTTGAGGATGTAGAAATTTGCCCTGGAAGCCCAGATAATCCTGCTGGAGAATTGCAAATGTTGACTCTTCAGGTTAAATACCTAAATCTGTCTGAAGGTGTCTATCGAAACAGTAATGTTTTTGCAAGTGCTGAACACCTAAGTTCTTTACTAAATCAACAGGAATTTGAAAATCACCTTGTAGACACAGTCTGATAAAATTAACATTTATTAACATACTGGCTTTAGAAGAGAGAGAAAAACCCAATTGTGCCTCCTCTGCACTTGGGTTTGTAAGATACCACCAGTCAGAGGACCATCTGCAACTCTCTCCTTTCCCCAAAACTTCTTCTTTGCCCCCTGCACCAAGGTATCCCTGAAAGCACACACACATACACACACACACAAAAAAAAAAAAAAATAGAAGGTGAAAGTGTAGCTTGGATAATTTTTATTTGATTGCAAATTCAAATTGTTATTGCGTTGCTATGTTAGATTAATAAAAGGAAGATGCTACTGGGCTGCTTCTCCACTGAGTGGCTGTTCAGAACCAGGGCTTCTGCGTCCTGTGTCACTCTAAAGGTCAGGGCATTATTTGGCCACCTATCCTAAAAAGAAACATGAGGTACAGAAGGTGATTGTCCTTTTACTATTCTGTTTAATATTTATAGCAAATAAGCAGTCACTTAAAACTGGACTTAAATTTTAACTTCATGCACAAATGAGAAAACCAGTGGTACTACAGATAATATTTTACAGGAATATGACACAGTATATTGATTTTCTTTAATGCTGAAATTCACAGGAGTAGTGGTACAGATTTGTCCTTAGCTGAGATCTGTTTATCTAAAACTTTAATGACTAATCTTTTTTTTTTTTTTCTTGCAAAGTCTAATTGAATTTTGCAGACAGGATTAGATCTTTAAGCTCTGAGGCATTGATGGGAATGATTATGGAAGACCAAACTAAAGCAATTGTCTGTTATCCTCAGCAACAGCACAGCAAGCTCCTGTCTAAGGGTGTCCTGTGCAAGCAGTTGTTAACTTAGTGTGGATCTGGCTTTGGACTGCCCAGCAATTTGGAAAGCTTGTAGGTTTTCACGTGGAAGAGAAAGTGTGGGACACAGAGCCCAGTTTTTGTGTGTGAACACACACTGCTGGGGAGGGGAGCAATGGGAGGTAGTGCCACCTGCTTGTGCTGTGCTGGCTGCTACCAACTCCTGCATCCCTGTGTTAACTCATTGCCTGTTTCAAAGGAGATCTCCATCACATGTGTGCAGGGATCTTATTTTAACCAGTAAACATATGGTGAGTGTAGTTGCTTTCACTGTGGCCAGGATACTGAATTTTGAGGTGTGAATCTGCTGCAGGGCATTGCCTTGAGGCAGGATGAGGTAGCAAAAGACAGAACTTCCTGGAACAGATCCTGATTCACATGAATTTGGTTCATATTCACAAATTAACTCTTTGACATTGTGGAAATACGTAGAGGTGGAGGAAGGCTCCAAAAGCCCTTTCTTATGCAGAGTTGGTAGAATCACCTTAAAAATTTCAGAGGTTGTCGTGGGTTTTGTGTGCTGGCTGTGTCAGAGGTGCGCTAATGATGCTAAAACATTTCAGGTTGTCAGCAGTGACTTGCTTAACAGGGGCTTTAGGGTCAACATTGCCTCTTCTAATTAAGCCAGTAATGTCAGGACAATTTCTAACATAGGGAGGTCATAGTTATGATGAAAACATTTACTGTCCACTGCCAAGAATGAAGAGAATTTAAAAATCTGGTTATTAAGCAGAGTGATAGTCACTAGTCTTAAATTCTCTTCTATTTGTGGTGGGTATATGAATATATTTAATGACTGCGTCTCACTGTCTCAAGGCAATGCCAACACAAGCATCACCATCTTCTTCGGAAGCTGCAGCAAATCCTGGTAATTGCTAATTTATCCAATCATCCCATTACCTCACTGGGAAGCTGGCTGAATTTAGAGGAATCTGTAAATGAATGAATAGTCTGAGGAGGAATAATATCTGAGAAACAAGTAAATAAATGATGTTAGTGTAGGAAATATCCTTCTTGAATAGTTATGTTTCTGTTGTGGTCAATTGTGGTCAGGTATGGTCATTATATTTTATTCCCACATGTGCTTCTTGACTGCTGCAGGAATGCTTTTACTTTTGCATTTATTTTCAAGCATTTTTCAAATTATTAGATGTGTGCTGGGCTTTCCCTTTTAGCTCTCTCTGGAGACATTCCTCAAAGACAAGTAAGGACCTCTCTGTCTGTCTCAGGCACTGTATCTCTGATAGCTGCCTTGATGAGGATGGAACCATCTGTTTGAGAGCAGCTGGCATTCAAGTAGGGGGAAAGACAATTTAGAGCTACAAACCAAAATAAAACTAATGGTTGTATCCTACAATGTATTACAGCATTGTCCAGAAGAGCCTTGTTAGTCAAACTGAATGAGCTGCCTCTTGAAATGCTTAATCCTCTCTGAGCACTCCCAATCTGAACAGAGGCAGAAATAGAGAATGTCATATGTTATTCTCTCTGAATACCTTTAAGAAGGGACTAGGTATATGAAACTACAGTTACATAAATGGTTCTGAAACAAGAAAAATTCACTATGAAAAATGAGGAAAAGGGCAGTAAGGATGAAGATGAAAGTACAAGATCTCTTTCCAGTTTAGTTTTTAATCACTATCAAGTCCATTGGAGAAGTGAAAACACAGTATGAGCAATTTGATATAGAAGTATTTTTTTCCAAATACGTTAATGTCTTTATTATAAAGTAGCACCTGCTACTGCATTGGAAGTTATTAGATTGTGTGTGCATGAAGCAATACCCTTCAAAGAATTTAGATTAATAACCCATAATAAATCATATATCACAAGTGCACGTAGTTAATATCCAGATTAATTATGCAGTGACTTGTAAGGCATTATATCATAGATATCAATGTAGAGGTTTAATTTTTATCTAAAAACTGATGAATTCTGATACAACTGTTTAACTATTTATGAGCCCTCTTGAGATGCAGGCTAAAGCAAGGCAAGGAAACTGTGACATTGGTTTGCTTCTGTAATAGAGTGGTTAAATCTACACCATCAATCATACAGAAATTTAATTGGAGTGTTTGTTTTCTGTCCCAAACACCTTGTTGTGTTTTGTCTTATAAAGTTTGTGGTAGCACCCTGTTTTCCTCATTTTAATGAGAATGTTCTCTTGTAATGGTATATTGTGACATCATTTTTATCTGATTCATTAGAATTATTAAAAAAGCAGGAAAACACAGGATATATTCTGCCATGTTTATGAAGTTTTATGAGCTCTTTAACATATTGTGTCAAATATAATTTATATTTTTGAGCCATTAGGGTTAGGTTAGTGGGGGGCTGCAGGTGTGGTTTCTGTGGGAAGCTGCTGGAAGCTTCCCCCATGTCCAGCAGAGCCAATGCCAGGCAGCTCCAGGATGGACCCAGCGCTGGCCAAGCACCTCCCTGTGCTGCCTGTGGGGGGAAAGTAGAGCTCAGGAAGGAGGGAGGGGTGGGGGAAAGGTGGTTTTAAGACTTAGGGATTTATTTTATTTATTATCCTGCTCTGATTTTATTCAGTTTACCAGGTAGTGAATTCAGTTTATATCCCCAAGCTGAGTCTGTTCTGCCCACGGTGATGTTTGGTGAGCGACCGCTCCCTATCCATATCTCAACTCATTAACCCTTTGCTGTATTTTCTCTCTTCTGTCCAGCTGTGGAGGGGAATGATAAAGTTTGGTGAGTGCCTGGCATCCAGCCAGGGTCAACCCAACACACATGTAAAGCACCACAATGTTTGATTTCCTGTCCTAATTAAGGGCCAGATCCACTTTGAGACAGACACCCAAGAGCTGGGCTCAGCTACTCACATTGTGCAGAGAGGGCTGGGTGCTCCAGTGTGCAGGGGTTTGTGCTCAGGCATCCCCCTGCCAGGGAAAGGATGTCCTTCTTTAGACACCTGTGTTGGATCTTGGGTCTTTCTCTGCAGAGCAAATATTTATGTTGGGAAGTCATACATCAGAATGTCCAGGAAGTGCTGAAATACTCATATCTGCATCTCACTGAAGTATGTGGGACATGAATACAACTTTAAATGTTTACAGGAAAGTATCCTATTAATGCTTTTCATGAATTCATCTACAGATGAGCCTGTGGGGCCGAAGGAAACCATTGCCCTTTCCTGGCAATATTTTCCCGGTGGACGTAGGAGAGCATCCTACAAGAAAGGAGAGAGAAAAGCCATTGTGCAGGATCACACATTAACAGACAACAGCATTTCTTTATTTGTAAGAAAAAAATTTAGCTAGGTGAAAAATACAGTTAGTGATTTTAGGAGCAGCCCATGATGTGCAGTGTTAAATTTGTGTTTGGATGAAGGCGTGAACAATACTCTGAGGCACATTGTACAGTTACTTAACAAAACATTGACTGAGGAACAAAACCTAATTACGATAGAGTCGCATTTTACTTTTTCTGGAAGTTACCTATTTTCTATTCCTTTGCTTAAGTGCCAACATTACCCTTTAAAAAACAGAATATAAATATAAATGTATAAATTGCCTACATGCACACATGGCTGACACTTGCAGTTTGGAACTGCACACATCATCCCTGTACACCACACACCATCCCTCTGAGCTCAGGGCTTAACTGGTGCACAAAGGGTGATGTGTGCCATCTGGCCTGAGGTAAATGTCATCCCTAATGGACATGGGAAGCATTTTTCCAGAGGCTGATCCCAAGTGTGCTCCCCATTAGCAGGCAGACCAAGCATCCCCACCTCTTGCTGATCCTGTGTCTGCCTTTGGCAGCGTTCTCTGCCAAATCAGGCTCTGTGAAAGATGCTCAGGCAGTTTCCCATGAGGGAAACGGGATTCTTCTTCTCTCTGCATCAAATGCTTTAATAATTTTAAGTGAAAGCAGCGAACTGGAACAATATGTAGTATCCATTCATGCAGCACACCAGGAGTGAGTAAAATACACAGGGATTACATCTACCTGTGCAGAACAGCAGATATCTGGCAGCACAGCCGGTGGTGCTCTCTCAGCCAAGTCCAAACGCTCCTGTCCTGACAAGGCAATGGAAACAGCTGATTAGATGTAACCTCCTGCTCCTCTTACTCAGAATTCTGCCCTTCCATCTCCCTTTGCTGGTCACACTGCAGATGTGCTGTCCCTGGGCACGGATGCCAGACCAGCTGCAGCTCGGGGATGTTTTTTGTTACCTGGCACAGCTCCAGAGAGGGTGCTGCTGGCAAGGGAGAGCTCTGGTCTGTCCTGCTGAGCAGAAATAAGGAGAGCTGCACCCTTCTCTGTGCCCTACCCAGCAAACCTCTTGTGTGTTAGGCTCAGCTTCAAGGCTGCTCCCCTACATCGAAACTATTGGGGGGGGGGTTTGTGGGTTTTTTGCTGTATGTGAGGAAAGGAAGATGGTTTTTAAATGATACTCAGTTGGAGAGGTGCTTAGGCACTGGACATCAATCTTCACAGCTGTTTGGGAGCCTTGCCTGCAGGGAAACTGATGGCAGTCAAGAATCTAAATGACTTTTAACAACCTAACCCTGCTTTTGATGCATTTGCCTAAATATCTTGCAGGGATGACTTCAACCCTTACTCAAAAGTTCTGTTCTGAGAGTTCTGGTCTCCTCACACTATGGAAGGGAAAATTATTGGCCAAACAGTGGCAGCAAAAGCCACAAAGCATTGAGGAAGCAGGAAGATGCAGATTTGGGGATCAGCATCAATACTGAGGGAGGTTAATAAGTTGTCCATTACTGGATCAAAAACTGGATCCACACCATGGGCTCCCATCCTACATGGTTCATTTCTACCAACTGATGGGGGAGGGATTTGTTCAAAATCAGAAAAATTAACTAGTGCAAGCATAAGGTAGTCTGAAAAAGTTAAACTTTTTTCAACCATTTCTCTCATTTGGTCTTTCTGCCTTTTTTTTTTTTTCAGGAGGTGCATTTTTTGGTTTAGGAATTTAAATTCTTATTATAAGGCTTAATGCAAGTGAAAATGTAGTTGTGTTATAATTAAGAGATTTGTAAGTCTGGATGCTACAGAATATGAGAGGCTCTTGTGAAGTCCATGCTGAGCATGAACCCAAGTTTCATAGACCCATCTTTTGAGATTTTCTGAGTTCAGAATTCTTGTTGTTAGAGGATCAGGATTATATCAAGATGTCTTTTATTCCCATGGGAGATAATGGCTTCTTGTCTGAATGGCAAATGTTCTCATTTCCCTTGAAAACTTAGAGGACAAATATTAAGTACCTCCTGTAATTTCACAAAGAAATTTGATAGAAGCCTCCAGCTATTTTTTTTTTTCTGCCTGTGCTGGGCATTTTTTGTTGTTCTAGAAGCTGATGGCAAGGTACAGGCTGTAGCACAGGGGCTCATTAGGGCTTTGGAAGATTGATTATTTTGCACTCCACGTCTTCAGCCTGCAAAGGGGATGGGCTGTGCAGTGGTGGAACTTGCACTCAGAGCACCTCTTCACGTGGCTCTTGCAGCTGGACTTGGCATTGCAGGAATTGTGTCACCAGACCCCAGGGAAAAAAGAAGTAGAACTGGCTTATTCCCTGTAAAAGAATTTTTTTTTTTTAGTGTATTTTTTGCAGAAGCACGACAGTGGCAAACAGCTTCCAACTCTTTGTCCTATTACCCAGGAGAGGTTATTCTCTCTCACAAGAGGGGAAAAAAAAAACAAAATCACGAATAAATGGTGATGAAGCCATTAAATGAAATGGAAATTAAGGGGAAAGTGGGAATGAAATGCTGTTGATGTGAATTTTAAGAGTCCTTCACAAAGGGTTATGTAAGAGAATGAACTAGATTCTGATTATGTTTTTGAATTCATTCCAATAAAATGAGAAAAAAAGAACAATCCTAGGTTTGTAGTGCCCCATTAGTTTGCTGTGAGTTTTCCTGTACATGAGATGACTTTTTCATTTTACATTATAAGACAATATTTCAAAAGGCAAAATATTGTATACAAAAAAAGCAGTGCTGCTTCTTTGCTATTCCAATAACCCAGCTGGGCACTAAGGCGCAGTCTTAACATATTTCTTATTAAAAAGGAGAGGTCATAAAACTTTTTTTTTTTCTCATCTTGCTACTAAAAAGTAACTGAAAGCTTTGCAGTCACTGTCACAAGTCATAGCTCTAAGTTATCTGTCTGGGGTCCCAGGGTGGCTGCACTGACTGCCCCAGCCCCTCTCCCAGCTCTCAGACAGGTCCATGTTCCAAACACAGCTCAGCTCAAGGTACCCTCATCAGCTTTGGAAGGCACAGGGCAGGTACATGGCACCAACAGCCACCACACTGCCAGGAGCACAAATGGGGATGGGATGAGCTTTCAGATTTAGAATATGGTTTGTGTTGGGAGGGACCTTAAAGAAAATCTTGTTCCAAAGCTCTCCCCATGGGCAGGGACACCTTCCACTAGACCAAGTTACTCAGAGTTACTCCAACCTGGTCCTGAACGCCTCCAGGGACTTGGAGTACACAACCTCTAAGGGCCTTTTTATTCCTTGTGAACCCAAAGAAACCCTGGCAAAAAAAGAAAGAAAATGGGGAAGAAAAAAAAAAAAGCACTGGCTCTTACTTCAATTTCTCTGAATCTTTTGAACTTCTGATCAGACATATTTTAATTAATTATTCACTAATCATTGTTCCTGACCATATGGGAAAGGGATTAGGTGAGGTGATGAAAATGCTGCTGGTTCTCCACTGCTGCCTGTCCCACCTGATGGGGAGGAGGCTACAGCTATTGACTTGTGAGCTGTTCCTTCAGAGAAGCCAAAGCCCAGCTCCACCCAGCATATGGGAGGAAAGTTTATGTCACATTTCAAAGGAGAAAAAAAGTAATGAGTGAAAAAGAAATGATTTCTTACACAAAACTAAGTGTGTGTAAAAGCGGAGTGACAAGACATGGAGAGAAAGAGTTGTGCCTTTGTGTATATATATATATATAAATATATGCATGTATACTTCACTGCTGTAGCAATACAAAGCAGTGAATGAATCTGTGCAAGCCAAGTTGGTTTTGGTTAAGTTTCTTTGATCCTCACTCCCTTACACCTCTTGTTATAATTAATGTAATAAAAGTGATTGCAGTTTTTCTAGTACCATGGCTCGCTTTCTTTTCTATGTTCAATTTTTAGGTGAAGTGGTGGCTTTAACCTTGTGTTTTATCTTGGCAACTTGGAGTACTATTAATAGATCAAACCAACTGTGAGAGTAGGAAATAAATGGTCCAGAGAAACCTCATCAGACATTAAAACTACAGTTATAGTCATATAGTCTTGCCATTATTTACCAACAGATGAAGAATTTCTGAAAGCAGAGGTAGAAAATCCCATGGTGCTGTGAAGACACGGGCAGGGAAATGTGGAGTCTGATACTCAATGTGGGGGACTCCAGGAGTGAAAAATGCCAGGAGCAAAACAACCATGGCCTCTGTTTCTCATTCATTTGGCAATGAATAAAGAGCAAATAACTGAGATTCTTTACATTGATCATGATCTGCTGGGAAGTTTTAGTGATGGAAAGCTGTTGAATACAAAGGGGAAACAAAGCAGGTATTTATGCCAATGCCATGGAAGGAGAATAATGCAGCTGATTTACCCTGAGCAGCTCATAGGATCTGGCTGTTCCTTCCCTGTGCTGTGGCATCTTTTGGCAACCAGCACAGCAGCCAGCACAGGAGCACAGATCAGTTGTGTCATGTTCCCTCTTCAGTCCACTGACACAGAACACGCCGTAAATCTTGCAGTCCTCACTGCCACCTTTCAATTCCTGAGCTTGGTGACAGCAAATGTCACTTGAGAAAAGCACAAGGGCTGTGATGGGTGATAATTTTGGGAAACACGGTGTGGGGCTGTGTCACTTCAAAGAGACGTTCTGATTGTGGCTTTGAGAGTGAATGTCACTGTCCTATTCAGTGTCCTCTCCGTGTAGAGAAGATGCTCTGGGTATAGTTGTGAGGGGGAGAGGAATCCACAGTCTGGAAGTCAGATGATGGGGAGTGGAGAGCTTGTGATGGTGCCACAAAGTTACTGTAACTGTTTTGAATCTCTTGAAAAAATAGGATTTCAGCTGGTGTTTGCTCTTCTGCCAGTTAAAATTAGGGGAAACCTGAAAACTGTTTCAGATTTTCTGGGCAGATGTCTTGGGTCCAGTGAAGATTCACACCTTCAGCTGCAGCAAGGCCAATGTCAGGTCTTGCTGAATGGGAAGTCTGGAGTTCAGAAGCCCAACCCTGATTTCTCTGAGATTACAGAAGTGTGTGCAAGAGGAGGTAGAGGGGCCACAGTCTGGGGAATGTGAGGAGAGCTGACTAATGGGTTTCCTAACCAAAATGACTTTATATTGCATTACAGAAAATGTTGTGCTTTGCAGGCTGGTAGGAGAGAGAGTCCTGCTTTTAATTATGATTCAACATTATTTTTCACTGATAATAGCCTTTTTGTAATCAAAGGAGGTAAAAATGAAATGTACGTTGCTGACTTTTTTTTGTGTGAACCAATGAGCAATGCAATCATAATGTAGTTTTAGATTAAATTCTTTAGTTCCTTTTGTTAATTTGAGTTTGATGGCTTTTCCTGGTGCCAGAGCATAATTTACAACAGACAAAATTCCCTTAAATTGATTTTTAAAAATGCTCTCACATACACTACATTAACCTTTTCATTCCCTTATGGTGTGTGTCAAAGAAAAATGATCCCTGTAACTCTGCTTATTGAAGAGATACATTTGTGAAGTGTATTAATTGGTTCCCATTCTGCTCTGAATAGATTTTTTTACATGGTAAATGATTTCCTGGCTGTGCTAATGCTCATCTATCTTTAAAAAATACCAGTATTCCAGCCCCTGTCATTTACTGTCTCACTGCTCCATGTCTGATCACTTCTGGGCCCTTTTATTAGCTGTGCAGGAGTTTTATCATTTAACTTAGATCAGTGAAGAGAGGCACCAAGGCAGAGGTCCTCAGGAGTGTTCTTGTGCCTGAATCCTGGTGAAGCCACAGGGAATGAAGGACCTGAGCAGCTCTGAGGCCCCTGGCATGGTGCAATGTGCTGTGTGTGCAGCCCCACATCAGAGGGCTCAGACTGGGTACTTGATAGGAAGGTCTGAGCTCCAACGTTCAGTGCAGCATCACAAGATCAAGATGTCTTCAAGTCTTGCAAAATGAGTGACATGGACAGGGAGATGAAGACAGAGGACCTCTATAATATGCGTTTAGATCACAAATTGATCCGAAGCTGTGCTGATCTCTGTGGGGAATGTGGCCATGGCTCTGCCTGCTGGGTTTGATAAACCCTTCAATATCAGAACCCAAACCCTGCTTCTTGTGAGAATAACAGGTTGGTGAGGTGTGGAGAAGAAACTTCTTTCTGGGACACGTTTTTCCTTACCATCTCTGGGGCATTTTTTCATGGGACACAACGAACCTGTCACACATAAGTCATTGAGTCTGCATGAGTGATTTTCCTCTTTTCAAATCCTACAGCATGTTTATTTCAATATAATATCCTTGCATTTTTGAATAAACCACCTGCATGACTCAGGGGAAGAGCTGTTTTTGTCAGTGCTCCTGAGATGGTAACACGAATTGTTCAGGGAGATTAGAAATGATCATGATAATGCAGTGGTTTTACTGCTGGTGGCCCTGGTGGCAGTGACCCTTGTAAAATGATAGAAGATCATCAAGAAGAAAAATTTGCAATTTGTGTCTCAATCAGTTTTACTTCTTTTTATTTAATTTCAGTTTTGAGTGGGAATATGGATGTTTCCATTCATTCTGTAATTTACTTACTGAGTCTCAGAATTGTGTTGAATTAAGGGTAACTCCTTCAAATGAAAAATGAGCAACAAAAGTGTTCTTTCTATGCAAGGAGTCACGTTGCTGTGATGTTGTGCCACAGTTATCACAACTCAGTATGGGAAATTTGGCATCTTGCTTTCCTGAGGAAAAATGACTTAATGTTTGTTGGTTGTGTTTCCTGTCAACCAGAAAGTTTTGAAAATTAAAATGAACGGCTTTGCAAAGCCTTGTAGTGTGCTGTGAGAACCCTTGCAAAAACACAAATCAATTAAAACAGACCAAGCATAAGACTGGGAAACTTTTGGAGACCTTGGAGCTGCTTTTCCTGACAGCAGCATCAGTGCTGAGCCAGCTGCTGGCATTTCATGCCAAGAACCTGAGCACCCTTCAAAGAGCAGTAATTATTCAAACCACAGTTATCCCAAGATAGTGCTGGACAAGGAAATGAAAACTTTTTATTTTAAAAAAAACCAAACTTCATGATCATCATATCAGGATATCCATGAAGGGGTTTCTGTTTCAAGAATATCTGAGAAATGCCCAAGCAAAGCCCATTGGGAGAAGTGAGATGTCTCCCACTTTCTTTGAGAACAGTTTCACAGCCTGTGGACTCTGCCTCCTGCCTCATCATCCAAGTGATGCCCATGGGTGTCAGCACAGGTTGCTGCTAGCCAGAAGGAAATAGTCAGCATTATAAAATATATAAAAATATCTGTTCTTTTGCTGTTGTGTCCCTTTCTCTTTACTTCTGTGTGGGCTCAACAAACAATTTTCCTTAAGTGTAAGAATTACACAGTTGGGGGCAGTTGGGGACTGATGCTGAGGTTTTGGGTTTGGGATGCTGATTGAGTTTAGGGCTGCATTTCCGTGATGAAGTAACCTGGAGGGAAGGAGGGGACAGAGCACAGTTGTGGTTTGTCACTGTGCTGCTCCCAGGCATGGTTTTGGCCCGTTGCAGCAGGACTGTCACAGCAATGCTGCAGAAGAGGTTGGTGCACAGAATGGGCCAGGGGCTGTTTTCCTAAAGTAGTTGTGGCAGGGTTGTGCTGCACTCCAGTATTGGAGAGTTTGGCTTTTGGGTGAGGGGAGCACTCAACCAGTCACCCCTGAGACAAGAGAAGAGATTTTGGGTGATTTTATTTACTGGTTTGTATTTCCTTGTGAATGCAGGAATTAAATGTTCAGAAGATGAGATGAAGGGGACAGAGACCAAGCAGATACTCTGGGCTGTATGGGCTGGGGAGAAAGCCACTTAGCTGGGAGAGAAGATCCTCCATACTGGGTCCTACTCTCACAGCTTCTAATGCCTTTTCATCTAAAAGAATTGTGTAAAATGCAGGCCCACACTTACACATTCTTTTTTCATTGTTTGACTCAGTTAAAATTTATATCAGAGAAAAATATTCTTTTCATAATTTTATTTAAAATCTTGGCTAAATACTGCAACATTGGAGACCTACATGGCAAAAATGACTTGATCCTAGAAACAGCAGAAAATCAAAGGTAAAATTGTCCCTTAAAGGTAAAATTATAATGTAAGTATCATTTTCATATAAATATTAGTATGATTAATTACACAATTGCATTGTCTTTGAAACATCTGTGCATGAAACAATTTATCATTTTCAAAACTGTAAATGACTGTTGCTTGAAAATAAGTTGTGTAAAATCCATTTTCTCCCCCCTCCCTGCTCTTTATGGATTTCATATTTCTCTTCTCACTGTCTCTGCAGCACACTGACCTCAAACCTTGGCTGTCTTCATAGCTCTTCCTCACATTGCTCCCAAGCCAATTATTTAGGAACTAAACCTTGTTTGCCTCATGTTTTCCTTCCTGTACCATTTAGAAACAAATTATTTGTAAACTAAATTATAAAAAAGCTTAGGGATTTATAAAATGTAACATTGAACAAAATTTTTAATGTTGTCTTTCTGCCTAGGAGGATGAAACACCTCACTATATCCCTTATCACAAATTATTTCTTGGTGTTCAGAGTGATCAATTGAATGATTTTTTTATTTTTTTAGCTGAAATACAGTTTCACTAAAACTTGCAGTTGCCTTTTTACAAATGTAAGCAGCATGTCATTTTGTTAGAATTAGAGGAGACAAAAAAGCTGAGAGGTTGTTTTGCCAAGCTCTCAAATCTCTCAAGAAAGCTTCTTTTTCCTGTTTCTTGAGATCATATTTCTTCAAGAAATGGAGTAGGGAGATGCTGCCCTGGCATGCCTTGGCAGCACCACTCTGCAGATGCTTTCTGCATGGGTATGAACTCTCTTAGGGTTTGTGTGTGCTGTGGCTTAATTTGGAGGGAGTTAGGCTGTCTGAGCATTGTGGTGGAAAAACTGGAGTTAGGCAAGTGCTGTGGCATAGAAAGTCCGGGGATCAGTGATGTAATCTGTGGCATTTGGGCTTTTCATGGATTTGGGGAACACACAAACTCCTCTGGAATAAAATCCTAAGCATCAAACTGAGTTTTACTGGTGCCATGGCGGATATTTCACTCCAGGAGATGATTTACTCCCATTTTAGCGGGTGAATGCATGTACTTATATCAAACACTGAAATAAAATCAAAGAAATGCTGTTGGTTTTATGGTCTCTGTCAGTATTGGGAATGGATCTTTAATTATTACTTGAATTACAGTAGCAGCTAAGGGCCCCTGAGAGGATTCACAGTCCCACTGTGCCAGGTGCTATAAAAACATCTGGGTTACAGCACCAGAATGAACCAAACTAATGGGGGAAAAGTGAAGGAGATTAATAAAATGACATTAAATCAAGGCTAACACAGTTCTTGGCTAAAAGTATCTGTAGTCACATATGTCCTGTGCCACACACAGGTACAGCATTGACACCTCCTTTCTCCTGGCTGTGGTCAGACTGTGCCTTTGGCTGGAACCACTCACAGTGCAACAGGTCCAGATGGTGTTTGCAGCTTGAATTTTGTCACCTTGAGAACAAGCTTCTGGCAGGATTTAGAGTCCACGTTCCAAGGTTCTAGTTCATTTTGAAAGTTCCATGGAGTCACTCTGTCCCTGAGCACTAGGAATAATTTGGGAATGTTTCAAATGGCAGTGGTGCTTATTTACATACTCTGTAAGGGTGTAGGAGGGTGTTGCAGTGTGGTTATTCTGCTTGGGTACAAAAGTCATGTGAAATGCCAGTTCAAAACACAGAGATGCTAAATTAATCTTTTAGTACTGCAGGGTCTGGAGGTGATCCAAAACCATTTCATCATAATGCCTATAAAAATGATGGGAAGTTATTAAATGTCCATTTCTGCAATCCAGAACAGCTAGGAATTCCAGATATTACTGTATTAAAATCTTTTTACAGATTTATTTTTCTTTTAACTTAGTAACAGCATGGGGTTTCATTTGTAGCTGAACACACTGGCTTGGCTTGGCTCCAGTGGAGCCAATGATCTGTGTCAGTCAATGCTAACTGAGGATCTGATGCCTTCTGCTCTAAACTGTGGAAGACTTGTCATCTGTTAAAGATGTACTTAGGTGTGTGGGATGCAGATGGCATTCATTTTCTCCTGTTGGCTTTGTGATACAAATATGTAAGACTGAAAGCTCTACCAAAGCAGAAAACATGCAAGGTTTAAGTTTTTGGGGAGCTGAGTGTTACGGGTACAGCCTTTTCCTCACTCACTTTCAAACACACCATTAGTGCCCAGCCTCTGAACATTTATTTGCCTGTGTGCACTTTGCAGATAATAGTGGGAGGAGATGGAAGCAAACAGCATGGCTTCAGGGCATTCATAAAAGAGCCTCCCAGAAATGCAGGGCAGGGGAGTGTGCTGCATTGTGTGCAGGGGAAAAGGTTTGTCTCACAGTGCTGGGGAGTAGGCAGCAAAGATGTTCACTGTTACTTCAGTCACTGCTCCCTATTAATAAAAGCATCAACAGAAGATGAAGAAAAACATAACATAGTTGTCTTTCATCACCACAACAGGCAGATGGTTTTATCCCTCTTATTTTTGTTGAGGTTTTGCAGGAAAGCCCACGTACATGCCATGCTTCATTTGTAAAAACAGAGCAAGTTTTTATTCCTGTCACTCTGAAGTGGCACCTTTAGCACCTGAACAACCAAGTTTGCTGTAGCCTCGGGCTCAGGCTCTGTGTCTGTCTGGAAACTGGTTGTTATTCAGCATCACACTCCAGCTGGAGAACAGCTCAGGGTGGTCTGCAGAGGGGAGGGAGGTGAGTAGAGAGGAGAAGGAAAGGAAAGCAAATAAATAAAATATCCCCAAGCAAAAGTAACTCAGCTTGACTTCAGAGGTGAGAATGATGCAGTTACATACTTATTATTGCTTGTCTGTGTTATGATACTTCCTAAATTGTGCAGTGACTGAGGTTTCCTCTGTGCCAAGCAGGGTTTCAAAAATGATTCCTGCCCATGAAGAACCTCCATCCTAGGTTTAAGGCAGGGGAGCAGTGGAGGATCCAGGCAGGAGGATTGTGATGAGACAATGGTACAGTATCAATCAGCAGAATAACCAGGAACCTCCTGCTGTAACCACTGCAATTCATCTAGTTTACTGCCATTATTATTGCAATTAGTGTTTCTTTTTTGCAACATAAGGTTAATAATCTAATAACTGTATGGGTTACCCACTCCTCAGCTCATTTGTTGTGCTATTCAGCAGGAATAACTTGCTGCAATTTTGTATTATAAAGACCTAATTAGCAGCAAGATTATTTTTCTACTGAACTTCACTGGAGTTTTTGTCTTGGACAACAGTGTTCCCACACCTTTTTATTCTGTGCCATGTTCTGGACTTGGTAAGCTGAGTTGTCAGAGACACCACACTCACCCACCTATCATCAGGCAGAAGTCTTAATTCAGAGCCAGGTGGCATGAGTGAAAGGTATAATACACATTTTTCAATTAACAGTGTTAACAAGCTTATTAGAAGAATTTTTTCTTTGTTGTGTTTATAAGTGTAATATTTAACGTCAAAAATTAGAAATAAATCAAAAAGAAGCAAGAAGCAGAGCTTGCAAGAGTAGCAAGTATGAAAACTACAAAATTACTGCTATAAATCCCCATCCTGCCACCTCTGAGGCCAACAAAACATTTTGCACCTGCTTTTATTTCATACCATTAATTTCTTGGATTTTCTTTTGTCTTTTGCTTCAGCTTTACACCAGTGCAACTGAGTCCAGAGCTCAGTCTCCTTGGCCCACTGTCACCTGTTTCTTCAAGGAGCCTTTAAATACAGCACCTGTATCTGTTATGTATATATTTCATATAACACACCTGGGATTTATTGTTATTGCACAAAAGTGGCAGCTCTATGTTGAAAAAGACTAAGAGGCCAACCATGACTATCTCACTGCTGATACTTCAAAGATTTTGATCCAGGATGTATAAGTTTTATTAAACAATACCTATACTTGACAAACGATGTCTACATTGTCCTTCAGCCATACAGACACAGTTATTAAAACAGAAAAAAGAGAATTTGTGCTTGATGAGTTGTTTTAAGAAGCTCTTATATTATTGTAATATGACCACTGTGCTGGCAGGCTTTTGGCAGGTTTCAAATAAACATGCCAGAAATAATTTTGTTGACAGCCTCTTGGGTTGGAGCACATCCAGCCTTCATCCATAACATGTCAACACAATGATTCTTTTGCAGGCAGGAAAATATGTCACTGCAGATCTGTATTTTAGAGTCTTAAAATACTGTGGATGTCTAGATTATTGGCTCCAAAATCAACTTCACAGGTGGCTAGCAACGTTTTTCAATCACAAATGAAGATGTAAATGATAGCACTTGCAGTTTTTAATATGCAGCATCAATGAAGTGTGCTTATGTAAAATCCTGTGGAAACATCTGGTTTACTTTCCAAATCCAAAATCAATTTTGTCTTCACGTAATAAGAAGAACGAGGTGAAAAACAAGCAGCAAAGGAAAAGAAGGAGAAAACCAGGCTGAAGGGCTTTAGCTTGCTTGCAGAGGTCGTGAGGATGTTGTGTTAGTGCTTCATGTGAGGCACAGAGGAGGTGATGAGTGACTTCAGTGTTTTCTTTCATGTTCTTTTCATCAGAGCAGAAACTGTAGGTGCTTGGTTTATTTCCCTTTGTGTCACACGCTCAGATTCTAGCATGAAACCCAAATATGGTGTCTTTAGGATTAACACAAAGGGTATCTGCTTGCTGGTCAGTTCAGATCTCCATGTTTATCTCTGTGGGCTGGGTTTTTTCAGCAACAGGCAAATTCCAGCTTTGAGCTCTGTGCTGGAAATGCTCCCTTAGGGCTGTCACTTCACGAACATCATTTATGTGCTTGAATCAGCACCTGCCCAGGGCTGAACTCAACACCTTCCTGGCTTCAGTCCCAAGCACAGAGGCTCCCCTGAGCACTGTGAACAGGCAGATGGTGCCTGCTGTTGGAAATCCCAGTGAAGGGTGGGGTTTGCTGCCAAGGGCAGGGAGTGTCACAGGCTGGGGGGGCTGTAATCCCCTGGAGGTAAAATATGGTCACAGTGACACAGCAACATCCCTCTGGAATTAACAGAAATACAGACAGGAGTAATCTGAGTGCCAGTGCTGTCATGGGTATGGTGTGGTGTGTCTGCAGTTTTGCTGTAAGTGATTCTATCAAAAGAGACTTCAAATGACTGAGAACAAAAGAGCAGCTTTCCAAACCTGTGCTGAATAAAGCTGTTTGTCTTTCTTTGAAAAGTCATTTATCTCTCTTCACTTTTTACCAGGGGAAATTTCCTGATGGAATTTTGAAAAGAAAGTGAAAGTGTTCTTTTCTACTTCCTTGCAGTGTATTAAACCCCAATATTTTGCTTATGAATAGTTTCCCGCCTCTTGATACACTAGAAATTCACAGTCCTTTTTTATTTTTTTTTCTGAGATTTTGCTCAAATATTGATTGAATGCCTAGAGAATTAATGGGATTGACTTGATAATGGATTCAGTGCAAGTACAGCTGTCCTGAACCCTCAAGTATGTGTGTGCATTTCTATCACACTGGGACCCATGGATGGGGAAATCACACTTAATGCAAGCTGTTATTAAGCTCTTGAACTACATCTGGGTTTGTAGATGTTATTCAAGTCCATGAGCTAATTTTTTTCTTCAATTTTAAAACTTCTGACCATTTGTGGTGAGAGTGTTAGGTTGTTTTCAGGACTGTGACTGCTGCCATCTGTTCTGTAGCACTGTCAGCGTTACCTCTGTCCCAGGACACTCTGGGGGCTTGACTGGGTTTCTCACCTGCTTCTCCACAGTTCTCCTGTTTCTCTCTAGACCCCTCTGTGAAAGAAAGAATATTTTTGCTACTTACTAAGAAGCCCTACATTATTTCCCTGGCTTAATTATAATTTTCCTTCCCTTGGAAAGCAACAGATTGTCTTTTGTGCCTTTTTGTATCACCTGAAAATTGGAGATGATAACAGTTTCCTAAAAATGGTGTTAGAAGACTAAATTGATTAATATTTTTATTCATATTTAGGGTAAAGAATCTGTATAATTGGAAGTATTTATTCTGCTTGCTTGTTGCCAAAATTACATTTCTCAAAGCTCCTGACCTACTTTTAAATTTTTTCTCCAGTAACAATAGTAAACTCTAAATTTGTTCCTTCTAATTATTTTTCATTTCAAATAGAAATCCAAGTACAAACAAGAGGGAGACAAGGAGGGGAAGGTGTGCTCACCTCTTCTCCTCTTTGCCAGAAGGAGGAGAAGCCTCCTGTCTTTTCCAGAATTAGAATAAATGATGGAGTGCATCAGATGTTTAATGCCTCAAACTTGGCTTTCCATTGCAGATTTGTAGCTTGTGTAGTGGTTACATCCCCAAACATATAGAAAGTGAGGCTAGATATTATCTTTTTCTGTAAAATGAATTCTGGGGAAAGGTGGAAAAATATTTCCCAGCAACTTCTGAAAACAAAACTGAGGTTTGCCTGACTTCCCTCTTGCAGTCTTGTTGCTGTGTATAAGAAACAGAAGTAAGCAAACTCTGAATAACAGAAGAACTTAGTCTACTAGAAAGTTTTTTATTTTCATAAAAAATTTAAAATGAAAAAAAAAAGTCTTTTAGATAAATACCAGCAGCTCTGTTTTAGACACACCATCTCTCACAGTAAAGGAAATGAGGCAAAAAACCCTAAATAGATGAGTTTCACAAGGAGGAGGAACATCCAGAGTTGCTTTGGCTGTGAGACCAGATCCCTTGAGTGAATTCAGCCTCCCAGAAAAGCGGAGTGCACTAATATTTCATACAGCTCCTGTGGGTGCTTCAATGCATGCATGAAATCACATATAGTGCAAAATGCTAAGAGGAATCCAGCAAAAGGCATGAAAGTGCAATAAATTTTTAAGGTCTTGTGAATGCGAACGCAGCACTTCATAAAAAGCTCAGTCCTGAGAGCAGGGGTGCTGTATACACCACAGGCAGAACATATGGTGCAACCACAGTGCAATCAGAGCTAATCAGTGAGTGGTGATGGAGCTTTATTCTGAAGTTTTAAGGATGTGATTAAATTTAATGTTTATGCTAGACAAGAAGCCTGTTTTCAATTCCTTAGACCTACCAATCTAGGAGTGCAGGCAGTGTGCCCTAAGGAGATGTCATGTTTTCTGGGAAGGCAGGGAAGTTCACCAGGGGGATATCCTTATTGATTTTTATCTCTATGCGTGCCCCTGTGAATTATTTATCTTCCTGTATGCTTCTCTGACATCTTACTATGAAAGTCTCTTGAAGGTTACTGTAAAGCTCCTCATTCCCAGACTTAATGAGGGTTGGTAGGAAATTGGTGTTGAGAGAGTTTGGATGAGTGCTGGGATGGGGGTTGGTGCCTGTGTGCCAGGAGGTAATGGAGAGTATGGGTTTCACTGCTGAGCCACCTGTGGGTGCATTGCATTTATTCACTGTGTAATTATTTGGGATGAGTTCAATTAGTGCCACCATGAATTATAACAGTGTGAACTGTATTTGGCTCAAGGGCGTCACCCACCTGTGCTCACAGGCTGTAGTTCTGCAGACGTTCATTGCTGTCTGGATTTTGTGCTTGTTTCCTTCTCTAAGTGCCCTTTTCTAAATATTCATCTTCTTTTGATGTTTCTAGGAGCTGGTGGGCAGTAATCCTCCTCAAAGGAACTGGAAAGGAATTGCAATTGCCTTACTTGTTATTCTCGTTATCTGCTCGCTGATTGTCACCTCAGTCATACTCCTGACACCAGGTATTTATAACCTTTAACTCACTTCCAGTCTGTTTTTCTTCTGTAATTCTACACTTCCAAGAGTGAAGGGATTGCAAACTAACTGCAAAGTCGACATCAAAGGAATCCTCCTTCCTCACGTTATCTCAGTGTGATGCTGAGTTCAAGGCCATTCTTAGGTAGATTGTTTTAGAGTTTTGGATTTCAGTTCAGAGATCAGGGCTGCTGACCTGAGGGCACAGGCCTGGAACTTGGATGGGGAATGTCATTTTAGATGTGCCAGGGTCGGAGAGGAGCCCACACAGGACAGTCAGTGAGGGCACAGGAACTCCTGAAATTCATGCCCACATGAAGCAGTAGTTGCCAGTCAAGTGTCATGGACCATTGGAAATGGCATTAAATGCCTATGCCTTGGCATCTAAATCCCATCCCATTCAGCTGGATTGATTTTTAGTTCAGACCACAGTATTTACAAAACAATTTCAGATAATGATATACCAGATAGTACTTATCCACAGCAAATAATTAATAACTTCCCAATAAGGAATTCTTTAAGTTAATCCCCTTACCAAGTTTCAGCAAAGTTCAGTGCATGTAACCTCTGTAAATTACTTCTCTTACAGTAGCTGCTGAGGTTGTAGGCTCGAATTTTAATGTGGTGTCATTATGATTATTGATTATTATGCATTTATACAGCTCTGTAAATTTCCATGCCTACTTAGGGAGTAGGAATAAAATGCTTTTACAGCACTGACAAGATTGTGAACTGAATATGAAAAGACAAACAAAGTGAGAGACAAGACATAGAAAAAAGAATTCAGTGTCAGAAAGGGTGAGGAGCTACAAAACACAGGGGGAGGCAAAGGTCCCCTGCTTAGGGATGTAGAGGAGAAGAACAGGGACTCCCTCTTGGATGAGAACATGTGAGCGGTAGAATCTGGGGAGCAGCAGGACAGAGAACACAGAGCTGAGGAGCAGAATGGAGGCAAGTGAGAAATCAAACTTCAGGAAGTGGAAGAGCACAGGGTAGTGAAATGGAAAAATGAGACAGAAGTTGTGGGGCAAAAATTTCCAGCTCATTACATGCAAAATACATGCAGTGCAGCAGGTCTAGGCCATCTTCCCTGAAAAAATTTTAATCCCAGGGTCCTGCTGTGTGAGGAACTGGAGAGAGTGACGAACCAAGAAATCCAGGAGTGCATTGAGGTAATTTGAAAATGAGTGAAACAATCAGCACTTTTTTTTTTTTTTCTTTAGTTATTTATTGTCATGCCATATTCAGGTGATTTCATGTTATCCTGATGTTTTCAATGCAAATTTAAGTACCATGTGGTCATGCCAGAATAATTATGTAAATAAATTAATTAAGGTTAAACTTAATTAAAGGTCATTTATTAAATTAATTTTTCTGGTGTTCAGATTGAATATCTTTGGACAGGGCTGTTCATCCCTGAGATGTTTTGGGGCCTGGTGTGTGTGACTACACTCCCATCAGGCAAAATTTATTAGGTATGAGAATGTTGCCTGCAGTTTTACAGAAGCACAGACTTTTCAAAGATGGACATTGAAAGCCTAGATTACTTAATCCATGCCCATGAGCCTCAACAAGTTCTCTTGAAGTTGAAGATGGGACCATAGGTGTCACTTCCATCAGATTACAAAAACATTAAATCCACTGACTTCCCTTGATCAACAGTGTGGGTTACTCTGCTGTGAAACGAAATCAGGTTTGGTAAGCAGGACTCAGATCTCCTGAGGCTTTACTGGTTGTGACCAATGACTGAATTCTCTTTGGGGTGCTTTTCAACCTCCCAGAATAATCTCCTCCATAACTTTAACAGGCACTGAAATGTCACTGACAGGCCTGTAGTTTCCAGGGTCCTCCTTCTTGAAATACTCGCATTCAGTTATAAAGTCAGAAGTGTAGTTGTTTATGTATATATTTTATATGCATGCAGAAAGATATTTTCCCTTTGGGGTGTGTGTGCACACACATGCACACATCTAAATCAGACAGTTTTTATTATGTACCCAGCAACACCTCCAGATAACAGTGTACAGAGGGTCTCTGTGCTTAAAACTTAGGAATGTGCAAAGTGCTAAAATTTCCATTCATGCTTTTTTGAGATTTCTAATTACCTGATCTGCTGGTAAACTGGGATTGGGTTGGGGTTTTACCCTGCTGATGTTTCAGAATTGTGTCCCATGTATACACACAAAAACTCTGAGCTCAGTTCTGCTCCTGTTTTTATTATGGATCCAAAGTGCTTCATGGTGAGACTATGCCAAGGGTAAATTATAGAGTTTAAGTTGCTGCTGTGGCTTGGCAGCAGCTGAGTTCACTCTTCTTCTAAGCCACTGGCCCTGGAACTTGTTACAAGGTTGGGCTATGACAGAAGGGAACAGGAGGCTTATTTCATGGCCTGAGTTTGACAAATGTGAAAATATCACATTGCTAATCCCAGCTGGGCATAGCATGTCCCAGCAAGGTAAGAGTGGGGAAGGTGGAGGAGCCTGTCCAAAAGGAGAGGCAGAGTCTGCATTTCTCTGCCACGACATAGTTCTCTGGAAAAAGAAATGCTTACCTTTCAGTAGTCAAACTGAAAATTAAGTGATGGATTTGTGAGCAAGAGGTGAGGAAGGGGCAGGAGCACAGTGAAGGAAGAAGGCGGAGCAGTTTTGTAGCTGTTCATGGGGAGCTGCCAAGTGTGAGTGACATCAGGAAACAAACAAAACAACCAAACAAAACCTGTCTTCCCTGCAAAAGCCTCGAAGGGGGTCATGCAGTCTGGCATGGGTTTGTGCAAAGTACTTGAGGATATTCAAATGTTTTTAATTCTTCCTTCTAACGATATTTTTGTAGTCCAGCCTGATGCTGTCACACCAATACAAATCACCTTTTACATTTTACCTCTGAATCCTTACCTTTTCCTGTCTATCTCAGTCCTCCTCCTGTCTGAGAAACCATTTTTCTCTCAATATTTTGGTGTTGGTTTGAAGGCCTGTTTTGCAGTGTAGTACCAAGGCATGAAATGCAGAGATCCTTTAAAGCAGTGCTCAATATCATTCAGTGCCTGATTCCAGACAGTAATTTTGGATATGTATGGGGTAGAGTGCAGCATGCAGGCATATAATCCATGCTCAGACAAAGAAAAGTGGTTACCTGAACCCATAACTTGGTCTAATACTGGGAGAGCTTGGGTAACCTCTCAGGTGGTCTCCTGGAAAGTCAAGAACAACAGGTAAAGTGGGAAGTGGGGAAGATTTGCTCAGCAGGGCAGATAATGATTAAAGTATTTAATAATTGGGGAAAAGGAGGATTTGTACGTCTCTTCCAGATTATTTTTCAAATTGGCCCAAAACTTTAAAGATTTTAACTCTAAATTCAGAAGGGCTGAAATCCCTTCTGGTTTGGGTTTCTCAGGGGCAGGTTACTTACCCTGCTCCAAGATTAGCACAAAAACTGGGAGCAGTGGACTTTGCATTCAGGAGGCACTGTAATTACAGTGGCAGTGCTCTATTACTAGCTAATGCTTCTGTCTTATTTTGTAAAATCCTAAAAACACCTCAACATTTCTATGATTTGTATATCCTTGATGTTCTAGAACAACACCCTCAAAAGAAGCAGTAATTGGTGGAAGTTTGCATTTAATGACACTGTAGGACACCACATACACACCATTGCCAATGCTGAGCTTCTTCAATTTCACAGTGTGTGAGTCCTGCCATTTCACCCACCTTTGAAAAATGTTAAACTATTTATACAGATTAGAATAATGTTGTCCTGAGGCTTTCCTGATTGGCAGCTCCTCACTTGTCACAGCATGTGGCACCTGTGCAGGTCCCATTCCACTGTTTGTGTGTTTATATAAAGACATACAAAACTTTCTTGAAGTCTGCCCAGGCACAGACACACAAAGCAAAGATGGAAAGGGGACCCAGTCCTACAGAAATTTTGAGTAAAATAAGTCCTTTCCAGATTCCATTAGACATTCTGGTTGGGAAGAGGCTGATTTCTCATACATCTGTTCCTGATATTTAAAGCTTTCTGGAGATATACATCACATTTGCTCCTTTCAAATCTGACCTTTTAGCTGAAAAAAAAAAAGAAAGTACACCCTAATCCATATTAAATTTTTTGCAAAATCCATACAAAACATTTCTCAGAAGTGATACTGAGCTAGTCATTGCATAGCATTAATTCACAGCATGCTGGCTGACAGTCAAAGGCATTGCCTAGAAAGATTTGTAGCTCTTGTGATACTCAGAGCAAGGCATTATCCTTTGACCAACTGTGCAGGAGAGCAATTTTTTAACCACAGTTATAAATAAATGTGTGTTTTACACCTTTACAAACAGGTGGGACATTACAAAAGGGAGAAAGGCTGCCTGTTTGCTTTGTCTGCCCACTGCCTTTTGGATACAGAGAGGTCATCGGGAGGAAAAGAGGGGTTAGGTCTGCCCAGGGATCAAGCAGGTGTGCTGAGGTGGGAATGGAGCTGTGTGCTGGCCACAGAGAGATGGAGACACTGCCCCTCATGTGCAATGCACAAAGGGCCAGGAGGTGTGTGAGGAAAGCTTCTGACACCAGCCTGTGGCTGAGCAGGGGTGGTGGAAAGAAAGGTGGGCACCCAAAGGTGGCTGTAGACTTCTGACCTACCAAGCAGCCTCTGAGCAGGTCTGGAGTTGGGAAAAAGCTTGGAGGAGAAGAAGCAAAACAGGTGGTGAGGTCAACTCCTTGCTCCTTTTTGTTATATTTTCTGGATTTGTGGAGGATCTTTGTTTTGTGTTCTGGAGAGCTGCAAGATGCCAGTTCATCCCAGGTTCGTTTGGGGGCACTGACTACAAGGATGAAGAGCAGGCAGATGAACCCAAACACAGGGTTCCTGCCATGCCTCTAGTGTTGAATCAAAACCAGTATGGACACAGTTTCTACTTGGTTCTCTCAGCACATGGCTGTGATGTTTGGATGCTGGGATTGTGACTTGGCACTCACATCTCCAGTCCCTGTGCCACTTGCCTGGCTGCCATCTGGATCTGCTGGGCTGGGGGATGTGAATGCAAAAAAAAAAGGTGTTGGCACATGCTTAGTTCTTTCCTTCCATAAGCCCAGAGAGGCTTCCAAAGAGGCTTCCAGGTCCCTGCAGTTGGGTGTGGGCAACACAACCAGTCCACCAGCTGGTTAAGACACCCTGAGGCACACTGAGAATGTGCTGCTCAGGACAGAGTGGGCTGCCTGAGATCCCGCAATTGCATTTCTTCCTCCATAAATGTCTCCATTAGGGCCAGAGGAATGGAGCAGATGCTCTTAATAAGCCCTCTGATCTATCTGTCTCTCTTATGTTTTTTTGTATTACTGGAATTCATTGATGGATTTATTATTTAGTTTATTTTCTCCCCAGCTCTGTGGCTGAGATGAATATAGTCCATGGTCCAGCAGAGCACCTCTTGCAGCTCTTAGAGCCCAGGGCAGGGAACAGGAAGGGAATCTCACCTCATCCCTTAGAGAGGCTCCTGAGGGTGCAAAGTCCAGGTGTTGCCTCTCTCTCTCTCCCTGCTGGGGAGCTGGAGTGCTGTGGAGGAACAGAGATAGTGCAGCTCCCAAACTGGCTGTCCCCATCCTCCACAAAAACGAGGAATAAGGAAGGGCTTCCCACCCTTCTTCTTCCCAAATCTCCAGCACAGAGGTTTGCTGTGCCTGTCCTTTTGCCCTCATGGGGGAAGGAGTGTGCCTGTGTTTCTCCAGAGGACATTTGGGAAGCATCTCCTGGAACAGGCACAGTCCTAGGGCTGTGTGTGGGCTCCTGCCCCACCTGACCTCCCTGGGTATCCAGTTCTGGGGACTTGCACCACGGTGAAATTAACTGGAATGATTTCCTGGGCTCCTTGTCACCTCTATTTTCCATTTTAATAAATAAAATTGTGCAGAATAACTTGGCATAACACTGTCACACAGAGGGATTTGGCTGAGGACTTGTATTAATGGGTTCTGATATTTGGAAGCCACAGTAAACAGTGGATGAAATCTCAGCCAGACTAGGGAAAAATATGAACATTGAAGAATATAATTTAATTTGGTAAAAGTGTGAGTTTCTTCTGAAACACCTTTTAGTGGAACAAAACACTGTTCATAGGTATTTTTCTGACATCTCAGGTAGCTCAGGGGCCTCAATCTAGTACAGCAAAGAAGAGTTTTTTTCTACAAATATGTGCCCACAGGGTCTGATTCCACTTTTCTAATCATAAGTGTTCAGAGTAAGTTTAGCACTAAACAATATTAAAGATATCTAAGGCTGCCAATAAACCTCAGGCATGGGGATGCTGTCAAGAGGAAAGATGCTGAAACACACATTCCTGCTGTGGAAATATTAAGAATGTGGCCTCCTCTTTTCTTTGAAAGAGCAAATGTATTTAAAACTGACTGAAAGGCTCCCATGAAAATATTATTCCAGCAAAAAATTGAATGTTTACAACAAATTATTCATAGAGAGTGACTGCTTGTCAAAACAAAAAAAAATTACAGTTGATGGAAGAAAAGGAAAGAGGGAACATATTAATCAAAATTGTTGGGTTTTCAAAGTTGTTGGTTTTACTGTAAATAATTTTCAGCTTTGATATTGCCATGTTTACAAATGAAACTGTATATCCTTTCACTAAAAATTAAAATTAGTATGGGCCAGCTATGCAACATCTAAGGATGAAGGGTTATGTCTCACAGACTTTTCAAAAATATTTCTGCAACCAAATGTCTCATTCCCATGTAATATCCTTTGTGAATTTCTGAAGTAACATGCATGAACCCTTATAAGGTTAAACACCTTTCCAACTATGGTTTTATGTTAAAATTTTTAAGGAAATAAAGAAATATAACCTGTAAAAAAGTGGCCATTTAAAATACTTTTTATAATGTAGGGCATAATTTCAGACCTATTTTAAGGTTTACCTGTTGAATAGTAAGCATTATATATCACTATGACACCTATAGCTGTGTTAGCGTGACTTAGATTTTTTTGATCATGTTATGTCTGAAAATGTGTGCTTTGGACCATTTTTGGTCTTTTTGTAGTTGTTTAGACCAGGTATATATAGCAAGGAGGGTTCTGTTAGTGAACCATTAGGTGGATCCTTTTATGACACCAGTGAGAAGGGATTTGTGTGTGACACAAAGCTAAATGGGGACTGTTTCCAAATGAGATACGACATGTCACCATTCACAGCTTCTGTGCTTTCAGATACATTTCCAAGTGGAATTAATGGCAGTTTATTTTTGAATGTTTTACAGTTGAAGATAACAGCTTGTCTCAGAAGAAGAAGATAACAGTAGAAGATCTCTTCAGTGATGATTTCAAGATTCATGACCCAGAGGCTAAATGGATAACTGGTGAGTTTTGAGCACTTTGTAGTATCTCTGCTTTGCTTCCTTGCTCCCTGGCTATTGCTTTTTATATGTCCTTCTTAATTCCTCCAGTTCTTTATGTTGCTGCTGAAATTACAGTACCAAGGACTGGTCGGGGTTGAAAGGGACCTCTGGAGATCATCTTGTCCAACTCCTAGCTCCAGCAGTGAGAGCTGTTTGCCTAGAATCATGCCCTCAAATTCCTATTTTCAACCTTGAAATCCCTATTCCAGTTTTCCTGCTGTTAAACATGCGAACACCACTGTTTTACCTTTTTATCTAGGGCTGCCCAGTGGGCTCCTATATAGACATGGAAAACTACAGCCTTTTTCTCCAAGAGCATCCAAGACTTAGTAAGTGATGTAACACACAATTGGCAGACATGGTTGGTGCACCATCAGTGATTATTTTACCATAAACAAAACTGGAGGTTTATATTCCCTCATCAAATCTGAGTTTTTTTTCCTGGCAGGGAGGTGAAGCAATGCTAAGCAACAGGCAAACAGTGGTCCAGCAGCAGCTGGGCTGGGCTTGCACACAAGCCATGTGCTCTTTTTCTCCTCTGCTGCCTTACACTTTCCAGTCAGGGGAAAAACAAATAATACTTGAACTAATGCATGTTGGATTTGCTGGAGTGGAGCTACTTTGGGGGATGTAGATTCCAGCTCTCACCAGAAATTGCAGCAGTCAGAACAAGCTTTGGCAAGAATAAAATGATTTGTGGTTGCTGTTGATGTGAGTTCTAGTCCAGCTCCTGTTATCACGGAAGTTATTAGCTTTTCTTTTGAATTTAATGGGGAACTGGATCAAGTCCTTCCTCGTGTTTAGCTTTCCTTGTCTGCTGTGCCCATTGGGAACAATCTTAATACCTGTAATGAAAAGAGAGGGTGTTAAAGGGTAGTGCTGAATTAATACATTCCCCAGCTGCAAGTTCTGCCACCCACTCAAGGAAAGGGGAGAGCTGTTGCAAACAATAAACACCTTCACAAACACACCTGCCAGAGTGCAGGAGGTTTTTTCCAGGCTGTGTTCTCCGTGGGAATGGTGCTCCCCACAACCACTTTCTGAGAATTATGATGATGGAAATATTAGCTGCACTGCAGTTCAGGATTTTTTGTCTGGCATCCTTTTCCTTTTAACACAGATATCGTGATGGCCCTGATGAAAGAAAAGGTGTTTTACTGAGATCTTGACTGCTATTTTCTTTATTTGCTGGAGTATAGCAAATGGAGCATAGTGGAGGGGATGATAATGAATTAACTAAACTTTTGCAGGAACAGGGAATGAAGCATTAACATAGGGCTGGTATAATATCCCCCTCATATACTGATGAGTATCACTTAATGTGGAAATAAGGCTTGTTTTCTACAGCTGCAGTTTCATGTGAAAAAACAGCATTTCCCTTGCTAAAGGGACTATATGACTAAAGTCATGTAGACTTTTATAAAGATTAAGATTCTGATCTTGAGTGTTTTAAAATCCATCTCTGTCCTCTCGAGTATCTTTAATGACTCCAGTGCTGTCTTGCCTCTGAAATTACTAAGATATTGTTTCTGTAAGAGACAAAACACAAAGACATGTTGTGAAAACATGCACAGAAATTTTAGAGTTACTTACTCTGTTGTTTTGATATGGGCAAGCACTGATACTGATTTTAATACATCAAAAGGAATTTTATGAAGCCAAGAGATACCCTGCAGATTTACCCAAGGGTGACTTAGCATTTAAGGGTAAGATGATGATCTACAGTGTCATTCATCCAAGGACCCAGAGCCATTTTACAACATTAATTGCTTTTCTGTATTATAGTTGGATTTTTCGCAGCTTTCTCTGGCTAAGTGGTGAAATTGTGATTAAGACCAGTGGCCAGATTCCTAAGCACATGTTGTTAATGGTGTCTTAGTTTGCAGTGTGCAAATGAAAGACTCCAAAAATGCCAAAGCCAAACTAATTAACTTAGTATAACAAGATTGCTGGAATGCCTTAGCAAAAGGAAAAAATTGCATATTTTAAAATAGCATATTAGAATTGGATGACAACTTACAAACCCAACTGATGCTTTGTGGGGATCCACACAGTTGTTAAAATAGAAGCATATAAATATAAACTAAATGGGTAGCTGTTGTGTTTCCTTCTTCCTCTTCCTCTCCTTCCTCTCTTGTATGTTAATCATACAACAAAATTTCACAGTCATTCAGAGCTCTGCAAAATTTTATCCTCCTGGCTCATCAAAGCTCTATTTCCTTCCTCTCCCTCTACATTACTGCAGAAGAGAGGAGGTTGGTGGCCAGAGATGAAGGATGCTGCATGTTTGGGAGTATTTGAATTCTCTGAGGGATTTGCTCCCAAAATAATTCAGTCAGTAAAATATCTGTGTTCTTCCCAGTAAGCAAGGGGCTGATTCAAATACTGAATGAGCAAAGTCTTTCCTTTATCTAGAATGAGTCTTAGAGCAAGTGTTTCAATAAATAAAATATTTATATTCAGAGTCAAATTTAAAAATATGTTGAATTTTCCATTAAATTAATGCAATGAGCTCATGTTTTAGTATTTTCTTGATTCTCAGTGGGCATGTGGAATAAGAACTTATTTCTAATCAATAGCTTTGTGTCATTCTATTGATTTTAAAGGACCTAGGAAAAAGAAAAGAACCAGTCTAAAAGCTGACATAAATGCAATTTCAGTGTAAAGATTGCAGGCTTTATCTCAGCTTTCAATCACAACTCATGGCTCATTTGTGGATATATTCGCATTATTTTTAATTGGAATTGCAATTATATTTACTTGCACAAAGTGAGAGGTGTGGCAAAGTTGTAAGTCTGAACATTTTACAATTTTTTGGTGATGCCACTGTAATTCCAAATTGCAGTTTGCATTTTTATCCACTGGTTTAGGGAGAGGAAAGAATACTTTGCTTAATGAGCATCTGTCCTCTCCTGCCCTGACCTCTGTTGTCTTTGGCTCTGCTAAGAGCAATCCAGAGAGGAGCGATGCTGTCATAGAGCACTTAGTGATGGGCCAGGAGGGAATGGCTTCCAACTGGCTGAGAACAGGTTTGGACTGGATATTAGGAATAAATTCTTCACTGTGAGGGTGGTGAGGCACTGGAACAGGCTGCCCAGAGAAGCTGTGGGTGCCCCATCCCCGGAAGTGCTCAAGGCCAGGCTGGATGGGGCTCTGAGCAACCTGGGATAGGGGAAGGTGTCCCTGCGCATTTCAGGGAGATGGAACTGGATGATCTTTAGATCTCTTCTAACCCAGGCCATTCTGTGATGCTGTGACTAGAATGGACTGATCCAGAGATTATTTCTAGATCCACTTCCAGGGACTGCTGGTTAGGCTTTCCCTGTGGTGTCAGTCAATGCTGACTTCATTGTGAAGGTTTCATTTTTCAGGTCAGCATAGCATATATGTTATACTGTAGTAGGAGTAAAGCAGTGAAGTACAGGAAGTCTGAGGTTCTGCTGGTGTTTAATTGGCACCCCCAATCCAGTAGTCCAAGTGGAAATAACCTGAGCCGTGTCTCTGTTCCAGCCCCATTCATCCCACACCTCCTGTGCTCTTCTCCTCATCACTCCATGCCTCATTTTCTGCACTGAACTTCCCTTTCCTGTACAACTGCAGTTACATTGTCCATGTACTTAACGACCATACGAACTCCAATCAGTGGTTCTTTTCATACTGTGTATCTTAAATATAGTATTTGAACTTTCCTTGTTTTCATATCCCCCTCCATATCCTGTCAGAAGTGTCCTGTGCTGACCTTTCCTCAGCCCTCTCCCAGCTGACAGGTGGCCTACTCGTTAGTCTAGTCCCTAATTGTTTAGCAGTTCTACTCATAAGCACCACATTACCTTGTAATTAGGCTTCACAATTACTGGGCTTTTCCTGTAATTTCTCTCACACAGCAGTTTGGCTCAGGTTTCTGAAAAGCTTGCTGGGATGGTGCAATGTTCAACTAATGTTCAACAAAAAATAGGAAAAAGAAATTTGCTGTCACTTTGTGCTGAAGAGCAGCTCAGTCATCTGATTTCTTCCATAAACAATAATTCATAGTCACCATTTAGACCTGACCTGAGAAGCCAGTTGAGTCATGCATTCTGGTTTTGTGGCTCTTTTGAGCTGCAGTGGTTCCTGCCAGCTGTGGCTCTGACCCTCAGCATCCTGGGAGCGCTCCTTCCTCATGGGGAGGGAGCATCATGTAAAACAAAGCAGTGAAGACTCAACTGTATATGCCACTTGTAGATACTTATGCTAATCTTCTGTCTTTGTGCTTAAATGGCAAATAGATTTTGCCTACTTTGACAGTACTTGGATTCTGTTTTTGTCAAAAAAGCATCAGAGCAGCCTCTAATATCCTGACAGAGGTTATTGCAATGGATTAGATGCAATATGTCAGTCTTTACTTTTTAAAGGATGTTTTTTCAGCCTCACTGTAGGCATCCTGCAAGACAGTGTATTTAGCAGTGGCTCTTGTCAGGATTTTGGGCTGTAGGTAAGTGACTGGAGGTTTTAATTAGGAGAACATTTTTTTGGGGCTAGACTCTGGCCAGACCTGGGGAGGCAATCCTTGCAGAGGGGTTGCAGCCAAATGGGAAGAACAAAGGTTGAAATGGAGGGCACTGTATATTCGAGCAGTGAGGAGCACTGAGGTACAGGACAGCAAAGGACACATTTAGGGTCACAGAAATTAAAAAAAAAATGAAAATCAAGCCCTTCTCTCTAAAGTCCCTGCCCACTCACTTCACCTGCAATATTGGAAAAGTAATATTTATTCTTATGAGAGGAGGAATAATGAGTAAATTAGCAGGAGGCTCCAAATGACATTTTCAGAAATGTCTGTTATTTGGAAACCTGCCACTCAGTGAGAGCCAGGACCATGGTGTGCCCAGCTTACCTCTAAGAATGGCAGCTGGGCTTTTATCTCAAAAGTCCCTTTGAAAAATGCACTAATAACTAATATCTAAATATAATGGAGTAATTATTTTATCTTTAATACTGAAGCACATATGTTTTGTTGCATGTTTTGCTAATAACATCATAGAATTTCTGGGCTCTTTTAAAGTCTAATATTGAATTTAATGACCTAGAACTAATAAGTTTTATTTACCATGCTGAAAAAAGCATCGTGTAGTGACTGAGGTAATTTATTTCAGTTTACCTTTAGTAATAAGGCTCAGATCAACAATACTTAGATAGCCCAATTGCCCTCAAACCTCTTCTCTGCAGTGTAAATCCATTGCACTGTATTGATAAAAGCACTGATGCATTTCAAATGATGCAGATGCGTGTGGAGTAAATGAATTATTTATAGGTTGCTTTGCATAGATATTAAGAACTTTGTAAGTGCTAATATTTTTTCATTATGAAAAAGGTTTGTGCTGAGGTGCTGCTTTGACAGCTCTTTAGACTAAAATTGCCCTCCTAGAAGCTACAGCATGGTTGACTGGAGTGCAGATTTCTCTGGGTTGCTTCTCCATGAGCCAAAAGATTCACAGAATCATTAAGGTTGGAAAAAAACCTCTGAGTATAACCATTAACCCAGCACAGCCAAGTCCACCACTAAACCATGACCCTCAGCTCCACGTTGACAGGGGTTTTGACCACTTCCAAGGATGGTGATTCCACCACTTCCCTGAGCAGCCAGTTCCAGTGTTTGACCAGTGAAGAAATTTTTCCTAATGTGCATTCTAAATCTGGCACGACTCAAAGTCATTTCCTCTTGTCCTATCAATTGTTACTCAGGAGAAGAGGCCAACACCCACATCCCTACAACCTTTGGTCAGGTAGTTGCAGAGAGCAATTGACAGTTTGCAAGTGACCATCCAAACTGTGAGGCACCAGGAGCCTTTCTCTTGGCCAGGTGGGGCTGTCAGCAGGAAAGGAAAACTCATCTTTCTGTTTGCCATTCAGGGAATAAAGTTCACTTCCCTAGGCCCCAATGCCATCCCAGTTCCTGTCTTATGTTAAACGAATGTAAGGTAGAAAATGCTCACAGGTGGCTTTGATAGTGTAAATCTGGTGAAGGCGTAAAGAAAACTGGGTTACTCTATCAGAATGTTTGCCCACCTTGTTAGTTAGTTCCTCATTAATTTCAATGTGTTTTAAATGTGTGTTAAAAAGACTGAAATGAATGGGTTTACTGGTCTTAAAGGTTCAAAGAAAACTTTCTCCATTCTCAGTTCAAACCTCATATCCAAGCTTATGGCAGCTCCTTTCTGCAGTATTTTTATGAGTGTTTTGGCTTTTGAAATGTTTTTGAAATACTTTCTGAAACACACAGCAAGATGCCTGGTGCACAGCACATTGGTTTGTGGTGTCTAAAGTCCAGTGAACTTCCAGGCCCCATTACAAAGAACCCCACAGCCTATAAGGATGAGCTTATGCTGAGGTAAAGATGCCCTCACTAAAGGAAAATGCTTTGTGGGCTGGAAGAAAATAGAGGGGAAGGACTAAGAAGGCTCTTCTGGTCTAACATAGTGTGGATTTGCTGGGATGGCCTTCAGAAACCCTGTTACAATTCATAAAGATATGGATGTTTGTTAAGGAGTGTCCATGCACTTTAGAGCTGGTTGGTCACTATTTTTATTCTAAATGCCTTCATGAAGTGACATCCTGTGTTGCCAAAGCAGAGTAGGTAAGAGAACTTGCTTTCTCACGACTGCCACACTGAGGAAGAAGTGAGGAATATCTTAAACCATTTGAACCATAATTTTAATTTTAGACCTCATCCTAGATCATCTTCTTTAGAGATTTCTGTGGATCTGTGATCTGAGAGCACTGTAGAGAATTTGTCCAACTCCTGCTTTTCAGCTTCTGGGCAGCTGCCTGAGTTCAGCAGTGACAGTAACCTGTTCACTAAAGACAGGAAACTTAGGAATTAATGGCTTTTTAAGAGACTATAACAGGCCGTGGAGGAGAGCATTCCTGCCATGTAGCTGTTTTGTTCATTACTGCTAGAGAGAATGAAATGGGAAATCAATTTGGCTCTTTCAAAAATTAATACAGTCTGCAGGAGCAAGCTGGGAAGAGTGTGGTGCCAAGGACTGGGCAGTGCCTCAGTGCACTCTTCTCTGCAGTGCTGGATTGCTGGTGGGACACATGTGCTGCTTTTGGACTGAGAAAATAATTCTTTGGTGTTTACAGCAACTTCTGAATTTAGAAGAAGAAATATACTGCATAATGTCATGTTTGGGAAAAATATCACACCCTGGAAAAGCAGAAGTAACACAGTAATGGTCAAATAGGGGGTTTGTGTGTGGTGTTTTGAGTAGTTTGATATCTTGAGGAGGCCAAGATTTCCATAAGAACCTAACCCTATATTTAGAAGCCTCCACAGGTAACCTAATTTCTCCAAAGCCTGCTGAACTCTAATCATTCCCCTGCTTGTCATGATTGCTGTTGAGCCTCTGAGTCAAATGTCTTCCTGAGTATCAACATATGGCTTTAGTTAGAGAACATCTAAAAAACCCACATGCATTAAAAGGTGGCCTGAGGCACTCAGTGCCATAGCTCTCTATTTGTCATGTCTCTGCATCTTGCCAAGATGAGTGAAGAGTCTGGCCCAGGGCTGGTGGAATGAAGGTCACCTGGGAGAACTGAGATGCGAGGAATGAGTGATGAGGGGGGTCTGGACATGATGGTGCTGCAAAGGCAGGACTGACTGCAATGGCTCAAGGGAGAAGCCCAGGCAAGCAGGGAGGATCTTGGGGGTGTTCCAGGTGGAGGAGGAGCTGGAGTTGTGTGAAGAGTGAAAATGAGTCTGGAAGTCAGTACTGCTGAGAAGGGGCTTAGTGGCCCATGATGAAGAGCTGGAAAATACATTCAGTTGCTATGGCAGTATCAAAGAGAACAATTAGTGAGTCAAGGATGACTGGAAGAGGCAGGAGAATTCCTTGGACTTCATTTCTCCTTGTCTAGGTTCTGTTAACACCTGCTGCCCATAACTGCCTAATTCTGTTCCCACCAATTTTTATTTTTTTTTTAAGAGGAAAAATAGACTTTCCCCTGCAGGCAACATCCCACTCTCACATGTTGGACCAGCAGGCTTTCCTACACTTTCTATAGCCATTAACAAAAACAGATTCCCCATTTCCATTTCAAGCTTGACTCCACTAAAATTAGTGTTCTTTCCTCAAAGTAGCTCAGAAGCAAGGCAATGCCTCCTGTTGTGACTGTGTCTGCCAGAGAGAAGCAGCTTCAGGGAATAATTTGAAGTTGTAAAAGGTGTATGAAAACTAGAACAATTTGGGCTCCTTTGTGTGTTAAATTTGGTTGTATATTTGAGGTAGAAATCCCTGGGAATTATGTAGAAGCTGCCTCCTTCACTCCTCCCCATCAGCTGTGTGTTGCTCCAAGGTGCACTGCAGCATTTCTGGGGTCAGTGGTGAATGCAAAGCTGATAAATTCAGCACTGAATCCTTTTACCTGCCAGCCAGGCAGATGCAGAGACATCGGATTCACAGTGGGGAGCCTTTTGATTGAAAAATAAATTAATAAAAAAAGGAGAACAGCAGGGATGGGAGTGGGAAGGGAACGCTGCCAAGGGGAGCAGCAGCATCTGTGAGGGACTTTGAAGAACGTGGCTCACAGCAGAGGTGTTTGTGAACCACAGACACTGAACCACATGCACAGTCCTGCCTGTGTGCTCAACAGTTTAAATCCAGTCAGGAAAAGGATCAGGTTTTTTTCATCCTGTTCAAAGTGACTTGAAATCAAAACCCTGCTGCTCTCAGAGCTGAAGGAAAGGCACTGGTTTTTCAGGAGTTTAACTGGGAGAGGGATTAGGTGTTCTCTCAGTGGGTGTTACTTAAAAATCCATGTGGATAGCTACAAGTAGTGTGTGACACCAAGAGATGCTCTTCCCCAGCTGACACCTGTGAACTAGGGAAGGGTTAGTTCCCAGCTGTCCCCAGCCCTTGGGAAAGGGGGCGCTGCAATGACAAAAATTATCTGTGATAAGCCTTAAAAAGGATGGCCATAATTGTATTCCTGCTGGTTAACTTTGTACTAAAATAAAGTCGCTGGTTTTTTTTTTTTTTCCTTTGACTTTTCAGAGGAATCTAACATAGGCAAGAGGATGGAGATAAACAAGAGCTGTGCTCTACTCCTGGGTGATGGAGCAAGCTGGGCACAGCAGAGGGTGATGGGCTCCCTTCCCCAGCAGCTTGGCAGTGTTTCACCATGAGGAGGAGAAAGTTCTTGCTTTTGGAGAGAGCAAGAACTTTTATTTTGCTTGGATCCAGGACTGCTTAGAAGATGTGGGTAGATAGAAAGGAGACTCATTTATAAACTGTAGGAAAAGAAGGTCAAGAAAGAGGGTTTGCATGAACTTGCTGAAGGATTTTTTAACTGTCAGGCTGATTTAAGGATGGAAACATTTTAGAAAAGAGGCACTTCAGAGATAAGCACCCAGGAAAGCAGAGATGGAAGAAATAAGGTGCATATTTGCAGGATATGCTGAGCAAAAACTCATTCAAGAGAGGACTGTAAAGGGGTGATGGAGAAAGGAGAACTCTTCAGGGTGTTCAGGCCTCCTGTTAAGCCATTGATCCTAATTATGACACACTGCTGAAACCTGCAGTAGTGATTTCCAGAAATGTTTGTCTTTTGACACAGTCCATCCTTGGGAACCTCTTGTTCTCTATGATGCAATTTCCTTACTTTTTAATTTATTTTTTTAATATATTTAAATCAAGGTAATTTTCTGTTTTTCCTGCTGCCCTGCCCAACTTTGATTCCTTCTTGGAGATTTTTACTTGGTGCAATGAACATTTTCCTGACTCAGTAGCTTTCCCAGAGCTTGCTCCACAGCTCTTGGACACTTGTTGAACACAGAATGCTTACCAAGGATTAATTATAGCAGTATGTATTCTACTTGTTCCTTTTAATGAACATTAAATAAATATATGCTGAGATACCATAATTAAATAATTTGAAGACAGGAAATACTGTATTTCTAATGATTAAACTTTATATCAAGTCTTTGTAACTGAAAATTTAGCAGGCAAAGATTTACTAATCTAAGAAAAAGGTCCCTGGTGAGCTTGGATCTCCTGACTGGATTAAGCTGTTAAATGTATGAAAAGCCTTTTTTTTTTTTTTTTTTTTTTTAACAAGAAATAGCACCAGACTTATATAATTCATTAAAAGAAATTTAGAATGAGATAATTATCATTGATCAAGGGAATGTAATTATACTTTAAAATCTCACATCAGTGGAAATTCAATTAAGAGCACAGGAAACCAGAGGCTTGCCCAGCCCAAAATCCTGTTTCCATGAGAGGCAAGGTGTGTGTGCACAAGGGTGAGCAAGAGGGCAGTGAACCTTACTCACTTTTTAGCTCACAGAATTCTCAGATCCTCTTGTATATTTTCTGTTTAGTTGCCCAAAATAGTTTTCTCTTCTAAGACACTTTCCAAGCACTCTCCAGAGCCTATTATATCCAGCATTTCTTTCATCAGTGAGTTTCACTAACCTGTTGCAAGAGGAAGGGTTCCTGGGGGCTTGTTTCTATTTGCTGTGCTTGGTCAGCTTTAGATCAGGATTTTGGACCAATGTTTTCCACCTCTAGTATATGCTATTAGAGAGGATGGGAACTACTCACAAGGAGTGCACAGGAGTGTCTGGGTTAACTTCTCAAAAATGTTCAAATTATTTGAATTTCATTGAAGACAATGCATGCAGTATAATTTGTTTGACCTTAAAGAAAAGCTGGATGATTTTCCTGTGTGTTAGAATTAAAATCTTTAGGTCCCTATATATGTGTATATATATATATATATATATATATATATATATATATATATCCTGCCACACAAAATAATCATGATGTCATAGAATTGTGTGAACCAGGTCCCCAGCAGGACTTCATAGCTTCATGTGAAATCTGCACTGAGTCTGGTGGTATGATGTGAAGATTTCATTTTGCTACTTGACTTAAAGTCCCAGCTGCTGAAGACAGGTAGCACACAAAAATACTCTACTTAGATTTAAAAAACTGCAATAGATAAAAACATTTTTAGTACTCAAAGGTATTATCATAATTATTTCTAAATGGTCCTTCAAATGTTAAACTTACCTGGAGGTAAATGGAGACAAATCCATTTAATTGTATTTGAAATTATGTTTTTTAAAATATCAGGTTCTTTTGAAGGCTTATACCTGTCTTCCAATTCTTAGGTTTTATAATAATTGACAAAATCTGGGTAATCATCTTCAAAGCATATTAGCTTTCCACGGAAGGCAGAATGGCAGGGTAGAAAAAAATGTTTACAAAGTCTGGTAAGAAGATGGGGGAAATGTCAATGTTCAAGCCAAGAAAAGTTAAAAATGTATCAGTTCAGAAACATTTCCTCCATGATGGGCAAAATCTGGATCTATTAGATAAATTATTATTATATTGGCATGCACTTGACTCTAAAAAAATTGACTCCACAACGAATGGTGGAGAATCCAGCAGTTCAGAGAGATTTTGGTCTTATTGCAGTTATGTTCCATGTGGTCATTTATGCAGAGGAAGCCATTCCAGGGTCTGGCTGGAAGCCTTGGCCTTGCCATGCATTCACTGCAGGAATATCTGAGTAATGTGGTACCTTCAGGCAGACTGAGAAGAACCATCAAGACTTGGATAAATATCTAAAATCCACCAATTCTGCCCAGACGGTGTCCAGAATTTATTTTTTTCAATACTCTAATTTGCTACCACCCTAATAAACACTTATTCTCCACTCAGCAGTCAATTTTCCCATTTCCTGGTGGACAGGAGCCCATGCCCAGGCCCGCTCCTGCAGCTGGCTCTGGATGCTCAGCCCCTGGCAGCCCCAGCAGGGAGTGGAGCCAGCAGGGCTGGGCTGGCCCACGGCCCCTCAGAGGGGTTAATGCACATATGCTGGGCCATGTGCAGCAGTTCCCACTGTCTGCTGCTGCTTCGGCAGTGGACTGACTCATTTCACAAGACAAATTGCTTGGAATACTCATGCATAAGCCAAGATGCTTATTAATAATTTGGAGGTATCTTTTCCTTCCTTGTTCTCCTTCCCAGGGGCAGCAGGCTGTGAACTGTGAAGTGACAAATGTTTTTTTTTTTAAACAGTTATTTAAAATGTGCCCAAGAGTACATTTATTTATTTATTTATTTATTTATTCCAATTGTTTCATATTTTTATATAAATATATTTATTCCATGTGTTTCATATTTTCTTTCTTCCAGGTGTCAGTTTCAGGGGCAGCATTTGTAAGAGTTTGCCATTACCTTTTGCCTTAAAGCTGACACCAAACACAGCAGCAGGCATAAGATATGGCCATAAACAAATTAACCTTTAACATAAAAGCATGCTCTTTATTTATTTTCTAATCTTAATTAGAAGATATTTTTAGAAATATACACCAATAATTATAATATTCCTGATTTTTTTCGTAATTGGCACAGAATGGTGAATATAGCTAGACTATCAAGCCAGAAGACTACGAATAAGAAAACAAGAGAGGGATTATTAGAATTCCATAAGTTTATATTTGCTTTCCTTCTTCTAGGGAAGGAAGCTGAGAGAGTAATCAATTTTCTGTTGCAATCAACATTTTTAGGAGAAACTATATTGAACTATATACTAGGGAGAGAAAAATACTGAGAACAGCCTGGTTTTCTCCAGTTTGAGGGACATCATCACCTTGATCACTGCAGTGAGCTTGGGCTGCTCCATCCAAAAAAGATAGATTGTAATGGGAATAGAAATGGTCCAGAGAAAGATTAAGACTATGACAGAAGCATGGAAATGCATGATAAAAAGAATTTCCCTGAGATGTAAAGAAATTATGTAAGGATAGAAAAGAAAGAAAAATATGAAGTCAAGCTCTTTCCATTGAATAAAGGTATTCTTTGGATTTAATCTCATCTTCTGGAAGTCCTTAACCCATTGAGAAGGTATTATTGGACAGAAGGTTGATGAGAATTGGAAGGAAGGAACAGTCATTCTCTTGGTGTAAGTATTTTTCACCCACTGCTCTGAAACCAGGTGTTCATATCAGCCCTTTTGCTTCTGCACCAGCATCAGCACAGTTGTTGTCTTAGCAACTGCTGGTGCTTCAAGACCAACAGAACAAAGGCAGTAACAGGTGGATGATGTTGGTTCCATGGCAGAGAGAGGAAAAGGAGCAAGAAGAAGTGAAATAAGAAATTCAGGGATCTTTTCTGGGGTTTGGTGAGGACTCTGTGGGAGCTGACCCAGCCACTGCAGGCAAACCAAACCAAAGTGCAATGCTAAGAAAAAGCTCCTCACTCATGGAATCATAGAATGGTTTGGGTTGGAGGGCAACTGAAAGATCATCCATTTCCTCCCCCCTGCAATGGGCAGGGACATATTCACTAAACCAAGTTCCTCAGAGCTCCATCCAACCTTGAACACTTCCAGGAATGGGGCATCCACGGCTTCTCTGGGCAGCCTCTTCTATTGTCTTACCACCCTACTTAGCTGACATGAATCTTTTTCATTCCTTCATCAATTGGTTTAAAAACAATAGGATTTTATGTATAATTGGAAACTGTTTCTCCTCTCACAGCTCTCTTGCAGTTGGGTGCAGGAATGGTACCTCACTCAGGTGCCATTTCCTTCCCTCAGTGCCATCTCACTCAGGACCCCAGTCTCCTGCCCAGCATCGAATCGAATTATTTATCAATGTTTTTTGCAAGTGTTGAAAGTGTTTCCATTGGCTCTGTAGCAGGATGCCCTCTTGTGACCACTCTAAAACCAATAATCGTGCTCTGGTGACCAAAATGTGTCTTGAGGTCTTGGATTTCATCTCTTGCCTGCCTTAATTTTCAGAAGCCTGAGGTCAGGGTGATGGCCATGACTCTGACAGACTCCTCATACACTTCATCACAATTGTTCCTCACCAGACACATCTGAAATGACAGGGTGACATAGGAGAGATTGTGAAATATTGCAAGCAAAGATAATTAAAACTTTACCCGAAGCTGTACACAAAGCATGTCTGCTTGTTAATATACAAAATTCACACACAGTCTGCACTGAAATTTAAGTAGTTTCCCCATGGTAATAATAATAATAATGAAAAGCAAGAAGAAAATACTTTATGTGTTCTTTCTACCCATCATGGCCACTAACAAGTGCAATTTGATTAGGAGCAAAGACAAGGAGGTAAGGGAATGCACAGAGAAATTAAGTGAGCTGTGGGGTCACATTTTAATGAAAATTTATTCATGGATTCGTTTTTTTCTTCAGTGTCAAATGCATTATTACATTTAGGTGTAACACTTTGGATTATTCACTCCCCTGTGTGAAGCCAAACCAAATGAGGCAGACAAGACCTGGTGCATTTGGTGGAGAAGAGGGAGGTCACTGGGTGATGCTGCACTGACCTGGGGCAGCCAGGGAGTGCTTGGAGTAGCTGTCCCTGCATGGAATAGACAATCTGAGTGCCACCAAGCAGGAGTAGTAACTTGGGCTCTCATCTGAGCTAGCAACTGCAGTGGAAAAAAACCCTAGAATTTTATATTCCCAGTGAAATCTGTGCCATTGCGTATTTTATTTGCGTCTGTGCACCCATCCCAGTCACTTCATGGAGCTGGGATAAGCTGATCCCTGCTACTTGTTGGCTATGATTTTTTTTTTCTCCTTCAGTTGAAAAAAATATGTAGGGTGTGGATAAAAGCATCAAGGACCATTTTCTGGGAAAACAGTTGTCTGGGGTTAAATTGCTTCTGGCCTGTGTTAAACGTGAAATGTTTCCAGCAGGAAATCAAAGGGATGAGTGTAATCTGCTGTCTCCAGCTGTCCAGTGACCCAGGGGTCATCTGCACTTCTTCTATAACATCCAGGATTTGAAGAGCACATGGCACAGGCACAGCTGAACAGGAGAGTAAGATGGCAGAGAGTTTTTGAGGGAGATTTCTCAGCTCTGGAATACACCAAAGTCATCTCAGTGTGGTGCACTCCCCTCCTCCCCCCAGTCATTAGAAAGATAAATTGGGGGCAGCAAGCAACAAGGTGTGAGGTTTCACTGCTGTAGTTAGGGTTTTGCAGCAGTTTTCTCAACAAGATGGTTTGCTCTGGATGGAATAAAAATGGATTTAGACCAGGGAATGTCTCATTCATTTTTTGCCTAATTGTAATGTCTCTCTTTTCCCCTCTCCATGTGTTATAAAATCACATAGAAGTTGGGAAGGGAGTAATTTGAAGTTGAAACAAGTTCTCCGTTTCTCACATGCATTTCAGCTTTTCATGTGTGTGCCACTGAGTCACGATCTGAGCCCACAGAGTTCTCAGACTGGGGCTCTTTGAGGAGGAGTTCAGCCTCACAAATGAGGCAGGAGCAGAATTTTACCTGGTTCCAAATTTGGGACCCAAATTTCAAAGCTGTGCTCTGCCTCTATTCTAGGCTTGATGCTGAAATAATCTTTTATATTTTTGTGGCTTGAATCTTGAAAGAGTTGGGGTTAGATAAAAAAGAGAAACAGACCAACATTGCTGATTTTTACAGTTTTAAGTTTTCTCAAGACTCAGTCTTCTTCCAGTTTTTGACAAGCTAATTTACAAGCCTGCTAGAGGTGCGCGTTGATGTGGGAATTTTCCTGAGCTATAATTGTGTTTTATTTTACTGGTACTACTGTAAAAGCACTATATTGGTGCACCAAGTGCAACTGCATTGAGATGATGAGCAATTAAAACCACTTCTTGCATAATAAAGCACATTCTATCATGTTGCACTTAATATACCAATGCAATGTGTTATACAGCATTTAGCTAAATTACAGTAAATCACCTATTTAAAGAAGTTTTTCTTTCAGCCTTCATGTAGGGAAAGAAGTGCTGGGAACAGTAAAAAAGATAATGACCCATAATTGCAGAATGCTAAAAATGGGATTCCAGTTGTCTCCTGGAATTAAAGGCTGCAGCAATGTTGTTAAAGGCAAGCTGTTCTCTGTCCCCTGTTGCTCCTTGTATCAGCATCACAAAGTCTAAAAACTCCTTATTTATTTCTGCCAGACAAAGTAGCGAGGCAGAAGAAAAGGGAGTCACTGGTGGGGGTAGATGGATTGAAACAAAGGCAGGGGCTGTGAAAAATTACAATTGCCAAAGTCTACTGGGCCCCTCCCTAAGGAGCAGCTCACTGAGGGCACGATGGAGCTGTGGATATGGAAATGGGCTTTTGCTGCTATTCCCTATTCATGGTTTTTGCCTCACAATTTTTTTAGTTATCCCAGCCTACTGCAGGCACCAGGGGACAGGGGACAGGAAACCTGCCCTGCATTTCCCCTCTGGAAAGCAGCTCAGTATCAAAACAGTCTTTGCTTCTGCCATGGGGTGGGAATTTCAGAGTCAGTTGTTTGTTGGGTACATGCTGTAAATATCAAATAGATCCACTGCAGAATGTCTTGAAAGAACAACAGATCACAGTATTAAATGCATCATCACAACAGCCTTATTTCCACCTGAGTTTGTGATTGCATCTCTCTGGACACCTGAATAGGCTTCCATTGGGGACTGATTGTGCTTTTAGTTTGCATTATGATCTGTGTGGTGAAGTTTTGCAGCAGTGAGTGAGCATGCACAGTCCTAGCATTTGTTCAGCATCTATTCTCAGGGCTTTTCTGAGGAGTAAATTCTACCTGCCCCAAGGAGTGCAGGTCTTGGGGGGCCATTCTCCTACCTGACTCCAGTTACTGTCAGATACTGTCCTAAGAGAGTCAATAATCCTGCAGGCCTGGTAAATAAAATATGATTTTGCCTTTCATGAAAGCAAAGTAAAATAAGAATTTCCATAAACATGCCTGTGTTCATCCTTCTCTCTGTTCACACCATCCTGCACCTTATTCTTCTTGTTTGGTGCTTCTTAATGTTTGCTGGTTTGGGTTTTTTTTCTGACAGCTTCCATTTCCTCTGTGAATTTACCCTGTTCTGTTGTTTTCCTCTCTGCTCCCATTATGTCCAAAAACCTCAGGTTCCCTCTCTCTCAAAACCAGTCCCTGAAGGTAGCAGGCTGTCTCTGAAGATAGATGCTTCTGCTGCATTTGGCAGGATTAGGGTTTTTTTAGGGCCAGGATTAGGCCCCTCACACAGCAAAAACCTGTTAACCACAGCTTGTCCTATTCCCTCACCTGTGGCACTCAGAAAATACATTTTTACAGGAAATCCAGAGTCTCCCCCAAGTTTACTTTCCCTGTGAGCTGCTCACCTGAGCTGTGAGGATGGCTGTGCTGAACATCCATGCCTGGTGCTGCTGAGGAGCTGCTCTCTCCTCTTTGCTCTGCTATGTGTCTGGGTTGTGGGTGTGGATGCTGCCAGTCCCAGCTGGGTACCCAGTTCAGCAGCAGTGTTGTTAAAGGCAAGCTGTGGCTGCTGTTCCCACAGACACTGATGCAGTGTGAGCTGCCAACCTCTCCCAGCCCTGAAAGCATGGGCAATCACTACAAGTTATTGTTTTTCCTGTGTGCTGCAGGTCACCTATGGATAGTCTGGGTTTGCTTTCTCCAGCTGGACCCTTCTCTTTGGCCCTGGTGTGAGTGTGCTGGAGTGAGAGCTGTGACATGCCCAGGTCACAGGCACAGCTACTTCTTTCCCCACTCTGGTCTCCATCCACTGTACTGGGGCTCACCTGGCCCTTCAGAAAATTTGCTGAGATGCTAAACAAGCACAAGATTTTTTTGGTTTTAATTTTAACTCCACTGCCTGATCCTCATGTATCTTTCCAAAGGAATACAGGTGTATTCTTATCCTGTTGAAAATATCAGTTGTCTGAAGAAACATCTGCCTTAAAATGTCACTCTTCCTGCCTGTTCTCTTGTTAGATGGTGAGTGCTATCCAGGTGTGTCTGATCAGTATCTGCCTGAGAGGACTCCCAGAAACCCTTGGCTGGTCCAGGTATTGCTGTCACCTCAGTGAGGATGAGCTCAGCCTGCCAAAGGCTGAGTGATGCTGAGCACCACACTGGGCAGTGCTGCAGGAATCCTGCAAAGACTGGTCCTTCAGGTACAAGATAAAACACCAAAGATCTGCCTTTGGGTCATTAAAAGCCCCATAACAAGTTTTCTTTTTCTCCCATGAGGAATAACAGAAGGGTGCCAGTGGTCTCTTGGTGGCCCTGTGACATTTGCTGTGCCAGTGCAGAGCTCCAACCCAGCATCCCTGCACGGGGCCTGGTGCAAAGTGACCTCTGTCCCTTGGGAGGGATGAGGGTCATCCCACAGGACCTGCTGCTCTCTGCTCTCCTGACACAGAGTAATGTGTTTGCCAATCCTGCTGGTATCTGGAGGCTCATTTATCTGAAATGGTTTAGAACAACTTCATGACTTAAATTTCCTTTATTTACCAATCTTCCTTAATCTTAGGGATTGAAAATGATAATTCCCTCGATGCTGGCTTTCATCAGACTGAGACTCATTCAATTATCTTTCATGTCTGTTGATCAGGACTGAAGAAGTTGCCTTTTCCTCTAAATCTGTGGCTCTAAAAGACTGGAGGGGCCCTAACAGTCCTGACTCTCTCTACTCTCTTTTACTATCTCTTGCTGTTGACTTCTGCATGTGAATTTCATAACTTTTTTTTTTTTTTGTGTAGTTTTCATTCATCAGTTATTAAAAAGATAGAAAACTACAATTTTATTAAAATATTTTTTAAAGTTGGATTTAAATACTTTTTTGTTCTTATGTTTTATCACTCAGTTTTGCTTTCTGCTTTCCATAATCTCTGAGAAATAGTGAAACTTCTCCTCACAGGCATGGTCCTGTTAGCATCTTATAAAGCAGTCTCTCCTCTCTGGTAATGTGCACTTCAGAGAAGCTTAACTGCGCTAAATTTTTGGGCACTGATGTTGTGCTCCTGTCAATGGAGGTAGTTCCTTTAAATTCTTTGCACTGCCAGCAAAAGTTGCAAAGAATTTGCTGCTCAAATAAAAAGTTGCCACTCAAACTTACTCCTTCCAGAAGTCAACTTGCCCCAAACCTTCTTGTCCCCTGTGGTGAGCTGTTTTGTCTGTGCCCAGTCTCTCTGTGCTGTTCCTGGTGAGGGCTCAGTGACTTCAAGGGACATGAGGTCCCTCTCACTGGGTCTGTTTTCTCTGCCTCTGCATTTCCTGACTGAATTCAAGACAGAGAAGCAGATGGGATTTATGATTTCACCTGTTCTGCTTAGTAGGTTTTTAAAAGTTTCTCCTCAGGCCTCCCCATTCCTCTGCACTGACTCTGCACAGCCCCAAGGCTGATCCATTATTTCTGGTAATTGTTTTTTGCAGTCACTTTTTTTTCAAGTGTGGCCACATATCTGTGTTTACATTCAGAGTCAGAAAATGGAATCTACCACCCAGACAATTTCCTGGAAGTTGAAAGAGGGGTGAGGAGTTGGAAAAGTGAACTTTGCTGTTGAATCATAGAATCAGAGAGAGGTTTGGGTTAAAGGAACCTTGAAGACCACCCAGTTCCCACTCCACTGGGCACCTTTCACTGGACCAGATTGCTCAGAGCTCCAACCACCCTGGCCTTGAACACCTCCAGGGATGAGGCACCCATGGCTTCTTTGGGGAAGAACAGATGGAAAAAATCCAAGGGAGAAGAAGAAATGGAATAAGTGGCTGCATGCCTGAAAATTATAATTTTTTGGCATCATTTATACTGAACACCAGCCCCAAAGAAAGGCAGCTATAAAAAATGAGAAGCAGTGCTGACCTTTATCAGCTCTGGTGACAACTATAAATCAGGCTGCAAATTCTCATCAGCTCGCTGGACGGAATTCATTATAGACAGAGGCCACTGCATTGCTCTCTGGCTTTGATTGAGGTATGTCCCATTTAAATAAATGCTCTTGCAGTGGAACAAATCACACATTTCCAAACAGAAGTCCAGGAATATTATTCATCTTTTGAGGACCAAGGCCCAGCTAAACCTCGCAGTGTTTTGTTTGGAATATAACGCAGATCAATTTGTTCTTCTCTTAAGCAGACCAATTTTCTGTTCATTAACTCAGACAAGTGTGTTGATGGCTGGTATTGAATATAATGGCAAGATTTACAGCCCTAACAAATCAGCACTGCTTCATTTATGATTTTTTTTAATGCATTCTAAAAGTACATACAGAGGATTAGCACCTGCTTTTAAACTTGTCACGGTTTAACAAATAATGGGAAAGTCTGTTATCTCCTACTTCCAACCATGGAACAACTTTTATGTTATCTTGAAGTTTCATAGTTTATTAAAATGTTATGGGGTTTTTTGGAGCATGAGGAGCAATAAAATTTGGTAGCAATGGCATTATGGGCAGTAATGTGACTCCCATCCGTTTCCTGCAATGTTCAAGAAACTGTTTCACAGAGTCATTAGATTAATAAGCTGCTTTACCTGTGTTCTGAACTTGGAGCTGAATTTCATTGCTTTTTTTTCCTTTTTTCCCCTGTAATTAGGAAATATCCTGAGAGCCTTACAATTATCCAAATGTTTTGCTGGCCATATTTAAAACATGATTTTTCTGTCTGGAACTTTGCGTGTAATTGGAAAACATTCTGTGTTGTTGACAGAGGGTGATTATTAAAGCAGTAATATTTTTTCAGCATGTCTGATAATTAGGTAATAGTCCGTCTCTCAGTTTAGCTTTTCTTGTTATTTCTGGAATGCCTGAAATATTGCTGGAAAATAAAAATTCAGACTGCAAACTTTCCTCTTATAACAAATAGTGCTTCAGACTTTGTGGCCTGAGTATATGAAGACCAAGTGTGTATGAAGCATTAAATCTTTTATTGCCTTACTTCCTGAATGGTTGGCATAAACACTTTTCTTAAGGATGTGGACACAGAAGCTGGAAGTTAGAGTTGTAAATAAGTTGCTGCTGGATCAGACCCCAGGGATTGTCTCTTCTGGCATAAGGCCCAGGAAAAGGGCAAATACTTTGGGAGGATTCTAAAAAGCAGGCAAAATTCTCTGGTTGAGGATTCAGGATATTCCTTTAGTCCCTCACAATGGCTGGTTCATGGAGTTCCTGAAAAGCATTCCCCTTTGAGACAGATAATCTTTGATGGATCTTTCTTGCATTTTTCTAATTCCAGTTTGGATCCACCTGCAGCCCTGGCACCTGCTCTGTTCTGGGATTGTGACTTCCACAGTTTGTTTGCTTTCAGGATGAAGAAATAATCTCTTTCATTTGTGTTGAACCTGACACTGGCTGGTGTCATCTGGTGCCTTCCAGTATTTATTTTGGAAAAGGCAGGGAATAAGCACCCCTTATTTAACTTCTCTGTACTGCTTATGACTTTTTTTGACTTCTGTCCTAGCTCTGTTCAATCAGCTCTTTCTCAAGTTTAAGTTTCTTAGTTTGTTCAGTCATAAATTTAATGAAGGAATACTTTAAAGATAAATGCAAGTCAATCTAATTCAGATCCCTTTTTTTTAATTTATTTTTTTTTAATTCAAGATAGAAGTTGCTGATAAAATTCATTCCATTATTTTTTAAAAAGTTATCCTTTGAGAAATTTGCCTGTGAGTCTGAAGGGCTGCTCCTCTGATTTGGACTTTGAGAATCTTAAAGTCTCTAAAACTAAACTCTAAACCTAGTGGTTTTGAGAGGATCAACTGTATTGCAGTAACCTTTTACCCTTACAAAATCTGATTCATCCCAATCTCAGAGAAGATTTCTTTTTCTTCCACTTATGTGTAAATCTGTGATATGGAGGAGGAGATTTTTTATTGACAGCAATAAGTAGAGCATAGAAAGTTTTCATCTGCACCTTCAGAGTATTTTACAGAGCTGGTTAGTGACTGTGATGAGGATTATTATCACCAAGTTGGAAATAAAAGACTGGAACATGGGTAAGGAGTATGCTAGGTCAGTACACCCAGTTTTTGAAAGAACCAAGCCTTGAAATCCAGTGTTGCCTTCAGCAGGTCACCCCAGCTGGGCAGTGCAGACCTCTGTGGTTACAGTGAGCTGGGTTTGTGCTTGTGCATATCCTAGAGGATTTAAACTCACCTGTGACTCGTCCCAGGATAACCCATGGATAATGTCAAACCATCCACATGTCCCTAGCCCTTGTTCCATCATGGTAACACTCCTGGGGTAGCCACTGTAATGGTTGGTGATGAGGAATTACTTCCCTAACTGAAAATAAAAGCAGAAGTTGGATCCATCAGTTCTCAGTCTCAGTTTAGCCAAGCTGAAAAAAAACCCCATAACCCCTAATCCTGTGTCAAGAAAAACTGCTGATTCCTTTAATGGCAGAGTGCTTGGGACTTATGTTTTATCTGCAGGGCAGTGCATGTAAGCACTGATCAGATTTGAACTTCAGTTTATGACATCTCTTTATTGTTGTAATGTTTTTCATCCTCAACTTTTGACCTGTTACCTGACCCTCATTTGGAGTCCCTTTCATATGTCTGCCCCAGCCTTTCTGTCAGGCAGGTTGTGTGCTTTGAGAGCTGGACACTGTTTCCAGTATTTTTGTCCTTGTCCACCTGTCTTGAGAGCTGGAGTAGTCCCAAAGTGCTCAGAGACAAGCTGATCTGCCTCGTTTCATGTGAAAATGGTGATTTCTCTGCATGTATCTCCTTCTGGTATAAGTCTGAAGAGCAAATGCCAGAGTTGGAGCACAGAATTAGGTTCTAGGATCTGCTTTGTTAGAGGGTCATTTGCCTTTTGCTTTCAGACTTTCCAGGCTTATTAAACTCCTACAGAGACTGTGGAACTCGGAAGCCTTTAATCATAAAGAATGTTTTCCACACCAACTGTGTGTGTACATTCAAAACAGGTCACTCTTGCATTCATTTAAGGGAAAATGTGGCACAACAAACATGTGACAAACACTAATCATGCAGTTTTATGGCTGTGCTCAAAGCCACTTTTAGCAATAGCTGTGTTAAAAAACACTCTGTGTTGTTCAGAAAGAAGTTCCCAGCAGTACTTTTAGTTTAAGTCTGTAATTAGGTTCCACACAAACAACAATTTCAGATTTCCTTAATGACCTTTTGTTTTCCTCCTTGCAGATAATGAATTCATTTATAGAAACCAGAATGGCACAGTGATTCTGAGGAATGTCGAAACCAACAGTTCAACAATATTAATAGAAAACAAAAAAATTGTAAGTATTTTCTATGACAAGTAGCTGAATTTCACAGCTGTCTTGCAGTTGGATCAGTAAAGCAGAAAATCACTTGGATTTCAACTTCATGTGTTGTCAAGGAGAAACAATTCACTGGTAATACAATGGGCTATGCAGTGATGGATAATGTGAGATTGAACTCCAGCTTTTGTTATTATTCTGCAAGCTCAGTTTCTCTCATACTTCTGGAAAGTATCATAGAGAGATTTGCAGCTAGTCTTGCATATCATATATAATTGAAAGATGCATAATTCTCATCTCTGCATGCGTAATAAAAAGGACAGTTGATATCGTTTACTGTCTGTTGTCATTCTCTACATTCCTCCACGAAATACTCATTTTTAATTTGTGGGTTTGCTGATTTTTCTTGCCTAATGGTTGAAATGTAATTTCAGTGTTTTTTATGAGTAGTGCTGAGGAACGGAAGTGGAGTTGTACTTGAGAGAAACCCTAAGTAATTGTTGGGAAGAAGTTAGTAGGTGACTATTAAAATGAATGTAAAGAAAACAAAGTCACATCACATACAGAGTATTTATTGCTTATAAAGAAGTGTTTTGTAGCATTGCTTTTTGTAGCAGATGAAACCAGCATTGTGACAGAAGTCAGTACACGGTTGTATTAATTATTTTTTAATGAGACAAAGAATTTATCACCGAGTTGTTATGGCAGGGCCCAAACTTAAACTTCACAAGCTGCATTTAAATTTCAAACTTTGCTGTATCACATAAACAATCCTCTTTTACCAGAGTGGAACCCCTTTCTTTACAATGCTAAGGGAATTGGCTGGCTTCTTTTATATCAAGGTCTGTTGAAGTCAAGTTACTTCCATTTGACCCCTGTTTATTCCACTGGCTTTTAATTTTTGCTATTTGTAAGAAAAGCACAGTGCTATGAGATAATCCTACATTTTCATGCGATTGCCACCCTACTGCCTGTCCTACCTTTGTTCCTCTGCCCTCTCTGAATAAATCTGCAGGTCATCTCCACATTAATCCAGAAAGTCCCAGTGCAAGAGCTGCCATTACACTTTACTCAGACATGTTGTCTTTTTCCCCTTCCTTTTCCTGGGGCAGAAAACGTTTGCTACTTGGCCATGTTTTCCCTTCCCCATGTTATTTACAAAGCAGTAGATAAAATCCGTCTTCATACTGTCACTGCTGGTCCCCAGGCTCCCCTGTCCCTCCCCATCCTGACCTACACTAGGTCATCAGTCTGTGGGATGTCCCAGAGAGATGGTGGGTGACTCTTCCCTGGAAATGCTCAGCATCAGGTTGGATGGGACACTGGGCAACCTGCTCTGGGTGAAGATGTCCCTGCTCATGGCAGGGTGTTGGTTTAGACAGCCTTTAAAGGTTCCTTCCCACCCAAATCATTCTATGATGGTGTGAGCTGTTCCTTGGGCTCTTCCCACAGCACATCCACCCTCACTGGCTTTGGGGAGGACTCTCCCCAGTGGGGTGCTCTGTCTTTCCCCAATTCCCCTTTCAATTTTGCCCTGTGGGACTGTCTCAAGGACTTACATCTAATTTGTTGGGTGAGAGGGTGAGATTTAAAAGGCAGTGGATGAGTGATGTGTCAGTGGCACCTCTGTTTGACCTTGGTGCCATCTGTGCCAGCAATGCATTATACTGAAACATACTGGGAAGGAGAAAATGGCTTCACTACACAAATGAAAAGTGGAGCTGGAAAAAGGTAATTCCTGGCAAGTCTGAGGTACCCTGGCATTTCTTCTTGTTAGCAAGATTTACAGTGCTGGTTTTTGCAGAGCCCAGGTCAGGGTGCACTGGATCACTGCAGCATCCCAAACACTTTTAACTGGGGAGAATGGAATAGTTTTCCTCTGGGTTATCTTAACTGGGGGAGGTAGTGGTGTCCTACTATTAATTTACTCCAGAAGCTATTTACATTTTTTTATCTCCTGCACTGGCCAGTAATGAGAGGGATAATGAGATAATGAGAGGGAATTAATAAATTGCCATTTATCTGAGTTTTCTCTTAACTACTGCTTACATCTGCCACCTCATTAGCCACTGTGCAGTAAGATTGTAAGGAAAATTCTGAGTTTTTTGATATAGCTGCCTGCTCTGAGTCACTATGAATTAATTCTTTCTCTTAAAGGTGCCCACATAACATTTCTGGTGTTTAAAAAAAAAGATACATTTTTCAAGACACTTATTCTTCATCCTTAGAGCAATGATCATAACAATTAATTCTAGGTGTCATTAGATGGAAAACTGAGGAACATTTGTTTCAAAACTGTGTTTATTTTCCAGGTCTCCTTAAAGGCCATCCGGTATGAAGTGTCCCCTGACAGGGAATATGCACTATTTGCCTTCGATGTTGAACCTGTAAGTAAACAGATTTAATTTTAAAATACACAGCCAGTGGCTAACTTTTTTTTTTTTTCTTTCTCACTTTTATGCCAGCAAGTTGATATCTTAAATTAATCGCTTCCTATGAAACAAAGCAAGAAACCCCCTCACTTAGCAATTCTGAGAGCATGTCACACTGCCATCTAGTAGAGGAGAAAGGTATAAATTAGACCGTGAAGGAAACACTGTCATTGCCAGGATTTTATAGCCTTAGGGAGGGGGATTGTAAGGACATGTCTTTGCTACAAGAATTTCTATTCCTCTTCTGTGATTTTTTTTCCCCACACTGCCTTTTTCTGTCACCCTATAAATTTCTTCCCCAGAACAAAAAGCGACTGTCAGTTTCTCCCACAACTGAAATAATACATTAATTATGGTGTCACCATTCCCAGTGCTGCAGTTAGACTTGAGCTATCACTTTCATTATAAATCCTTTTCTTCAGAGAGTTAGGTATAAATCATTTGTAAAAAATCACCATTAGGTTGCTACTAAGTTCTGGACTACAGCAAATTTTTTACCAAACTTCAAAAAGGAAAAATGTAATAAGTCATTTTTAAATGATGATCAAAGAATCAAACATGGGAGAAGCAATTCTTCTGCATGAATAATATTTTTGTCTTTCTCAATTCTGCTATTATAAGGCCTGAAATGTTTGACTGATAGCTATGCTGTACTACCAGGATGAACTATAAGCCCTATATATTTTGTTTCCATAGTCTAGAATGTCACCAGTTCTTCAAAATTAAAATAATTAGTTCACTGACAGCTGTAATAGTTTTTCCATAATGTAAATAATATCTCAGCTGCTAGCCAAAGGAAATTTGTGGGTCCTTTAGGTAGTGGAAGTTGTAGCTCTGTTGCTCATTTGATTTCTCTGCCATCGTCTTTGGAGTTATTCCTGACTTGGTGCCATGAAAGTCAGAAGAAGCATCCCTTATTTTAGAAGAGGAAATAAAACTGTATCAGAAACTTGAGGAGTAATTCATAATGATTTTTCCTGGGAAATTACTGGTGCTGTGGCTTCACTTACCTGAAGCTTAGCTGAGTTCTAGACAGAGATGGATGGGGAAGTGTTAAGTTAATTTTAAACATGGGAATGACAGCTTGAGGGTCACTGAGCGAGCAAAGCCTTTCTCTCAAATTTCCCTGCCATGTGAGCCAGAAATTCGGTTCTTCCAGTGGAAATCAGCCTTTGTCTGTGGAAGTCCTGTGCCCACTCTGCTCACATGCACTGTTCAAGCTGGAAGAGCCGTGAGGAGGAAGGGTTTCCACAGTTCCTCTGAGAAAGACAGAAAAATACCTTTAATGACAAAACAAAACCTTAAAAAAATAAAAAAAGAAGAGAGAAAAAGTTTAATTTCTGAAAAAAAGTTAGGAGAATTTAACGTTTTATTCTCAAGCTTTGTCCACTGAAATGACTGCCTCCTGCATCACGCCATATCTTTTTCTAGAAAGGAAAAACCCAGGGTGGAAAGCTGAAAATATGACCTTTGGGAACATTTCAGGATGTGGCATATACTCACTGTAAGAGAACATTGCAAATTGTTCCAGTATTCATATATAGCAAGAGCTCCTGAAGCAAAATAAAACAAAACACCCCCACCTTTATTCCTTTAAGATGCATATTTATGGAGAAAAGAAAGTTTGTTTGTTTTGTTTTGTGTTTTGTTTTGTTCTGTTTTGAAGCCTGCTAATAGAGGGGTAGTTGGGTTCAGTCCTGGTTATTGCAGCCTTAAGCCATGATGGGTGGCTCTGTGTATTAAAATGGCAATAACTGTTAAATTACTTCTTCAGCTTCCTTCTCCCTTGGTATGCAGACTGTGGCTACAAATAATTGCATGTTAGTTAGCTCTTCCCATTTTCTGCATTTCAAACTGTATTCTTGGACAAAATTCAAATGATGCTGTTTTCTGCAACACAAGAAATTGATTAGCAAAGCCTTGGGCAGTTGTCCTTGTTGCAAAGTCAAAAGGAAATTTCAGGAGATCTATTGGCAGAGGACATGTCTTTAAAGTTTAATTCTACAATTTCAAAAAAAGAGCTTCTTGGGATTATGGCGTACTTATGTTGTAGCTGTCAGAAATTGTTTCTTATTTTTTTGGCATTTGAAAGTGTGATGTGCTGCCTTTTAATTGTTTGTGACTATAGATATTTTCATCTTTTTTTTTTTTTACACGGTAGGGTTGTGCTTCTTTTACATATGTATATAATATTTTAATATGCATAGTATGAATCAATCATTTGTCTGAATTCTGAAATGAATGGATTCAGACTCTGGTTTAATACCAGCCAGGAATAAACATCAAAATAGAAGAGCACAATGTGTCACTCCAATGAAACAGAATATTTTTAAGAAAAGTACCACAAAGTCATTTCCTTCCAGTAATAGCTGCTTCTATATTTTTCTATTTATTTGCACAAAAGCATCTCTGCTTAGTGTTGGTCTGGGTGACAGCAGTGAACCCCACACTGGAATACCCCAGCACTGAACTGCCAGACACTTATTTTCCAAAGATATTGAGGCAGTTTATGTGTTTTTTCCTGTTGTATCACTTTATCATTTTAAAGGATAATGGATTAAAGCATGTTCCTTAAAATATATTTCTGCCAGGAAGCTTGGCAGACAGCTGTGAGGCTGGTGTGGGTACAGTGTGGCCAGTCTGGCTGTCAGGTTTCATTGTAAATGCTTTTTTTGTGGTGCTTGTATTTACAGAAGTTTAATCTTTCAGGCAGCAATATTCTGGGTAAGCCTTGTGCTAATAGGGAGCTTTTCTAACCTTGAACACAGAAGATTTGTTCTTTTTCCGGAAAGGTCACAGGAAAGGCACCAGGCTTCTTTGTCTTAAAACACTCCCACACTTTTTCTCCTGTTTGTTTTTAGTTTCTTTGTGCCAAAACAAGGTGCAACGTGAGGCCGAAAGGACAGAGTGAAATTTTCGGAAAGCATTGGGGAACAAACACCTCCATGGAGAAACTCTGATTGCAAATCATTCTTCACCAAAACAAGTGTGTGGTGCTCTGATATAGGGTTTAATAACCCCAAAACACCTGGGCAGATGGGGTTTGGCCCCAGCAGCTCAGCAGAAGTGATGTGGAGCTGCCTCTGGCCAGGGACACTTGCCCAGCTCGTGGCTCCATCAGCACTTTTGGACAAGCCCTGTGCTCCCAAGACACACACAGGTCTTGGAGCTGGAACCACCTCTGTGGGTACCCCTGGCCTCCAAAAGGGGTTTCTTAAATAGCCAGGTGACAAAGCAACCCTTAAATCTCGTGGCATTTCTGTGGTTGGGGTATGAGTAAAGAGGAGTAACTGAAGCTTCTGCAGCTTCTGTGTCAGTCAGTTACCAGTGGGGTTGGTGTCATGCAATCAAAGAAACAGAGGAAATATGTAAGAAAACTTATTTTCTGAATTCATAAACATTAGCTAATATAGTGAATATTCAATTGCCTTTATTAGGAATCAGTATTGTCATCATGCAAGAGAGAAATTAAAGCTGCCAAGATGCTTCTTGAAAATTTTTGCTCTTTTATCTCCAATTTTACCAGCCCATTAGTGTGTTTGTTCCAGTTAAGGGCAATTACACTTAGAAATCCTGGCTGATTAGCACAGAGCAAACTGCAAAGGCTTCTGAACAAAGTCAGGGCTCTTGCAGCTGATAAAACAGATGCTGTTACCTATTTTGCAGTAAAAGAAATGCTCTTTTTTAATCCAAAAGGCTGGAAAGAATTGATCATTGCTGTAATTAGAACAAACTTGATTCTTATTTTTTAGCCTAGTTCATGTGGTGAGTTCAGTATTTCTGTTCTCCCTGCCTGTACCTCTAACACAAGTGGTGGGACCAAAGAGAGCTCAGAAAAACCCAGACCAAACCTTAGACTTGGTATTTAGTATGTGAATAAAGTAAAAAAGTATTATTTATAGAAAGCAACATATTACTATTGTTGTTGTTGTTACTATTTTTTATTATTTCTCCAAATCTGGGTTTTGTGTGGAATTAATAGATTTTGTGCTTATGGTCCAATTACAGCCTCATGCTAATTTAATTAGTTGTGTAAAAATTAAAATAATATAATGCTTGTTATTTCCAAAACACTAATAGATATAAATATTAATGAATCCTCACAACATCCTTTTGAGCGAGGTGATAAACATTATTATGATAAATATACCTCTGAAAATTGAACACTGTCATAACTATCATCAGTAATACTGCTCAGACTGTAGTCATGATATTTATTGCTTAATTGAAATGGATTTCCAGGCCTAGAAATAGGCTTACATAAATCTGTTTTCTTGCTATGGCAATAAATATATTTCAAATTTATTTTTTTCATTCTCACCCAATGTTGTTTTCAGAAACACTGAAAATGTTTAGTGATTTCATGATAAAGTGAGCAGAGATAGAATATTTGTCATAAAATAATGCTATTTTATTGATTGTGGTTTAATTTTTGGTGTTAGTTGTAAATTATTAGTTTTTGAGGGGGCCATTTTGAGGTAAAAAGCTTATGTGTATGGTTTTTCATATCCTCTTTTTAATGTGAATACAGTTTTGAATCATTGTTGTTCATAAATCAGAAAGACTCCTCTATGGAAAGCTGCACAATATAAGGGCATTGTTCACTTACATCAAAGGCTGGTAGCTAAAATTATTTTTTCCAACATTTTCAAGCCTAAAGCCCTGTAACTTCATATACTTGTGAGAAATAGTTACTGTTTTTAGGATAAATAATGTATTAGGATAAATCACTAACTAAATAAAAAGAAGAAAAGGACTCAATCCAAATGCTGTTTATATTAGTTAAAATATTCCTGTTATTACATCTGTGTGTGTGTGTGTATCTTGAGGCAGAGTATCTTCTCTTTTCTCAATTCACCAACTGTATGAAAGTAGTTGTGAGTGAAGAATGAGCTGTGTGACTGTAGTCATTCAAAGCTTTTTTAATGAGCAGAAGCAAAGCTATTAATGAATTAGTGGAAACACATAGGCCAGATGCTCATCAAATAATTTGCTAAATTTTCAGGAAAGCAGCATCTTCAGTTACTTCCCACAGAATAAATACTATTAATATCATTCAGCTAAACTTTAATACTCCAATAAATTGCTCGCAGCTTCTCAAAATGGCAGCATTTTTATGTATGTGCTTGTGTGGGCTTTCAATGAGATTGTTCTGGGGCTTCAGGGCTGAAGGTGGGGACCACCTTTCCTTCTCCTTCTTCTTACAGATCCTGTTTTGAGTGGTATTATTTTCACAGCCAAGATCAGTAGTGTGAATAACCTTGTTTGATAAGTGCTGTTTAACCTCTTGGTCGTAGAACAGCAGTGCTCCAGCTACATTTACATGACTAAAGCTAAGGCCTGTGTGTCCAGAAGAGTTGCATTAATAAGAATGTGATAAAGCACAGAAGAGGTTAATTTTGTGGGTGATAGTTTACTTTGGATTTGAAGCTGAAGCAGAAGCTACTTTTTGACAACATTTAGAGGCAATATTTTATTTTTAAAGGAGATTGTTGTGGTAATTTTCAATTATGAATCTGGTCTTTGTGAAAGACAGTCTTATCTTTTCCAATCAAACCCACCATGAACAAACTCCCCCATCTACTGTTTCCTACAAGACAGACAAAACAGGATTCTCAAAGGCATCAGAAAAGGTGGATTCAAAAACATTTCCACACTCCCATTTGCTTTTCTGTCTAATCTGAGGGAGTCTATCTAAGCCAGGAGATCAGCTCTTCATGGTCAGCTTTCACTGAATAAACCAAAGCTGCTAACACAGGAAACCTCAGCAGCTGGGACGTTCTCCTACCACTTGTCGTGGTTTGAAAGCAAAACGAGTCAGAGGGTCCAAGTCAGAAAGACAATTTAATAAGAAGAAAGGAAAAAAAGGTAAAATAAAATAAAACAAATGCAATAATACAAAAGACCACTGACAGAGTCAGAATACAACCTGACCAGGGTAGTGGAAGCAGTCCAGATGAGGTGGTCTTCCTGAAGCAGTGATCCTGTAGAAAGGTCTGGTAGCTCTGCTCCTCTGGGAATCCAGTGGGTCAGGGCTGCTTGTCCTGTCTCAAATCCCAGATTATATCCAGGTGAGAATGCTTGGCTCCTCCCCCTGGGCAGAGCATCTCACAATGGGATGATGAGTTGTGAAGTACGTCCTTGATGGCCCATTAAACAGAGATAACTCCTGGAGGAATTTACCTGTGAGTCATGGGCAAGGCATTGATGGGCCATTAGCAGAAGACACCCCAAAGGAAGGGGGCCTGGGAAGACACTGCCCCACTTGGTTTAGCAGTTCATGAAGATGGTGATAGAAATTATTACTTTGTGTACATCCTACACTACAACCCAGGACACCACTGAATCTCAGCTCAGGCAGAAGTAGCAGTATCTCTGTCAGATGTACCAACGTGCTGTCGTGTGTTGGTATCAGTAATTGTTTCAGGCTAATTAATATTTAATATCTGCAGTGGCACAGAGAGAGAGGGAAGTTTGCCACACAACCCTCGGGGGATTCAGGGGTTTTCAAAACTCTATTACAGAGTTGTGCAAACTCTGCCTTCTCACCTGTCCTCAGTCGTGCCTTCAGCAGCAAGGCCCTTTGGATGCCAAATCTTCTCTGCAGCACATGCTTACAAAATTAAAAGTTCTTACTATAGGAGGGTGGATACCCACCTTAATTGAGTAATAAACATGTTATCAAATGGTGAGAATATTTGTTCTTCCTGCTCAGCAGCCAACATTCCACCAATTTCTGTGCCTTTGTTTAGAATAGAAATTTTTGGACACAAATTTATAGGCCAGTGGAGCAATAATTACTGACACGTTTAATCCTAGAGTTTTCTTTTGGGGGAAAAACTACATAAACTAATTTCATGGCAAATTTTGGACTTACGCAGTGGAAGAAAACAGGTCAAACCTTTTCTTTATTTGGTTTGGAGGACCCTCATGGTTATTTGAAATCCTGACAAAGTTCCAGCAGAAACTGTGTTCCTTTATGTAGCCTGAATGGTTCTTTGCTTTTGACAGCAATTCTTCTGCTTTGGAATAGCTTGATTTAATGAGAAAAAAAAATAGTTTAAACAAGAAGTTAGTGGGGGCTTAAGAACCTAAACAAATATACTGTAGGGACATTTTGGTAATTTGGATCCTTGACCCATGGGGAAATGGGTTCCTATTTAAAATTAAGGGGCTGTCATTGTAACTCAGTAGAAATGGGTAAAAAAAAAAAAGTGCAATGAAAATACACATCCCAAGTCTGCCTACTTTGTCTTTGTTTTCCATTCTTAGTAGAAGGGAAAGGACAGGCACTGTGTGTCAGCAAGGAGGAATGGCTGGGTGGGGGCTGCTTGTGTCTATTATACATGGAAAATACGTTTCCACCTCTAAAATGCAAAGAATGGGTACCAGCAGGCATTCTTAGAGTGAGATCATCTCAGCATTGAAGGAACCTGGTCTAGGTGTCTCATATCAGAGAGGTTGGAACTGGATGATCTTCCAACCCAAAGCATTCTATGATTTATCATTGGCAGCCACTGTGGTGACTTAGGGCCAGCAGCTCCTTCAAGGGCCAGCAATGAAACCACCTTGAACACCAGATTTTACCTCTATTGCTCCCTGGCTTTGGGGGATGTGTCCAGGGGAAATCTGTGCTTCTGAGATGATGGTCTGGGTGCATTCATAAAACACAACATGATGTGTTTGCCTGAGCTGGGAAGCAAAGCTCAGCACAGCCTCACTCCTCCATCCCCACATTCTAGTTTTGCTGGTGCCTGATCCCTGCATAGCAGTGGTTTTGGTAAAACTGCATCAAACACCAGCTTCTTACTAAGTCTCCATTCTTTCCCCTCCAGGGACTGTTGAGTCTGATCATTGTGACAAAGTACTCTCCATGAATTGCAGAGCATTAAAACTGAGTCTGCTGGCTTCAGCTGCTGAGCTTTAACTGCTTTCCTATTAAAAACAATGGTTTAAACCCTTGCTGTTCTCCTAATAATGCAGATAAATTGAATTAGAACTGAACCTGAAGCCTCCTGAATTGAGCTGGGAGACTTCAACAGAAATTGCATAAACCTGACTGAGTGCAAAATTGTTTCTCAGACTAAGTTGGACAGCCTTGCTTATGTAGCAAAGGCCAATAAACTCCATCCTGCATTTATTCACAGGCACAGATACACATCAGTAAACTGAAAAGCAAATCCACAGTTCCAGGGAAGCCTAGAGGAGCATCAAAACTGAGAAATAATTAGCCTGTCATGCAAAAGTACATAGGTGTATTATGTATCAGTATTAGCTATCAGCTAATATCAGTCTTCCTCTGTAAATATTTTCTTTAGTAAATGAGACTTTCATCAAGCAGGGAAGCAAAAATAAAAAATCCTCAAGGCAAAACACAAAAATAACCAACTTTTCTTAGCTTGCATAAGGTTATATTTCTCATTCTGCTTTTTTTTTTCTGAGTGTATAGATGAGGTAATTTGACCAAACTGATAGAGATTAATGTCCTAATAAGAATCACAAAATGTCTTAAAAATAAATTGCAGCTTGTTTTTGAATAAAGCCTTCACATGTTAATGTACAAGGTTTCCTAGATGGTCAAAATCAGATGGACAGCAGTAAAATAATTGCACTTGTATGGGAATCTGTCTTAGTGAAACATGCGGTAACTTTGCTTTATGAGGAAGGAAATAAATACCAGTATGAAAATTATTGAAAAAAAAATGAAAATCTAACAAATAATTAGATTCCTTGCAACACAGAGAGGCTTCAGAATTACATTAGAGATGAGTTTCTGCTTTTTAGCATAAATTTGATTCCTAAGTTTTTAGGGGCAATGGACATCCTGATTTGTGCTGGATCCTAATAAGTATAGCTGGTTATTTTAAAATGTTAAGGAAAGAAGTATATTAGGAATAGCATACAAAATGAGAAAACAACAGTGATTTTAAAAGCTTCAGAAAATAAAACTAGAATTTAATTCTGGTGTCTGCAGAAACATATGAAGCAGTTTATAATCTAATTATTCTGATTTCCAGTCTTTTTGTTGTTGTGTTTTTGTTGGTTTTTTTTAATTTTTAATCACTGAAATAGTAAAAAAATACATGTTTAGTGCCCTCTTCTGGAAAAACAGCTCTTGCTCTGCAGGGGACCCCAATGAAGTTCCTGTACTCAGAAATGCAAATCTTCTGACGCAAATGTTCTCCTCTTTAGCCAAGTTACATGCCTAAATCCAAGAAGTGTGTGGCTCTCTGTATTTACCCTGAACAAGTGCCTTTTATCTCCTTAACTGCCTGCAGAACTCTGCTTTTACCAGCTTCATGTTAAAAACAATAATTAATGTTCCTCCTTGGGCAGCTAGTGACCCAGATTTGAAAATGGAATCTTCTTTTTTCTTCTATTCTCTGCTCGAAAGAAGCTTTTTCTTGAAAATGGAGAGGAATCATAGGGCTTTAGATGTCCTTAAATGCCTGAGTCCTCATGTTTTTGTGTGCTGGAGTGGAAGAGTGATGCTGTTGATGGCAGTGCTGTGAGGGGCTCTGCAGCAGGCAAGGAGCAGGGCAGGTTCTGTGCTCCTTCCTGTCCCCTCTGCTCTCCCCCTGCTTCCCAAAGAGATGCTCATCATCACCACAGACCATTTACCCCGTGGAAGTTGCCCACAGCATCACAAAGAAAACACATAAAATGTCTTCCTGCCTTATATGTGATTTCAGTTTGTTTTCTTCATGTCAGGATATAGAATTGTCTCCTCCAGTGAATTAGATCAGAGTGTACATTGAGATACAGCTCTGAGTCTTCTGATCTCGTATGGAACTGGAAAATGAATCTTTCACTGAACAGGGAGAGGAGTTTTGACCAAGGTTCCAAGCATACAACTGAATATTTTCATTTCTTTCACATCCACTTCACTACTTTTAAACTGTTGTTCTCTAATGTTTTCTGACGGGCTCATCTTTCTTGTTTCAGCTTCTTTTCTTTGAGTCTTCTTAAAGTGCCCTGAGTCTAGGACCAACTTAAAAATTTTCAATGCTAGTGATAACTTCTTTGTAGTATTCACATTCTCAGCTGCTACAGCAGAAAAAGAAATGTTTACATGCTAATAATAAATTTTAATAGAAAGAACATATGCTGTGTTTCTGTAGTTGCTAATTTCTGCCTCTAAAGTGAATTATTTAAAAATGAATCAATTAAACAGATACACTAAGCATTCAGCACATTTTCATGGCTTGGTTCTCACATAATTGCTACAAAGCTTTACCATTTGCATTGTAAACTCCACAAAAAAGAGGCTTTTAGAATATTTCCAGTCAGTGTCCACACACTGACTTCAAGACAGAACAAAACATTCAAGAAATGTTTCTTTGAAAGAAGACATTATCTAATGTTTCATTAAAAGCTGTATTAAGCACTGATTTCTCATGCTGTCCGCCAGCCCTCAGACTTGCAACTCCAAAGACGATGAAGGTGAGAGTCAGTCAAGGGAAGGTGGATGTGAACCCTGTAAACTCCCATCTCCACCCGCTCTCCTGGGCTGCCTCTATAAACAGTAATTCAGGGTGTAATTCTAAGGCTAAAATAAACATCAAAGGCTCCTGATAGGAATCATACCCCACACAAGCTTTTGGCACCATTGTCTGGGAAAAGGGAGCTGCTGCATGAGTTTGTAGGTGCAAAAAGGGTAAATGCTTGTAAAGAATGGCTGGAGAGGTCAGTGGCAGGGACATCCCTCAAGGTAGAACAGCTGCAAAGAGAGGCACTCTGAGCTGCAAAGTGCAAGAGCCTGAGAAAGTATTTTGGGAAAGGAAAGGATGTCTGTAAATCAGATAGCTCTAGTCTTCTGTCTGAATTGCCTTTGGGCTACTGAGCCAGGGTAGTGAGCTGGAGGGACTTTGGGTCTGGCCCAAAACAGTGATTATTATGATCCCAAATATTCCTAGAGGATCATGGCTGTGTGTTTAATCAAAGACCTGGTGGCCATGGCAACGACACTGAGCATCTGGGTGTGCCCAACACCGGGCTAAAGTGCAGGAGGAAAAACACACAACAGCTTTAAGTGAGTGTGTTTGTATGGATCTGAAGGTGTGTGCTATATTTTCTTAATTAGGGATAATTGCTATCTCCTTCTGAAAGTTTTATTTGGCCTCAGGCTACTTTTGAACTTGTAATACATAATAATGTTTGTTCATCTTTTCCTTCTTTTCCTTAGATATATTGTCTGGTGTGCTAGAGTCACAACTATGTACTAGATAATTTCATTCTCATTTCCAAGTTTCTGCAGAGAGGGTGGGAGAGGAAACCTGGGAGTTTATATCTGTGATGTGAATATTGATAAAAGTTTAAAAAGATCAACGAAAGAATGAGCTCATTATTGATAATCCTCATTCATAATTCTTTGCAGCTTCATTGCAGCTAATTCCCAACAACCTGAGCATCAACAAGTGCACACAAAGGCTGGTGCAAAAATCCTACAGGGTGCTTTGCAGCTCCCATTTTATTTACCAGTTGCAAATGGAGCAGTCGTCCTTTAAGGCAGTGACTGCAAGGGCTTTGTGGTGCCAGGGAAGCGCTGTGAGGGACAGGTGGCTCGGGAGCAAAAGGAGCCTTTTGTAATTGCTTGGCAGGGCAGAGCTGTATTAGAGTGCAGCAGCAGTTGGCAGATTGGATTAATGCTCTCTGAGGGGTGAGAGCTGGCACACGAGATGTATGTTAATACCTGAGGCCTGAGCTGCTTCTGGAGCTGCTTTTGTAACAAAAAAGAGCATCCACTCCACTCTGCTGCCGCCACAAAGTCATAAATCCTCCAGCCGGCCTCGGAATTCCCTTTTGGCCTTGTCAGCAGTACAAGGCTCTCAAAAGTGTAATTTGAAAACTAATCTTTTAATAAAGAATTATTATCATGAAGCAACTGAGCTAGATAATCAGTTTGTGGAAGGTGAATTAGCAGCATTCTCTTCCAACACGACAGTCCATCCATTACTGTGGTGGATGTTGCCATCACACTTTATTTACGGTTGTTTTGCAAACTTGAGATGAGATTATTTTGCCAAGGAGTAACTCCTTGGCTTTGATGTTTCAGAGACCTTTGATTTGGTGCTTGAAAATCAGTTTCTAATCCCAGCACAGCCTCTGTATGTTTGTGGGAGAGATTTACATACTAACTGTGTGTGCTGCCTGTGGCGCATGACCCTGCCACAATCAGCTTCAGCTTGCATTATTAATGCTTCCAAAATACATGTCTCCATGGCAGGAATGTGCTGGCCCTCCCTGATGTCACCTTGATGTGAGATTGTTCTCCAAGGAAGCCTCTCTGGTGTGGATGGCAGGGCATTCACAGCTCTGCATGGCTGGAGAACTGTCCTGGTTGTCCTTTAAACAACAAGGACAATGATTTAATTTTCAGTCTTAAGAGATTAAATGGTTAAAAGATTTGCAAAATAGAGGTATGTCCTGGTGATCCACTGCCCTTGTATTACTTTTTTCTTCCAAATCAAATGCTAAAGTTTCTTCCTGGCTCTGGAGACACGCAGTTGCTGATTTCCTGTGACAGTGGGTATGAGTGAGCAGCTCCTGACCCTCTCTGGTGTGACTGAGGTGAGGCACAGACCTGCTGGCTCTCTCTGAGACACTGACAGGTTAGTGTTGGCTGTGTCACCCCACCCAGGCACAGTTACACTGCTGGGTAGGATCCTTCCCTCCTCTTTGCAAGAAGAAGGTTTACTTCCCTTAACAACTCTAAAACATGGATTCCCCAAGTGTATATCTTCCTCCTTTTGCAAAAAATGGTAAATTAATACAGCACAGTCGGTGAGAGCATCTCAAATCAGGTGTTTGGTGACAGCTGTGGGTTGTTGGCTGCCAGCTGAACCAACTCTCAGGAAGTGCTGGTTGATAGCATTTCATTATGGGTTTTCTAATTTATTAGAAGCACGAGGAGAAATGGGCAGAGTTCCTTAGAGGGCTGTACAAGCAGGTTGACACACAGCATGGGGCTGTTCTGGAGGTGCATCACTGGAGAAGGGATAAAGAATAAAGGGATAATTCAATGCAGGGACAAAAGAGAATATGCTGTCTCAGAAGAAAGCAAAATAGGTCAGTATCACAATGAATCTGGAAGGTGAGAATGTTGGAGACACCTCAAATTATACAGCTTTATTGATTTGTTTTGTTCTTGCAAGCAATCAAGATTCAGTGAGTGCATGGTACAAAATACCAGTATGGATCTCGGTAGTTTTTCCTTTTTTATTGCAGTGACACAAAAGGAAAAGATAGCATGATGTTTCTGAGAGAATCTAATTCCAAGCTGGTTACTATGGAGTGCCTATTAGCAATAAAATGAAATCCTTTGCAAAAATAGTTGGGCTGAGGAGAACACTGCTGACCATTCTGTCTCCACTGAGGGAAAAATTGAAAAGACCATTAACCAACCATGCGTCAGCCAGAGGTAACCCCTTGTGCTCTAAATCATAAATAGAAGGGAGAATGAAAGCACAAAAATGAACAAAACATTAATCAGAAGTTGGTCGTCAGGTACAGGAATGGATTTTTCATCCCTTTGGAGGGCCAGTTCAATGTGTAATGGCAAAAGAATTTCTTCTCAACAGAATAGAAGAGTTCAGCAGAACCAGTGGTATCAAAAAGAATTTTGATCAAGGCAAATGATGTTGACACATCAAATGAAAATTCAGTTTTTAATGTTGACTTTCATAAAAGATACAGAATATTCTGCAAACGTTCTAAAACGGAGACCTGCTTTAATCCTCCACAGACTACCATAACATATTATGGCAGTAAGTTATTTTTTAGTCAAATAATTATCCTTTTCTCTCCTGGAAGAGCTATATGAACAATCCAGTTGCCCTGTGAACATCAGATTTGCTTATTGGGCCCTGACCAATAGAAGAATCCATGTGGCAGTGTGGTATCCTTTACACTCATGGTACATCCATGCAGGAGAAGGAAACACAACCTCTGGCTAATGTTTGCTTGGTATTTTCTTCCTGGCCTTGTTTTCCCCTCTCTTTCACTCCATTGTGAGAAAACAAGGTACAAAATACATGAGCTGTTTGCCAATGCATAGCAGCAGCCTTCCTGCATTCTACTTTATTCTCTTTTCCCTGTTAATCTGTCAGCTTCAGAGCCTGGTTAAATATCACAGATACTAAAGGCCAAATGGCAAATCATCTTTTACCTGCATATTTTGCATCACAGCGTTCGTTACTATTTAAGGGCGCCAGGACCATTTTGAAAGGTGGAATATGTAATTATGTCAAATGTTTGGAATTATTCAATTGGTTTGACATTCACATGTGCATTTGGGGATTTGTCTGCTCATAGCATAAGTATGAAAATGGGCTGTATAATCTATTTCCAGCAAATGTCCTTTTAGAGACTCTTTGTGGGGAACCCTTTTAATGGATCTGGCAGTTCCTGTTTCACCAGCCACTTGTGATATATTTTTACTGTCTTACTACACAGTGTAAAAGCAGATACATTCTCGAGAAAACCGGGGTCTGTTCAGAATCCTGAGGGGATCTACTATTTGTTGATACACTTTTTTGTTACAGAATAAAAAATTAGTCATTTTACCCAGATAAATCCTGAGTGCTTTATGATTAATGATATTGAAATACGTTCTTGCTATTTTCAGGCTTTAGCAAACTGTTGTACACTTTTTTTTCTGATGACTATTTGGTGTGTTCATTTTTATTTGGGAGCACTGGGATGGCTTTTTGGATTAAATGTGTGATTCCTGAAAAATAAAGACACTAAACACTGGAAATTTTGTATTTAGCCTTGCAAGCTGCAAACAGCTTGCACTTCTGCTCTGCCCTGTACTGGTCCCTTGTGAGCTCTAAGTTTTATGGGATTTTTTTGTGAGTTTTCTGGGTAATTCTTTAATGTAAATAACACTACTGCATGAAGGGCCAGGCGACTCTATGGAGCCATTTAGAAAATGGATGCAGAGCATGCTTTAGTCCTGTATTTATCAAGTAAGTAACAATCATGAGCTCATGGCAGCCAGTCCACCTGGGTATAATCCCAAGTCCATGAGCTGTTTTATATGCTGGGTGGTAAGACCCTAAATCAGCTCTTTTGGTAGAAAAGCCTGCAGGAAGATGAGTGGAGCGGGCTGATTTGGGGAGGCTGCTTCCAATGGCTTTTTCCCCCTTTCTTTGTTTATAAACCTCCTTGAAATGAGGTGCCTCTTCTTTGTATTGATTCAGCACCTTGTCATGCAAACATTAAAGAAAGTCTTCCATAAATGTTGATTATTGCTGGTGCTGACATCAGCCTACAAAGTGAGACAGAAACCGACAGACGGGAGATGGAAGTGTAAACTAAGCCCTTTCATTTCTTCTGATGCTTGTGATAAACCCTCAGCAGGTAGTGCAATCTTTCAGACCAGCCATAAGGTGCTGAAAACCCATTTCACAAATTTCTTGGATATGTGTCACATATTTCTGCAGTTATTCTGGGGCAAAAACAAGAGCTCTGGATTCTAATTAAAGTATATGAAGAGTCTCAGCAAATAAAGGAGTCCAAATCCACTCAATGCTTAAATATTATATAGTTTCTATTTCAGTGAGCTCTGTTGGACAAGGACCTGTATCCTCACAGCACTTAAACAAATGTTCCAAGGAGACATTGCCATTCACACCATACTTTGTTCTGTAGTGACAGAGCACAGAAATTGTTTCTTTCATTTTGTTTCTGTATCTTGTTGGAGCCCCAGTTTCCCCTTTGCTTTGGAATTTGGTGGCATGGGAGAAGCACGTGCCCTTCTCTAGTGCTCCATGTGCTGCAGTGTTTCCATTTCTGCTGTCGTCTGACCAGGTCCAGGTTTCTTCTGTTGGTTGCATAAAACGAGGTCAGTGGCTTCACAACAAGGTGTTGTCACATATAATTAGACCTGCATTCTTCTGAATTTTAGAGAGATAATTGCCTTTCCAAGACATCAATGGAACAGGTAGATCTAGCTCTCAGTCCCTTTATGATTTCAGTGTAAACATGCACGTGTTGCAGAGCATAATTTAGATTGAAAGTAAACAAGATCTGTGCTGTGACCTGGGATGAGAAGCCCAGTGGGAGAGTGTTTCTGGCCCAATGGTTTTGTCATAATGACTTTTACAGCACTTGTTGGTGACAGCTGGCCTGGGAGCTTCTGTGACCTGATTGTGGTGATACCCAGAACCCTTCAGAGCACTCTTAAACCTGTTCTGACTTATGCTGGTGGGATGGCTTGACATACAGAGTCTACAGATGGAAACAATTTACAACCCCAAATATGCCTCTCTGCTGAGAGGAGCTGTAAAGCTTCTGGAATCCAGCTAAAAATCAGAGCTGAGAGCATCAAATCAGCCAATGGCTTTTACCACACTCTTTGATAGAAAAGGGGAGCACAGAGTTTGTGCAGATATTTTTGTTGGCCAAGCCTCAGGAACAGACAGGTTTAATGAAGTGAATACTAACTTTTAAATACTCTCCACTCTCTGAGGCTTAGTTTGAATTTTGGAAGAATGCTCATCCCTCTTCTGCATTTTTCCCTGCTGCAGGGTTTTTCTACTGCTAAGTGAATAGCCAAATTCCTCTTGACCCCAGCAGATATTTAGTAGGAATATTATGCAAACATAGTTATCCTCTCAAAAAGTTCTGTTAACTTCATTTGGTTTGCATATCTAAGAGGAAAGCTGCGATTTAATTTCTCAGAAAGACATAAAGTGATTTTTCATTTGGATTCTTGTCTGCTTGGTATCATTGTTGGCAGAGTATTTTCCAAATAGGTTTGAAATAGTTGGGCTGAGAGGGATTTTTGAGCTGCATGTGCCTGTGTCCTTAACAACTGTAATATTAATAGTAGATGTCTGATCCTGAAATCTCTGCTCATACAAGTAGATCTTTTTTATGTGAGCAAACTTACACATTGTAAGGATTTATCTGAAGACTTTGCTCCTGTGAGTGAACTCTGTCAGGTGAAAGCCTGTGAAGTCTGTATGCTACAGCACAGCTGATGTGAGATATTTTAGAGTCTGGGCAAAGACCCAAGATAATGACAAATGACATTCAGAAAATAAAAGAGCTCTTTGAGTGTCCTGCAACTTTTGTTTTCCTCAGTCCTAAGCTCTCTCAACAAAGAGAAGACTGCTTTGCCTCAGTCTCCATTAATGCCTCTGAGACAGCTCTGAACTCTCTAACAGGGCTGTAGGACTCTGCACCACAACCAAGGGCATCAGCAGGTGCCCTGTTCAAAACTTCCCTGGCTGTTTACTTTCCTTCCAGCCTGCCATATTTTTCAATTTTCCCCTGAAGGCATCTGTTCATACTCATTTTGGGGGGCTTATGTCTCTGTTATCTGACAACACAGCATGGCTTATAACCTTGAACAACTGTCCCAGCCTCAGATCAGAATTTATATTTCTACATCATTTTCTCCAAGCTACTGCCAGGATATTGGAAGACAAATGTGTTTCAGTATTTAATGACAATGTATTACCAGGTTTTTCAGATTTGTTGTCAGACTCAGTCTTCCAGTGCTTTTTCTTTAAGGAATTTCATCAGTTTTAGGACTTCATCAAAGCTGGAATAAACTCTAAGGGTTCATGCGTCAGCTGGGTCTCAGGTATCAACATCAGAAGATTCAAGAGCTCTTTGGTATGATTGGGTGAGGATGAGAAAATGATAATTTATTTGACATCATCTGACACAGGTGGATCTAAAAAGGACACTTGTAGTAAAATAAATGCTGGGTTGAGGTGAATTCACTTGTATTCCAAGACTTTCCCTGATACCAACACACCAGAGAATCACCTTGTGTGAAGAGTCCTTATGGGTCTGAATGCCTGAAAGGACACAGGATTTGGGGGTGTGACCTCATGATGTCCTTGTAATGCAGGGAGTGAATTGCACAGGGAAGAAGGAAATCACATCAATCCAGCATCAGTTTCTGCATTTCATAGGGAGAAATCCAGTGTTTTCACCTCTGTGCTTGTTTTTCAGGGAGCTCATGTAGTAGTGTAAGGAGTCAGTGTTTGGTTGCAAATTGTAACAGAGGAGTTTGATTTGATATTTACAGGAGGATGTGCTTTGTGTTTACTGATGCGCCTCATGTTTATCTGCCTCTTCCCTGAGACTCCAGAAGCTGCAGGGCTGTTCTGACACCACAGTGCAGGTTTGTCCTCCAGAGTGGCAGGGACTGAGTTGTGCTTACTTGTGATACTAATAGTGTGCTTGGTATGGCCCCTGCTGGGGCTGGCAGCACCATCCAGGACATCTCATGGTTTCTTGGCAGAAGCAAAAAATACTTGTACAAAAACAGAGTAGCCTAGAAAAAAATAATTTTGATCAAACTTGCTTGGTGAAGCAAGTATTCAAGAAATTTCTCCTTTGTCCTCTGGGACAAGATGCTTTCTGAGAGCTGCTGGACAGCCAAATGGTTTAAAGATTTAAGTAGAAGCCAAATTAAATGATTGCTAGGAAATTTATTTATTTAGTTGCATATAGTAACAGGACAGAATTTTAAAAAGTGATGCCCTGTATAAATTTGTATAAAATGATTCATACTTAGACCTTTCACACTGGTGCCCTGACTCCTGATCACTGTAAGGGACTGCTGTCAGCAGTGGAAAATCACCACCTCTTAAATCACTAGCCTTGACTCTGGTGTTATTATTTACTGCTTAGAAAATAAGTAATAAACTGCTCCCTGTGAGATGAGCTGCTGTGCAAGCTGGCCAGCTCCTCCCCAAGGCCCACAGAGCAGAGATTGATATGAAGATGCAACTTAGCAGGTCATAAAAACATGAGGTCAACTTTATGCCTTGACTCAATAGAGTTTTATTTCCTGACTGACAAGGGCCTGATATCCCCCAGCACTGCTCCCTGCTTTATTTATGTGGAAATAAAGCAAAAAAAAACCCAAAAAAAACCAAACCCTATGCCTTGTGTCTAGTTATAATGATGGAGAATGTCTGCAGCTGACCAAGGTGTCCTCATTAATGGCTGTTCTATATTTAGCCTTTGCAGAGCCTGTGTGCCCCCAGTTTAATCAAAGACCTGGTGGCCATGGCAACGACACTGAGCATCTGGGTGTGCCCAACACCGGGCTAAAGTGCAGGAGGAAAAACACACAACAGCTTTAAGTGGATTAATGCATTGTTCTTTTCTACTACAGATTTTGAAGTGTTTAGAAGAGCTTCTCAGCCACAAATGCTACATTATTTTTTGAAAAAAAAAAAAACAAAAACCCTATTAACACAGGTGACAGTTACTAATCTCTTCTTCTTTTGTTGTTGTCTTTTTTCTTAATTTTGTTTTACAGGTGTATCAGCATTCATATACAGCATATTATGTCCTCAGCAAAATACCTCATGGGTAAGCAATTTTTTAATGTCTTCATTTAAAAACTCAGCCATTGAGAATCCTGCAAAACAATGTGTATTGTGGCAAATGCTTTCCTGTGACAGCCCTTTGCAATGGCCTGGCTTTCAGCTGCAGCCTCCACCGAGCTGTGTGCTGTGCCAAGATGAGGAAGTCTGGAAACAGAAGTACTCAGCTTTCTCCAGAGAGTCAGACTCCATGAATTTCATATTCCAGATTTCAGGGGTTTTGTCTAGAATATAGATGTACTGGTGTCTGGCTGAGAGCCGTGGCTGGCCACTCACCAGAGCACTGGAGAGGAGAGGGCTCTGGGGAGACTTTATTGCAGCCTCTCAGTGCCTGAAGGGGGCCTGAAGTGAGCTGGAGAGGGATTTTCTACAGGGGCATGGAGTGTTAGGACAAAGCTTCAAACTGAAAAGGGGCAGATTTAGACTGTACACTGGGAATAAATTCTTTCCTCTGAGTGTTATGCAGCCTGGCACAGGATGCCCAGAGGAATCCTGGCTGCTCCGCCTTGAGAGTGTTCAACTGTAAGGTTGGGTGAAGTTTGAACAACCTGGTCTGGTGAAATGTCCCTGCCCAGGGCAGGGGGATTGGAACTGAATGATTTTAAGGTCCCTTCCAACCCAAACCATTCAATTATTTTGTGGTTCTTTGATTCTTTAGCTTTGATTAGCTGCAGATTTTTTTCAAATTCCTCTTTTTATGTTTTGTCTTTGCGGTGCCTGTGGTTCCAATTCTGTCACCCGACCACTCATGTCACCTACCTTGTTTCTTTAGGGTTTAGGGTTAGGGTTTCTCTTAGTCTCTACCTTCTTTTTCCTTAAACGATATATTCTTTTCCTCTATGCAATCCAAGCCCAGGTGGTCAGGAATGGGATGCCACCACACCAGAGTCACATGTAGGAACAGAGCATTTCAGGGTGACATTTCCATAGCACCAATGGAAATGCATAACTTAACACAGCAAAATTCCTCAATTCATTGTCACTAAATATGAAGCTAAAAGCCAGGAAGCTGCTGCCAGGTTGTGTGTTTTGAGTATCTTAAAGGCGATAACTCTGCAGAATTGTAAAAAAGGGACAATGGAGTTGTGCTCTGCCATTTCTGTACTGCACTGCACAGGACTCATTTAAATACTTGCTAAGATTCTTCTAGTTGCCATTTTGATACATTATGGATAAACAGACAGTAGGTGATTTGGATCTCTGAAATAGCTGGCAAAACATGCAAGATTTTAAAAAGTCTTTATGGTTTGTATGCAGGGTGATTATAGAGTCACCAGGTAACTCAGGCTAGAAACACTCTTCCAAGGTCCATCCTCCTGCTCAAACCAGGTTACTCAGAGGTTTATGCAGCTGGATTTTGAAAACCTGCAGGGATGGGGATTGCACAGCCTCACTGGGCAACCTGTCACCCTGCTTGACCGTCCTTATGGGCAGGAGGTTTCTCATTATATCCAGTGTGAACCTCCCCTTTCAGTTTCAGTCTGTTTTCTCTCACCAATACCACTGTATTAAATGGTTTGGGACTCAGGAAAACATTGGAACGTGTCCTAAAGACCTGTTGATTTCTGCCTCCAGAGGCTTATCCTGGGAGAGGGCAGGGTCCTGGCTGTGCCTGTGTGCCCAGTGTTTCCTGCTGCTTTCTGCAGGCAGCTCCCACTGCTCTAAGCACCATGGATCAGCAGCATTCCCACCAGGCAGTCCTCAGGGAAACTCATTTTTCAACAGGGCTATGACGTCTTAAGGGCAAAAGGCCCAGAAATCAGCCATTGCAACACCTGCATTTTTTAGTCCCCTGCCCTCTTTCCAATTCAGTTTTTTTTTGGTACAGTAACCAATGGGTTTAACAGTGGAGAAGTACAGATATTAAGACATCTCTCAGCATATTTTCTGGATAAAAATCTTAGCTTTGTCTCAGCACATCCACACACAAACCAAAAAGTTAACAGGAGAAAAACAAGAAAACCAACCCACAAAAAACCTGCAACTCAACAAAACCCTCAACCAACAACAACAACAAAGCTAAAATGACTTCTTTGTCTTCTACTTAGTGAGAGGAAAACAATACTTTGTACAAAAAAGTGGGTACTAGAGACATATATATGATTTAAAATCTTTTGAGTCCTGGAGCTTGTGCAGCCTGCTTCCTTCCAGCTTGCATCTTGTGATCCACTCACCACAAAGTCATGAGCTTGGTGTCAAATTGTTCCCATGTATGGTTGGAACATGGAAATTAGGAGATTTCTCACCCTGTTAAAGCTGTAGTGTCCATGTGACACACTCCAGACTTCTTCAGTCTCTTCCCTTCCCTGCCGCAATCTGCTCTTTGTTTTTTTGCTTTCCTTTTATTTTTGGAGGGTGGGAGAAGGTGGCTTTTTTTTTTTTTTTTTTTTTTTTTGTGTGTGTGTGTTTTTCTGTTTCTTTGTTTTAGTTTTGATTTGTTTTAATTTGTTTGGTTTGGTTATGTTTTGTTTTGGGTTGGTTGGTTGGGCTGGGTTTTTTCTGGGAATTTACCCAATATGCTTAGTTTTTGAAAACTCCATCTTTCTGCCAATGTATCTGAGCTTGTATCTGTAGCTTGTGGGCTGAAAGTGTTCAGCAACAGGATGAAGACACAACATGAGCACATAAACTTTGTGTCTGCAGCAAGCCTGGCTAAGAGCAAAAAAGCCTTGACTGACAGCACAACTCTATTCCAGACAAAACAAAGGTGGAAAAAATAGAAGTGTCATGCATAAAATGTATTAGAAATGCTAAAAAATAATAATACAGTGGTCCACACAGTTCTCTAGTACTGCATGATCTTTCTTTGTCCCTGACAACCAGCCCCTTGTTCCCCCCAGCTTCAGCTCTATTGTGCACCCAGCTGTGGCTCCCCTTGCTCTCTGTGTTTGGTTGGGCAGTGGTGCAGGAAACTGAAGGGTTGGATGTGCCAGAGGAGAAGTTTCCAGCATAAAGGGGAAATCTGGGAAGTGAGAGCACACCAGAAGGCACATGGTGTGTCAGGCATTGTGTCCCCACAGCATGGTGTGCTGGTGGATCAGGAGGCTGTGAGCTGAAGAGGGGCTGGAAGGATCACTGAATCTCATGTTGTTAAAGGCGTGGTTTGCAGAGTTTAGGCTTTTAGATACATGCACAGGCATTGTAAACTATATTGTGGGGTGACAATTCCATTGACCTTCCAGGTGATCATGGTGCGTGTGAGTGGTGGAAAGGGCAGCACTGCCATTTCCATGGAATATGGGTATTTATCCTCCCTCTGGAGCTCTGTGTGTATTTTAGGGTGCTGCATGAACAGACAGGACAGGTCTAGGAGGTTAACAGTGAAGGTGATGTAACAGGTGGTGAAATACATCAGCTGAAAATAGAGCTTCTGTTGGATGATGGGATAAGACCCTCTTCATCACCTGTTTAACACAGGAATATTGCTCTGATGGATATCTGTGGATGAAGGTTGTTGAGGGCAGGACACAGCACACTGACACAGCACAAGGTTCACTTCAGTTTGACATTCCAGGTTCTTTGGTGCTGATTGAATTTGCCATCCACAAGCAGCCATCCTTGTCCTCCACCTGCCAATAATAGGAGTGATAAAATTCTATACTGAGCAATGAACCCTTTGCCATTTTTACAAACAGTTTTCAGTTCTCCCTCTCCTGCAAGCAGGCACAGCTTTACACCCTGTTGTTGTGTGCCCTTGGCGTCTCTCCAGCTCAGTGGCCCAGGCAGGGACTGCTGAGGAACTCACTCTCCTCCACAGTGTCCCTCCTGCTCAGCAGACACTCACTCCTGGAAACAGGCTGTGACTGTCACTTTGCCTGTGCTCCCTCCCTGTGTCCTGTTTCCCATCCTCAGCTCTGATCAGCCTCATTGGGAAGGCCAGGCAATTTAGAATTTGCACCCTCTCATGCCCTTGCTACTCCCCTGCCGAGGCTAACTAATAAGGAAGCCAATTAACCTAATCTCTGGCATCACTTTTTAAATAACATGTCATTAATCTGCCAGCATAAATTGTTTTTTTAAAGGGAATTTTCTAATTATTTTTGCCACGTTCTGCAGACTCTCCAGATTCAGGCTGTGCCTGAAGTCAAAAGGAGATCACAGGAATGTTTTCCAGATTTCATTCTGAGCTCTCAATAAGTTTGACAGACCAATTTGGGAATGTCCTCAGTACATATGTTCCCAAATGGTATTTTACACAGGACTGCAACGTTTTTCCACAAGAGCTGTTGTCAAAGTCAAGTCCTCACACTGGGTCTGTATGGGACAACTAATAGATGCCGCTGACATAGATTCAAAGGATCTGATTTAAAAATTAAAATAAGCCCGAGGTAGAAGAAAGAGATCACACAGATTTAGCACCTCCCTTCTGTTATTTCAGCTTTCTCAGAGCCTCTTGGTGAATTCGGGGTCAGAACCCCCACTGCTTTGACTCACTCTGCTTTCAGTGGCCCGTGGTTTATGGTTTGCAGATCTGCAGTTTCCCTGGGCGGGGACGTGTAGGGGGATCTTTTCCGCTCCGCTTTCCTTCATGTCGCCGACTCTGCTGCCTGTGCTCGCCCAAAAACGCGGTGCTGGTGCCGGGTGCCATCTAGTGGAACCAGCCCTCTGTTCCTGGGATGAGCGTCTCCATCCTGCCCCGTCTGCTCCCCTCCGGGAGCTGCCGCTTTTCACATCTGTCTGCTGGGAACTGCTCGCAGCTGTTATTATAAATTCTATATAATATTATATTATATATAATAATTATAAATATCCATTATAAATATTTTTGCAAGGCTCTTCTCACAACCCCACAGTTGCACTGGCAGCATTGCAAGTTGCCAACTAATTGTTAATTTATAGGTACTGAGAGAGCACCTGCAGGTCCAGATGTGGAACAGGGAGCTCTCCTGCAAGGTGCTGGGGAAATGTGGAACCCCAGTACCATATACAGTAATTTCCTTGTATTATTTTTCCTAATTTTGGAAAATAAAGATTTTGTTGCCCACAAATAGCTGTGTAGGCAACAACTTACTTGTGAAAACTAGGCACTGAAAATAGTTTTATTCTTTTGTGGCTCCAATATGAATTATCTTAGTCTTTCAGAACCTTCACTGAAATAAGGGGGGAACAAAAACTTAGTTATTTCAGAGTTTTTATGGACAGGCTGGGACTGAGCAGAGCATTTCCCTTACCCAGTTGCAGGATTTCCCTCACCAGTGTTAAGGTGTTTTCACACCAGTCCATGCTGCTGGACCACTGGTATGATCTGCCACTGCAGGTCTTTAGCAAGAGCTAGTTTTGGATAGAATATCCAAGGGGGTACTTCTATATCTAATCTTTTGCTGTGGCCAGCAGAAGTGTTACACTTTTTTACAGTTGTGTTTGCATTCCCCCAAATAAAGCCCAGCATAAAACATGTTTTTTCAGACCTCCCAGTGCCCACCGAGTTCTGCATGAACTATTTCCCTCTGGACACATCCAGGTGTCAGGGATTAGTGCTGACCCCCTTGCAGGAGCTCTTAGGACATGTCAGTGGGAGCTGCCAAATGTTCTTACCAGGAGCAGGGAGAAAATCAGCAGTTATTCCCACTCCTCACTGATTTGGCTTTTGAGAAGGAGGGAATTGTGCAGTTACTCCTAAGCAGAATCTGTATTTCTCACTGGATTTATGTGTTGTACTGAGAGGACCTTGGTAAGCACATAACAGGGGTGCTCTTGGAGCTGAATTCAGCTCTTCCTGCCTGCACTGCCAGGGATTTTAGAGGTCTGTAAAATCCTGCACGAGTGCCCCACGCTGAGCCCCAGCAACTTCAAGAGAAGTCCCAGGAGTGGAGTGAGTGCATAAAACGTGCTGGAGATCCACAGAAGTGATAACAGGGAGAGGAACTGAGCCAGTGCTTCTCTGTGAGTAAATTTTCAAAGTGCTGTCTATAGATCTCACTGCAGAGCTCTCACTATACTTCCTACTTCCTTTTATTTTTTCACAAGCCACTGACAGGAAAGAAATGGACTTTAAAGTTAATTAGAGAAAACATAATCAGTTTTGTATGTTTCCTATTGTACATTTTGAAAGACAAGAAGTTTACCCTTGCACATGTTCCCATTTCCATGTTGGCAGTAAAAAGAAATTGTGATTCATTATTTAAAATCATAGATAAAAGAACTTCAGGGACCTGAATCTACTTCAGAAACCTGCCCATTCAATCAAGTCTGTTCTGTTTTATTTTGATCTGACCTGTCATGCATCGTCTCTGTAGCACTAAAAAAATCCTGTGCCTCAGTGTCCCCATCTGCAAAACAAGAAAAGAAATTGTACTCAGCCAATGGAGGCAAAATGTGATAATTGTTGTACAGACTGCTGCACAATTTCACTCTGACATTTATAAACTTGTACTAGTGCACACATTTTATTTTAAGGGGAAAAAGTACAGTATTTAATAAAATCCGTTTTCAGCTAATTAAATTTTACTCAGAGCAGGTGAAGATTTTCCCCCAAGAATGATCTGTAGAGGTTGAAATAAAATCTTTATGAAAAGGTATGTAAAACCAAATGAAAATGTGAAATTTGTTAAATAAGTAAAAAAATATATATATTCTGCAGTTCATGATGAACCTGCTGTTTCTACTCCCTCTCTCTCCTCCCTCTCTAACAATTATCATTCTATAGATTTTATCACATTTTGAGATAGTTTATAGAGTTAATTAAGGCACTTCTGCACTGTGTGGTGGCTCCTATGCCAGACTATAAATAAGAGCATCCTCGTGATGTCTGATGCTTTTTCAGTTGCATTTTGCCAGCAGAAAACTGGCCCTTGGAATGGTTACACTTGGTAGCTTGATCATGAAGCTTGACCTTACATCCTCTGATGTGGACAGGAATTTTTCATCTGAGTTTGCTGGCATTTGGCTCAAGCCCTGATGGAGCTGTTTGGCTTCCTGCTTTTCACAATCTTCTGAATTAAACACTCTCTAAATCACTGGAACAGTGGTTAAATCACATACCAGCTTATTGCTTGTGAATACATTTTGGGCTTCTTTGAAAAGAAAGAACCAGCATTTCATTAAGCAAAGCCACTATTTGAGCATCACCCACTTCCAAGCTGTGGCAGGTTGAAAGCAGCTCAGCCTGGAAGGCAGCTCAGGAAGGACTCTTGGCTGTGCTGGTGGGAGGAAATCCACTTCAGCAGCTCAACACCAAATCATTTCCCCAGGGGGTTTGCCACTCACTCACCCATGTTGGTCATTGCACAGCAATTTTTTTTTATTTAATGTGAAATGTTCCTTTCTTGTGTAGGCAAAGCAATTCCTACCACATGTGTCTTTCTTCCAGAATCAGTTGTGATGTGGGTGGACACCTTAGAAACCATGTATAGTGATAATAATAAGGAATGGTCCCCTGAGGGGAGGATTTGATATTAAGAATTAGAGTAATGCCAAAAAAAAAAGAAAAAAGCACTTGGGTAATTAATAGTTACACACAAATGTTAGCACTTTAGCAGAGAAAAGCCCAGCAACCAACCTCCTCATGTTACAGAAAAGGTCAGTAGCTTATGGCTCATCAAAAAGGAAAAAAAAAAAAAGAAGAAAGGTTTGAAGCAAATTCTCCCATTGTGCTTTTCTGAGACAGCATCCCCTGAAATGGAGGCAGGGTTCCTATTAAAGTCTAAATCATGACTAAAATGTGCTTCACTGGTGAGAAACACGTCTGCACTTGGACATGTTTTCTTGTTCAGGATGAATGAAGCCCCTCAGGACCCCAGGCTGTGGTCAGCCTCCAAACCACAGTCACTGCTCATGCACTTCCTGACTGCCACCACCAAAACTCAGCTCCTTGGCATGAGTATTCCTCCTTTTTCCTTCTCAGTACAGTTGGGTTGGTACAGAGTTTTGACAGAAAAGGGGAATAAAGGTGGATGAAAGAGAATTTATAAAATTATGGTGCCTAGCACTGACTAACCACAGCCTGTGCAATTGTTGCTTCCATGCATCATCTTCCCAGGAATAAAATTGTGGGTGGATTTTCGTAGTGGGAATCTGGAATTTTTGTTTGCATTTTGCCCTAATGTTCAAGGGCCTGGATGGGGTTTCCACTAGGATATGAACAAAAAACACAGGTTTCCCCGGGGAGCTGGTTTGGCTCCATTGCTGTGGGACAGTGGAGCCACCCTGCAGGGTGAGCCTTGATTACTCCTTGCTGTGGTTGGGTGATAAACTTCCAGCCCATTAAACTCTCAGTGCACTGATGTTTGATTACAGTGCACAAAGGATGTGCATCCTACAAAAAGCAGACTTTTTTCGTTTGGGGACATGTGAAAAAAAAGTCAGTTTTGAGGACCCAAACCTGCAAGATTATGGGCATTTCCTCACTGTTGTGGGGTTTATAATGGGTCCTGGGCTCAGGTCACACAGTGAGGGCTACACAGGGACCTGCGCCAGCCACTGAGGACTGTACAGTGCCCCACCTCTGAGAAATATGTAGCAATCCATGGCACAGCTCTTGTGCACCCCAGCCATGTCCTGGGGCTCCCTGTTACCCTTGCTGGTTGGTGCTGTGACCCCTCCACAGGTAATCACTAAGCAAATGTAGTAGTCTAAAAATGCCTTGTTATCCCAAAATGGGCATCCTGAACCCCTATGGAGCTCAAAACATATGGAGAGGAAAGGTATGGGGATATTTTGGAAAGCAAGAGAAGAGCTCTGGGTGGAAAATGGATGCTACAGCCAGAATTTTCCTTGGCACAGTGAGCACTGAGAGAGTCTCCCTATGGCAAAGGTGATAAAATACCTGGCTGATAGCCCAGACTGTTTCACTCCAGCCTCTTCACCTCTTACCCTAACATTTCCTGAATGCTCCACTAGAAATCCGAGGAGATAAGACTGGAATAGAAAAAATTGTTTTCCCATGTCGCACATGAGAAGGTGATAAGAGGAATGAAAGGACTTTCCACATGCAGAGCCCTGAGGGCAGATGTTATACCCCCTTTCAAATGCAAGCATTCCCTCTTGTGTATTTCAGGTTTATATATCTCTGTTATGGGGCAGAAGTGCAGAGCTGGAGTGGTGGTTTTGTCCCTTGAATAAGGAGAGTATTTTGCCATTCACTTTCAAACCATACCCGAAACCAGGCCAATTGTGGTGGTGTTTAAAAGTGATCACATCACTGTTGATAAAAAATGGAAATAATGGCACAAATAATTGTATGTCTTGTTAATTTTAACTGATGATGACCCAGTTTCTGTGGGGAGAGGCTGCTCAGAAAGGTGTTTCAATACTCCTGAGAACCTACACACAAACCTCCAGGATGTCCTTATCCTGCTGACATGAGAAGAAATAAGATTTGCAGAAAGACTTGGTTTTCAAAAAGAAATCAGAGAATACTGAGTCATTCTGGTTTGGTTTGAAACCAAGTAACACAGGCTGTTAAATTATTTTAGAGCCCAAGGTGAAGAATCAATCTCTTGCCCAATTGGAAGTGTGACCTAATGGCCAGTGAAGTCTCGTTGTAACGAGGCCCTTCTGCTGTCTCTGGTGGTGGGAGATCATTTCTGTATCTCATTTTATGTACTAATAATCCCAAATTGCTCTCTGCAGGCATCACATCACGGTGCCATATTTTTATTAGTGCTTGAAAGTCAGACAAGGTCGGCTGGGTGGAAAATGCTCAGCTTTCATCACAAACACCCTTTCCTGTAGATTGGCAGAGTTGCTCAGAAGAGCCACACTCCACCCAGGCTCATCCAGAAGATCTTCCTGGTTCATTCTGAAACATCTCAGTGCTTACCAAATTTTTTTCTCTTTAACCTGCATGTTTTCCCCCCATATTTTGAATAGCTGATCTTTCGCTAGCTGCAATTCTGACTAGCCTTCTTTCCAGCATTCAAATACTTAGATTTTCATTTTTTCATGCCCCTATAGTAGACAAATACTGAGGAAACCCTGGTAAATCCAGTGCCTTACCTCATGTCTTGCATAGCACTGAGGTCAGAGCTGGCTGAGAAGGATCTACAGAGTAAAAGAAAACTATATGAGTAAGAGAAAATTGCTTTTAAGTGGTTGCGTTTATCACCTGAGTGCTATCGCCTCTCATTGTCTCTTTAGGAGACAAAATATGACTCCAGGAACAAAAGTTCCATTTAAAAATACAGTAAAAATTCACTCTGTCTTCTGTGATTTAGAGGGGTCACATGAGAAACATGATAATGTCATCATTTTCAATGTTACCAGCACCCAAGGTCCATTTCCACTGTTTGCTTACTCGGGGAAATGCAGAGGTTTCGATCAATGTTTTGCACTCCTCCAGCCTGAGTCACTGCAACCCAGGGCTGTCTCCCAGTCTCTGAGGCACTTCTAAATATTTTTATTTTTTTTTTTAGACTAGAAAGGCAGGTCTGTGCCATCATTTTATACCGTTACCAATGGAAGTTGGTGGATCCTTTTCTGACAAGTGGTTGATTTTTGTGTCACTGTCCATGGCAGCGGGGGCTGGAACTAAATGATTTTTAAAGTCCCCTTCAACCCAAACCATTCTCTGGTTTTAAGGTGGGATTAGTAAAGTTCAAGGCTTTGTAGGCTCAGTACCAAATATTACATTGGTGGGGGGTTACAGACACAGGCAGACTATAATAACAAAAGACCTCTGAGCTCATATTGTTGGCCTGAATCCAAAAGAATTGCCAAATTAGAGACAAATGTTTTGGATTCCTTTGCTTTTTTATCTTTTATATGCTAAATCCATGGAATTTGTTCATCTTGGAAGAAATGGTTGGTGAGTGCTGATGTTTTTAAGAGCAGCTGAATGAATTGATGTGCATCTGCAGTTGAAATTAATAAGCTCAAATTGCTTTCATCACCTCCTTCTACTTTTGTTCACTGAAAAATGCTGTAAGGAAAATATGTGTGTGTGTGAGTGAGAATTAAATATTTAATGGTGGATGAGTCTAGATGAATGGAAGAGCCTTTCTCATCTAATTAAGCACTTTTATTAGAATTCCAGGAGGGTTCTTCTAGTTGCATCTTCTAACAGTTTGATTTCTTGATTATCTGTTCTGGCAAGTCTTCATTCCCATTTGTATGGTATTTTATTTCATCTCACAGTGAGTCTCAGTAGGGCTCTGTATCTCCTGGGGAGAAAATTTCTTAATGGCACCTGTTCTCTTCTCCTTGGTGAATTTTGAAGTAAACAAGTCATTTAATTGTGTCAAGTCATTAAAAACAACTCATTAAAATTGTGTGTTTGCTACTCAAGGAATTGCATTCTTGCCTCTTAGAAATCTTTCTCTCTTCCTCTATGTCCTTATCTATGGTTCTTTGTACATTTATTAATTAACCTGTAAAAAAACATGTTTTACATGCTTTTATTTGGTTTTACAAAATTTTTCCGGTTTGCTTTTTTTCCTCATCATGCATCAAAACCTCTCAAATATTAAGAAGTTTCCAGTTCTTTATTTCCCTTCTGAATCTATTTTTTATTTTATTTTCTATTTTCTTTCTCTCTTTCTATGGAAGAAAAAAATCTGTCTTAGCTGCTGTCCAATTTTATGTTATTAGAGGTAGATGTGAAGACATTGAGTTCTGGTGCTGAGACAGATAGTTTAGATAGATAGATAGTTTTTATACTTAACCATAAAAAATGCTTAAAGTACTGTGAGCTGATGTCCTTAGGACTGTTGTCTTTCAAAATATTCAGCGCTGGCTTGATGCAGATAACAAGAGGAGATGTTTCTGCCTTCCCCACATGTTTTTGTAGCTGTCTTTATTTCTTCAGCATTTATAAACTACTGTCATTTAACATACTAATTGCACAGTAAGTGTTTTCCAAAATTATGACATAGTGAAGTAAGGAAGTTCAAATTTTTCCCCAGTGAGCATATATACATAGTTTATATTATTTCTTTAGAGGATGGACAGATCAGAGCAGCCTGTGGTGAAAATTGTTGCATTTTTGTTCACAGTGGCAGCATAGTCAAAGAACTTCCATACCAATCCTGTTGTTCTGTATTTGAAATTAAAATTTAATTATGAAAATAGAGCTTAGAACAACAGCTTATGCCATACCTTAGAATTTGACTGCTTTTATCTGTTTCAGGCATTTTCAGTCTGGCGTTGTAAAATATTCTTCTTGAAGTAAAGGGAGCCACTCCCTCAATTACAGTGGAAAATTTCTGGGTATTTTTATGTTGCTTTTGAAGAACTTTATATAGATGAATTAATCATGTTTATGCTCAGAAGGAGAACCAGTGCCATGAAGTCTCTGAGGGAAATTTGCCTTCTCTAGGAGAAAATGTCAGTAGAGGGAACAAACAGATATAAAAATTTCAGCAAAAACCAGGACAAACTCTTTCAAACAAGTTCCTCATTAATAACAGGAATTTTTAAATCCAAATGCAGGTAAGACATGATTGATTAGTTTGTTTTATTCTACATCTTGTTCTGAGCTGAATTACAAGCAAAGATGACTTGGCAGTCAGCACTCTGCTTCCACTCAGGAACTTTCCTTGTTTGGAAATTTGAGGGGACACTTTCTGGCAAAAAAAACCCCTACCTTCACTTAAATGAGCAAATTTCTCAATTTATTACTTCAGTAATGTTTTTTGAACATGATGCTGAAGTCACACTTGCGTCTGAAGCAATTTAACAGCCTCTGGTCCAGACAATGTCATTTTAATGTGGAGGAGTTTAAGTAGCACCTGCTCCATCTTCTGTCTGGTCTAAAATGTATTACTCCCTTCTTTCTCAGCTATAAGATCAATCATTTTAAAAGATGGAAGGAATAATGGCAACAGTTTAATAAGGCCTTGCCATTTCTTTGGCTGGAAATTAAGATTAAAGTTCTTTTTTTGTGAGGAAATAGTGATAACATTGTGAGGATGCAGTGAACCTGTTTCTTCACCCAAACCAGGAGCCAGAGATGTACAGACTGCCTTCAGAATTGCCCATTTCCAAGCCAGCATCCTGCACAAATGAGCTCACAAGGGACAGGCTCAAATCCAAACAAGCGCTAATTATGAGGGTCTGTGAGGAGCACTGGCTCTTTGGAGAGGCTGAGATGACCCATAATATTGATTGATTCAGGGAAAAAAGTAGAGAGGAATTTAAAGCAGGCTGTTTTGGAGAAGAAGGAAGGGTGTAGTTATGGAGGACTATAGTTTAATGGGAATAACATACTTCCCAGAAGAAGCTGACTGGCATGAGGTCCCATTTATGCCACTGTAAAATGGAAGAATGTTCCTGGGACACAGGTGTGCATTTGGCCTGACTCCCCTACAGGAATTTAACAAAGGAGGGTTAAATGCCCAGAATAGCATGAGGTAGTTGGAAATGTGTTTGCTAAATGCTCTCCAAAAGGGTTTTTCGGTTTTAGGATCACGAAGAACTTTCTCAAAGAGAGCATCACAGAGTTGTGGCCATCCTGCCCAGAGCAGCTGTGTAGACAGCTCTCCCTCCTCCTTCTCTCTGTAGCTGATGTGATAGCCCAGAGAAGTTAACTCATAGTTAGTTAGGACACAGTTTGCCCAGAGAATACCCTCTCCCTGGAAGTGTTCAAGGCCAGGCTGGATGGGGCTTGAAGAAACCGAGTACAGTTTGAAGCATCCCTGCCCATGGTAGGAGGCTGGATTGAGATGATCTTTAAGGTCCTTTCCAACCCAAAGCTATCATTCTTTGATAATGGGTTTGTAAATGGGTTGCCTGGGGCTTTGAGAGGAGGACTCCACGCATATTCCACCCTGAACCATGCCCAAATACATGTGGAAATTTGATCTTTCACAGTGAGGTTCACAAATGAGTGAACTCCATTTTCAGGCCACCTTTGGGCTTCCTGACAGCTCAGGTTCCCCTGGCACTGCTGGTGCAGCCCAGCTCCAGGTAATTCCTGCAGTTTCTCTGAAGCCTGAGAGGTCAGTCTTGGCAAGGAGAAGTCTTCTCAACCTCCCTGCACGTGGCACTGAAGTTTGCTGCAAGTGGGAGAGTGTGGCCACATCAGAGAAGATTCTCCTCAAAAGATGAGGAACAAGCCTAAATATACCAAGATGAATGTGTCCATCTCTAGGAGCATTTTTGGGGGAAGCATTGTGATGCTACATCTCCATATCTCACAATTCAGGAGAATTTGTGGACTAAGACTAGGATCTTAGTCTGCTTTCACAGCCTGTGGAAGAAGGGAATAGCTCACAGCATGAGGATGGATGTACACAAGGTTTTTCTACAAATGGAGTTTCCCAACTGTATGAAACAACTTAAGAAGGAACACAAGAGATGCAATTCTGTTTTTCCTTGGCTATACCCAGGAATGAGAAGATGACTTGGCTCTTTTTTTGTCTACAGCACAGCTCTTTGCTTTTTCTTCTGCCTTATCGGCTACCAAAGCTGGTTTATACAGCATTTCTCATTGCTCATTTCTCATTTAGAGTTTTCTAAACTGCATTTCTGAATGATGATGCAGTGAGCAGAACTGACAGGACTTGTCTGTGCTCTGGTCTGAATTATTTGCTGTTATTGGCATGTCTGTCCCTTACCTGTGTCATCTGAAGCATTACAGCTTTAAATTCTTACAATTTGTATAATCTGTTTATTTAAGGATAGCATTTCTCCCTCTATTTGTCATTTCTTGCTCTTCTTCTCACCATGGGTGAAATAACCCAAGAACTAGATAGTTCATTTGACAAATAGTGAAGTGCTATTCTTTTCTCCCAAAAGGAGTTTTGATTTAATTCACTGTTTTTTCCTTCTACCCTCAGAGGTTACTCTCTGTTAAGATAATCAAGCTAGCTAACCAGATTGATTCCTAAAAGGCACAGCTGACTGGAAACTTAAGTAGCTAATGCACACAAGCCATAACAAGTTGTGTGGCTCATCTTTCTACAGGAAAGGGAATTTTGTGGCTGCTCTCAGTATGAACATTATGTATTCTCTTATATCTTACAAAAACTACTTTAGGCTACTCACAAAGACACCTTCTAGGTAAAAAAAAACATAATAAAACATGAAATTTTGCTCTACAGGCAGAAACAAAAGCTGTCTGGGCACCTTATGATACACTGGAACTTGAAGTGTCAGGGCCTCAACAACTCCCTCTTGCCCCTCCACAATCTCAGTTCATCCCATCTCACAGCTTTACTGTGAGGGTTCCACCTGCAGGAGTGATGGAATGGGGAAACTGAGGCCATCAGGTATTTGCTCTGCCCAGATTCTGGCTGGACTTTGAAGAGTTCAGAGGAAATGAAAGCTTTTTTCACAGTGGAAAGGTTGCACAGAATCCATCCTGACCATTCCTGCTGCTGCTGTGTTTGTCCTTGCTGCAACAGCACCAGTGCAGAGGGAATGTGCAGCCCAGGGACAACAGAGCAGAGCTGGAGCACAACTGTGCTACTGCCCCAAACAGGCAATAAAGAGAATTCACTTAGTGCCTAATTATTGCACTCACTTTGGTTCTGTTTTGAAAACATGGTCTGGAAAACACTGTGCAGGAAGGCCTTTTGCTTCAAGGCCATGGAGGGCTTGGCTTTTTTCTCAGGTTTTCAGTGCTGTTGGCCTCAAATTGCCTTGTTTTTCCTGTCTGTAGACCAGGGGTGATAATACCCTTACTTCTTCAAGCAGTTTGAGATCTTCTAATGAGGAATATTTTATACAAGCCTTATTAGAGTTCTTGTTTGTAGGATATTACGATACACAGGGTTGTTGCAATGTGACTTCAGAATATGTAATGTAATTATTCGTGCTGAGTATAAATACAGTTAAGGCGATGGTATCTATGCTGGAAGAAAATGACATTATGCTGCTTTGACATTTACCAAAAAAGCCTCCTTTTTCTATATTGCATTTGCTGTGTGTCACTTGTCTTCACTGCTACTAAATGAAGGTAATGGATGAAAGAATAAGAAAAGCATTTAGATTTTATTTTCTACAAAAATTGATATTTTGTGTTAATAGGACCTTTTCCCTTTGAAGCCAGGCTTTGTATCAGTTGTCATACAGTTGCTAATCTTTTCTGCCACCATATTCAAAGGAAATTTAGGAGGCAAAAAAGCCATTGCGTGCAAAAGACAAAATTTTATTTTACTTGTGGCAGTAGGATTGAAAGATATTATTATTGTTTATCCTTTGTGGACATCATCAGTGTTGATAAGTCCAGTTATATTGTTTGCCATCCCTGAGCTAATTCTTAAGACTTAGCAAGTCAGCAGTGGAACTAATATGTTTAGTTCCTTATTAATAAGAAACAGAATTTTGTCACTTAAGTGCTTGATCTTACCAACACTTGCTAGTGTTCACCTTACTGTCAAAAAACTCTACTGAAACCTGGCTGAAAGGCATCTTACAAGTTTGGGGTGTATTTCCAAAGCAGTTGTGCAGCAGCTTAAACAAGGACATTTCTGAAGCTGAAATCTTATTTTTCTCTTTTTGCAGGGATCCCCAGAATTTGTATCCCCCTGAGGTCAGCAATGCAAAGCTTCAGTATGCTGGTTGGGGTCCAAAAGGGCAACAGCTGGTAAGAGAAAAAACAAATGTGCAAATACATTTAGAGACCATGCTGTTATTGCTTGGAAGTAAAGAAATAATGATTCCTTTTTTGAACAGTTTCTTGAAACCTGTGTGGTAGCTTCCAGCATTTATTTCTGATTGTTCTGTCATGTAATTTATTTATAAAAATTCCCAAATATATCCATTCACTGCAAAGGAATCGTGCCTAAAAATTCAGAGAAAGAACACTTTATGAAAGCTTTTTGAGAGGATGCACCTGCTTCTCCCAGTGTTGGACACAGGACAGATTATAGAGATAATAGACAGTTTGATTTATTTAGCATCTCATTGCTTCACAAGGGCATCTTCAGACTTGCAAACTTGGCACTGGGGATATGTTAATATCAGCAGCCCCATTTGGAGAATGCATCTCTCTGGAACAGAGCTGCCCTGAATTTGCCTTGTGGTTGTTTGCAAAATAGACAGAATTAGAAGTGGATCCTGGAAAGTTTTCAAAGATGCTTAAAAAAAACAAAAACAGAAAAACAAACAACAACCACACCACTTGTCAGGGATTCATTATATTTCATGGAGCTACTCATACTGCAGAAAAATCTTAAAAAGCCTCAGTATTTAACCCCTAGCCATTGCCATCCTGGATATGCCCATTTTTCAGAACATGTATTTCCTGGCCAGATCCCCTGGCTTCATTTCCTGGTGCGAATCCAATATTAAGTTTTTCCATATTCCAAACATTCTCTTTCTACCATAACAAGAAATGAAAAATGGCAACGTCTTTTCTGATATGGAAGCTTTATACCAATAAGTGAGCTTGGAAAGCTCATTATAAGAGAAAATCCGGCATATATCTCCTGATCCCAGTCCTCTCTTGGGGACTCTTTGTCTGTGTCCTTAACTAGATTGTTTTAAATTCTGTAATTTTAAAAAACAGCAATAGGAGTCATTATAATTTCAAGTCTCAAAATCAGGTTGGAGAACACACAACAGATACAGGAACAGGAAAGTCTTTCCTCTGGTCCATCAGGAAAATTGTGTTTGAGAGTCACTGAGCTCAAATCTGATCAGAGAGGAGAGTCAGCAGCCTTTAACCTCTTTGCAAAATATCTTCTGATGAGCTCTTTGCTTTCATTGCACGCAGCTGAAGGGACCTCACACATCCTGTTGCTCCAATCCCCCACCACGTGTAGGGAATACCTTTAGAATGTAGCAAAGAAAGACAAAAGCTTTTTTCCTCCACTAGCTCTAAGTCTAACAGAGTTCTACAACGTGTAAGAAAACCCACATTTGCTAATTAAAAGCTAATATTGAGTGGCATTAGTCACGTTCTCCACCCCACAAGTGAATCTTCCTTCCTTTAGTAGAGTTTTGCTGTGAACATTTGTGCCCTCAGCACCTGTGGTCACAGCTCAGTGCTGACTCACATCCGTGCTCATTTTACCAGGATGAGGGGCTGCACCTAATTTCCACCTTGGAAAGAAGATCTAATGAGATATATATACATATATATACATATATATATATATATATATGTAAGCCAAGATGACCAATTGACTGCTTCAATTGACTGCTTCATTTGGCTTCCTTACCAAAGTAAAATAACCACATAGAAAGGAAAAATGCTCATACCAAAATAGAGAAATTATATCTCCAGCAGGAGAGCATACACAGTCCAGGAGAAGAAAAGTCTTCTTTACTCCCAACTTTATAATTTAATGCTGATGAGACTGATACCAATTTCTACCATATTTTTTTAAGCAATTTACAGTGAAAACTCAAAGCCCTAGGAATTCCTGAAGACATCAAGTTTCGTGCATGTTCCTTCTGTGGGATACATGCTATATATTTATATTAGGTACCTTTAAAAATCCCTGTGTTTCTGGAATTCCATATGAATCTTGAAAAAATCTTGCTGTTTGGCATGTGGGGTTTTTTTGTTGGTTTGGTTGGTTGGTTGGTTGGTTGGTTTTGGGGGTTGTTGTTTTTCTTTTGTTTTCTTTTTTACTTTGAAATATGTAAAATTATTGAGGTCTATTTAATGTTCTTGCATTGGAATCAGGATAGGCGAGGAGCAACTCACTGGTAGTTTAAGCATTGTTTTTTCATACTTCTAACATATGTGCCTTTTTGCCCTTTTCTTTGCCAGTCATTTACCTTGAAATAAAATTATAGCTGTAATTTATAAAATAAACATGCTTTTACATACATCAATATAATTTTTTTATATCTAATAATCAGCAGAGAATTTCCAGAGGGGAAAAAAAAAGCTTTTAAAATAAAAAAACCCTACAAGAATATTAAATGAGCTCTAAAAACACACCACGTTCACTGTTCTGTATTTCAGGACTAATTGGGTTACTCAGAATATAATTGCCAGAAAAATTCGTGTCACCTTCTGTGGAGACGCAAAGACAGAGAAAAATTAAAGTCTATTAAAATTTGATAGTGGGAATGTGTTTGCCAAATGTACACCGAGCTGTGTTGCAGGAGGAGGAGGGAAAATATGTTGAGTGGGAGGGAAAGGAATAACTGGGAAGTCCAAGTCAGCTCCCCTGGTCCCAGGAGGTTCCTGAGGGTGTTTGAGGGGGGTCCTACACCAGCAGTGAGGACCCTCAGTGTGTGTCAGCCCTGGTGTGCACACAGCAGCAGCCGCCTGGGCACGGGCTCAATCCAATTCCATTCCAGGAATGGTGGGAGCAAAAGGCAAGTGAGTTTTGCATCACCTTGAAGTTACCCCAGTCTTCAGGAAATAAAAAAGCTTTCCCCTTGAAATCTCCTGGTTTGTTCTTTTTTGGCAACATAAAGGAAAGGCAGGGCAGGAGAGTAAGAGGGCTTGGCTCCAAAATTTTTATTCTCTTTGTAGTTTCTATTTCATCCTTTCTGCGGGAACTTTCGGTTACTGTGCCTGACCTCTTTCTCTCCTGCATCTCTAATCATTCAAAAAAGAAACGAATCTGAAAGAAAAGGAGCCTGAATGATCTGCATTCTCCATGATTAAAAATATCGTGGAATATTCCCAGGAGCAATTTTCTATTTATCTTGCTTTATTTTGTCCTTTCTCATTAAATTATATGCCAATTTTTGGATGATTAAGTCCTCAGAGCGTGGTTCTTGACTTCTTACTAGCCTGCAGAATGCCACACATGCCAACTGAGCTGTTTAAATAAAGGCAGATATTGGATCAGAGAAAATCTGTCAGAAGATCAGAATGCAAAAAAGCTCTCACTTCTGGCATCTCAGAAAAATGCTTCAGCTTTTCTCTGATCTCAGCCAAAGTCTTGACAAATTAAGTCTCACAAAGCTGTTGGAAGAATGGGGCCCTCACCAGTGTGAGCTCCAGAGTCATTAGAAAGAGAGACACTAATTTCAGTGCAAGAGGGAACACATTCCCTAAATCTGGCTGTTAATAAAGGGCTCATTCCTCCCATTTGTCCTACAGCATGAGTCATCATTTATGCCTTTACAGAGGGAGTGAAAAACACTGTTAACTTGGAATAGCCATGTGATATATATTCACTATTTGTGGGTGTAAATGACTATGCAAAATGCCTGTGGGAAAATCCATCCTTTCCATGGTGCACCTGACAGCCCAGAGCCTCACTTAGTATTCCATCTCATCAGCCCACTGGCCTTCAGCATGGTGCTTGGTGGTTTTTTAGTGAACAGACTGTACTATCCTCAGTTTGTGTGGTGCTTTCCAGCAATATGAGGCCGTGGGTGGCATGACAGGACTGCAAAAAGTGTTAAAGTGTTATTCTGTACCTTTGTCCTGTTCTGGGTGTGCTTATCTGCACAAGAACCTTCACTCCTTCGATTTCTTCTCTTTTTCTGATCATGTCATCTATGACTCAACAGCTACCCACTTCTGATGTTGCCAAAAAAAATAAAAACCTTCTGCTAATTGATCTTATTGGAATATTTTACCAGTTTCATCTTGTTCCATCTCATGTTCCAAGGCTCTGCCCACATGCTGGGAGCTCACACAATGTTCCTGTGGCACATTTGCCCCAACAGTATCTTAGAAAAGTTAATAGATCATGAACTCAGCTTCATAAAACTTGTGTGGCTGACAGGCCTGGACCTGTCTATTTATCAAGAAAAGTAAGTGCAGTGTGAAGAGGTTTTCTTTGCTGGTTTTTTTGGCAGCAGAGCCGAAATCAGGGAGTTCTTCAGGAGTGAGACTGTCCAGTACATGTCTTTAACTGAGGTGCTCAAGGAATCCAATAATCCCAAAGCTTTCAGGAGGCTTTTATGGAAGTTATCCCAAAATGAGCACATCCAGGTTCAGGTATTTGCATTAAGGACAAGCTGGGAATATCCATGGGCCCTGCTGCCAAAAGGAAGGAGACCTGCTCTAATAAAATGCAGTGAATATTTGTCTGCATTGACAGCACTGAATACAGTTCACAGGAGCTGTTAAACTCCAATATCAAAAGCAGAAGCACTTCTGCTGTGCTGCTATTTTCTTTTTTTTTTTTTCGAAATCAGAATCTGTGACCGTCCTGACAGATATTAATGGTAATGGTGGCACATCAGATGCTGGGAGAGGCAGTTTTGCACAACTTTAGAGGCAGCAGTTATAATTCCAAAAACGACTCTCTCATAGATCATAGTATTTATTCTTCTACAAAGAGAAACATTTTTTTTTAAGATTCTCTTGACCAGTCAGTCTATTACTGTTTACACAGTTCCTTTAAATACCAAAAACATACAGAAAGCAGATTGGGGTTGCTGGAAGTTTTGTATGTCCTTGCATTTTACTGCAGCCCCACAGAAGGGTCAAAACATGTTTTTCCTGCATTCACAGGCAATAAGCCTTTTTCAGTGTCAACTCTGTTTGGAGCAGGAACTATTTCTTATTCCTATAGATTGTGCTGCAATCAAGTTTATAATTGGTTCTAAGGTAACAGAAGTTAAGTTTCACAGCAGGTGCAGAAGATGCAATAAGAAATCTCTATTTCAGGGAAATGAAAATGCCAGGGGAAAAAAATGGAGTGATTCTCTCAGCCTCTACCATGTTAGGGCTTTGTAGGTACCTTCAAACAGGGAATGCTGATGCTGGTAAACAGCTTATTGTCATAAATATTGCTGTTTAAAAAACTGCAATACAATTAAGAGAAACATTGGATTTTTTAAACATATAAAACATTTGAATGATAGATCCTGCTGCACATGACCAGAACCTACCCATCTCCCTTATCATTTTTTTTTTTAATGCTATAGTACAATGTTTTTCCAACTAGGATATCTAGATGCAAAAAAAGCTGGGTAAGTGATGACACCTGGAACTAAACTGGAGTGACTCCTCTAATTAGGAGTTTTTTCCCTGCCTGAATTTGTGCCTGTCATGCCAGCTTAGTTCCAGGCAGAAGGGCTGCACAGATATCAAGGGAAAAGGACCATTTTCACAGGAGGCACTGAATCATCTGCTGTTGTTCCTATTCCAGCAGGGCTTTTGAACTGCTCTGTGTATAATTGCTGTAGGTCTATTTGTCTCTACCATTCTTTCATAGATTTTTGCATTGTTATTTTCAAGCTGTTGTTCCCTCACCTTTTCTTTTTGCAATGACACCTGAATCAATATTTAGCTGTGGTCTACTGTATATAATTATTCTGGCTTGCTTATCTTGCTTGCTTATCTTGCTAGTTGCAAGAAAAAAGATTTCTGCCCTGTCTCCCACTCCCTACCATCCCCAAAGTCTATGTAAGCCCTATTTAAGCATAGTGAGGGATATTCAGACAGATTTTAACATGGTCCCTGCATTCTGGAGAAGCAAACATTTCAGCATAATAATGTGCCATGTCCTCATCCCCTTCTCAAGCATCAGGATATGAGGGGTTTTTTTAGGGAAATTTCAGTAAGCTATATATATTACATATACACTCAGCACTTGGACAGCTCCTTTCTCTTCTCCTCTCAATTATTTGAATTATTATTCAAATAATTCCACTGGAAAAGTGTTGTGTTTAAGTTTTTTTGTTTTGTGTTGTTTTTTTGTTTGTTGGGGTTTTATTCTTATGATTCTCTCTCCTTGGTTACATTGGCAGCAGTGTCCTATTTTTAACTTTTCACATCCTTGTCATTCCTTTGTCACCCCTGGGCTTGGTGTTGGGTCCTTGCTCCCTAAAGGGAGGTTTTGGCACAGTCAGTGTTATGTTCTTTGGTGAGAAATGGTCACATCTCTTCCCCTCCCAGCATCCTTGGTACTGCATCTTTATCAGGTGGCAAAAGGGTAAGATATTTAGGATAACTGAAGGTGCTGCAATAAATGTTACTGAAGGAAGATGTAGGTAATCTTATTTAAAACAGGATGTTGCTCTTTTTGTGGGCATGAAAGATTTCAGAGGACAAAATGAAATTGATTATTTGCCATAGTAGTTTCACCAATAAATCAGAAAGTAATTGCCTTTACACCCAAATATGAGATATAAGATGATGCAGGCATTTCCCCTGGGGGTGGGACACAGCCACAGGCTTCCTCTGTAATTTCCTATATGTCACTTTGTTTTCTGGTGAAGTTACAGGAATAGATTCCTACCTTTAAATGGACTTACAGAATTGATGCATTAAATGTCACTGACATTCACAGCCTGCATTAAGGGAACTGAGTGTGTTTTTACAAGAAATGCAAATATCCATGGATTTACTAGCTTAGAGGAACTCACCATCTTGTTCCTCTGCAAGGAAATTGCATGCTGAATTGAATACTGAATTCTCTTCCTTTATTTGTTACCACAATTCCTCACCTGCTACTGTTCAATATTCCTAGCAGGAAAACACTCCAACATTGGGCCAGTCCCACTGGAAGTAATTCCCTCCTTTTACAGAAATTTCTTGAATTTCAGTTGAGATTTATGGATATTGAACCACTCTTCTTTGTGAAGGGCAGTTTTCATTTCAGAGATCTAACTGCCAAAAGCATCTTCTTGTCTGTGCCCAAGGGCTCCTGGTATCTTACAGATCAGTGGTTGGTGGATGATGTCCTTTGAAATATGTGCTTGTGAAAGGTGTTGTTCTTGAAAACTGCTGTGAAAATATTGACCTTTTACTTTAGATGGCAGCAATCACTGCTGAGAGTGTGGGGAAGGAGCAGCCATTGGGATGCCACAAGCAGGACTGAGCAGTGCCACCCGAGGGACCGTGGAGTGTCCCACCTTGGCTGGTGGTGCTGCTCTCTCCTTCCCCACAAGCTGCCATTTACAAGAGAGATGAGGAAACTTCATGAAAAATTCTGTTAGCTCTCCTCCTCACCTGCTGGAAGAGGTGTTGAGTGTTTCTACAACCAAGTTCTAATTAAAGAGGAATATTGCAGCGACCAGCTCACTGTCCAAGGACAGATGTGCGCCTGGAGGAATCCTAAATCCCAGTTGCCAGTTTCCTTATGCTGGCACAAATAATCTTTGTGCTCTTCTTAGTCAGGTGTTCTTTCTATAACACAATAAAGTATTTTAAATGGAACATTGTATCATCTCACATTAAATAATCTAATTTATAGTCATGCCCTACATAACCATCAGAGATATTAGGTTATAGAATACAAGATAATCCATCAAGCAGAACTTAAAAGCAGAAGCAGAGTTCCATACTAAATGGTACATTTACTATTTCATTCTTTTATATAACAAGACAGTTATAAATTAAAATAACCCCATTAGAATACAGGGCAATGAAATACAAGCAGATATGGTTCTTTCTCTTTGCTGAGGTGAAAAAAACCCTCTTTTCTTCCCTGAAGAACAGAAAACAGCATAGCATGTTTTTCTTGAAAGATGTATTTTTAAATCTCCAGAATTATGATAACGGTTTATTTGGCTGTACTTTGGCAGATTCTAGGTGTGATAAGAATCCATGCATATTGTGGTGTAACCTGCTCAGAGAATACAAATGCAAATGCACAGCATCTGTAACGATGTAATGTCAAAAATATAAAAAAACTTGTAGAAAACTGAGAAGAATATTAATGCATTGAAGTTGAGAGAATCAAGAAGAAAAAAATCTTTTCTGTATCCAGTTTAAAAGGAAAAATTGTGGGAATGTGCCTCCATATCATAGAAATCTGCCATACTTCTATAGTCCAGTATATGAGACTTTATCTGGAGTATTAGTTTTGACAATTTTGGATTGTCTAAAGACATTTAAACCCAAAAAATCTTAAAAACTTAACAAATTGCCTAAGAGAGAATCCAAGTGGGATATTTCCAAACACTTTTCTGAATAGCTCAAAGCCTGCTCTCCTAAATTCCAGAGCTTAATCTTTTTCTCGTATTTGCTCTTGTGATCCTGAACTTCATCACCTCACGGTGTGCGCAGCATCAGCTTCTCCCAGCTTTCACCTTGCCCTGCAGTTTCCCCTGGTTTGAAAGTGTGAGGTCCAGCAGAGCATCTCCTGTTGCCCTGTTTTTTTCAGCCTTCTGATGTTTTACATTTCTATACTGGAGTTCTCACGCATGTAACATAAACAAAAAGTGATGTTTTGAAAATTGTGCATTCCTTCCAGGGGGAAGGACAAATTGATGGACTTCTAGTTTGACCAGTGGGATCAAAGAGGTGTCAACCTCATCCTCCAATCCCTGATCAAACTCCAAAAACTATTTAAACCCTAATCCAAAAATAAACTTCCTTCTTTTGCTCGCACAACCTGACAGTGTGAGTGTGGTTTTTTCGTGTTCATCTGGCAACAATCTCCCTTCATCAGCTCCTTCATCACCTGTGTCAGGAAAAATGCCCTCCACAGACCTCCTAGGTTATTGTGCTCACGGTGTTGACCCTGCAGGAGATAAAGGTTAAGGTCCCCAGTGAGGATCAGGGTATTTGAATGTGAGGCTTCTTCCATTTATATGGAGAAGAGCACATGTCCTTCTCCCTGACCAGAAACCTGGTATCAGATGCTCCCACTGCTCCTTTCTTTCCTCCACCCATACCCATGTCCTACAAAGTGATCACCTCCCCCAGCCCCAGAGAGACATCACCTCCAGACCTGGAGAGCCACATCCTCTCTTGGGAACCCTGTTGTGGAGCTCTGGACACTGTTCATATAGATAGGAATTTATTTTTTTTTTTTGGAGACAGGAAGGAATGCTTTTTCCATTCTCTCTGACATTTCGGTCACTTTGTTGATTGCATGCAATGAAAACAAAATTAACTTCTCAATGTTTATTTTAAAGGTGCATTGACAGTTTCCAAGCTACGTGGCTGAAATCAGGAGATTTGCATGATTAACTAGTGGTGCCTCTTCTATGCTTCCTTTCTCAAATTTGCAATCAAGGCCACTGAAGGCAGCAGACTCTTTGTTTGACTTTTGCAGTGGTTCTGGTGGTTTCCCTTGCACAAACAGCTCAATTTCTTTTCATTGCACTGATTCCCGTGCAGCTAAACTCTCACACCACTGGAATCAGATGTGTTCAAGTCTTCCATCCCCAGTGACGAGTCATGAATATTGGTTTTGGTGTGTTCATGGATCCGCATGATTCTTACATGCATCAGTCTTCACTTCTGTGTTCTTTGGCTCTAGTGGTCCCCTGGGTTTTTCAGCTTCTCTGTCCTGAAAGCTTCTCTACAGAATCATTTTAAACAGGTTCAGTCCTCCCTTTGACATAGACGTTACCTTTGCCCATTTTTGGCAAGCTAAATTTGAATTAAACTATGCTCTATCTCTTTGTGGCAAACCTTCAGAAACTGCTGTCTTCTAAATCCCTGGTGTCTTAAGGAGTTATCTTCTTACTTTGTATTAAAACAAAGACAAACCCTGGTATGAAAAACTGCAAATGTAGTCTTTTCTGTCATTTATTTAGATGTGATTCTCTGCAATGTGATGATTGTGTGGAAAGGTTTCATTGTTTTATCACTAGTCTTAATAATGACATTTTCATTTTGTGAAGAAAAAAAGTTGATTTAAAAATTCTTTATCTCACTCCTCTGTCACAATTGTTATCTGTCTCTTTCCTAAATTATGAACATGAACCAATTGATGGAGAGAATGAAAATATTTTTAAGTTCTTTGTCTTTTATCTTTTTTACACCTGCTATCAAACTATATTTAAATGGCAACAAGAGAAGCCTAATTAAAATACTAGATCTTATTATGCAAACTCACTGGTGAGGAGCAGTTTATGGTTTTATTACCCTTTTTGAAGAACTGATAAGAACTGGTGTAATCACATCATATGCATTAGGAAAAACACTAATGACAGAATACATTAATGACAGCTATTTGAACATCAAAGTTTGCATTTTATGAGGCACAAAAGAAGAAATTGGCAGAGTATTCATTAAATAATGCATAATCAATCAGCAACAAGCTTGAGGACTGATTTTGAATTGATCACATATTTTTCTGCTGAAGTTGATGTAAGAGCAGTAACTGCAAAATGCCAAGACCTTTCTGGTACAATGCTCGTCACACTTCCTTGATATCACAAATGAAAACACAATCATTGTATCTACTTCAAGGTGCTACATGGATGAGGACAGGCCCAGGCTAATTCTTGGTGGTGCAGGCAGGTTTTCACTCAAACAAACAGCAGGGAATCTCTCTCTCTTTGCACCTTTTCATTTTCACAGTCCTCAGCTTCCAGGTTTCATATGGCAACATAAAAACAAAACCAGCTCAAGAAGGGATCTCTCCAAAACATTTGGATGAGAATAGAGAGCACCAGAAATGGTGGAGAGAAGGGAAGGGTCTCTCTGTATGTGCTTTTGCAGGAAGGGTTTGATCATCATCAAACACTACTTGTGTCTGTGATCTGACATGTCCAAACCCCATTTACAAGTTGTGGCTCTGTCACAGACCTCAACTAGCTACTTAGCATATAAATAAAGACATAATACCTTTCCACTCCCTGAACATATTAGTAAGATAAATCTCTGTATTTCCAGAGACTTCCCAATCGATGTGATGAATAACACCATATAAATATGTAGACAGTTAATATACAGTTCAGCACAAAACATTCCTATAATTGAAGTCCAAAAGAAAATGAACAGGAGTCAGACTATTCTAAGGAAGTATCTTACCCTGAAAAGTTTTTTAAAAGGCCCTTGATTAGAGGGACTTTAAATCCTCTTGTGAGAGTCTTGTGGTGCCACCAAGCTGCTCTATCACTCCCCCTCCCCAATGGGCCTGAGGGAGAAAATTCTCTGAAAATCTCATGGGTGGAGCTGAGGACACGGGAGATCACTTGCCAGCTGCCATCGGGGCAAAACAGACTTGATTTGGGGAAATCAGTTTGATAACTTGCTATTAATTGTAACAGAATTGTAAGAGTGAGAAATAAAACAAAAATGAACACACTTTCCCTTCCTATCCCTCCTCATCCACTGACCATGGTGTCTGCAAGGCTGTTTCTCTCACATTTTCTCACTCCTCTCACATACATACAAGCCCAGCACTTTTACCCTTTTATGAATACATTTTCACAGACGTATTAGCAGTGTCCCTGATGGGCTGAGCTTTGACCAGTGGCAGGTCTGTAACTTTTCATAGATTTTTTTTTGTTTACTGATTCTGCAAAATAAATGTATTTCAGAGAGTTTTTCTCAGAAGTTTTCAAAAAGTTTTTAAATTATTCTCTTTCTTTTTTTATTATTCAGAATATGCTCTCAGGTGAACTGCTTTCCCAGAAAAAGAGCAGAAAGAGAAAAAATAAAGGTTTAACATTAAAAAGAAGAAACAATGAAATACATCATGTTGGATGAGGAGAGAATAGTGTGTTTATTTGTAGTTCTATTTCCCCACTCACCATGTCTTCCTTTTTGATTCTGGTCTTTTTAAGCCTCAAAGGAAGATTTTGAATTTGAAACAGGGTTTTGTGGTTTAACCCCAGCCAGCAGCCAAGCCCCACACAGCTGCTTGCTCCAGTGGGATCAGGGAGAGAACGAGAAGAGTAAAGCCCAGAACACTGGTGGGTGGAGATAAAGACAGTTTAATAGGGAAAGCAAAGAGCTGTGCACACAAGCAAAGCAAAACAAGGAATTAATTCCCTGCTTCTCGTGGCTGGACAGGTGTTCTCTCTCCAGGAGAGCAGGACCCATCACATATATCAGGGGCTTGGGAAGACAAACACCATCACTCCAAAAGTTCCCCTCTTCCTTTTTCATCCCCCACATCCCCATACTGATCATGATGCTGTATGGTCTGGGATAACCCTTGGGTCAGTTTGGGTCATCTGTCCTGGCTGTGTCTCCTCCCATCTCCCCGGGCACCCTCAGCCTCCTTGACAGTTGGCAGCACAAAACCCAGAAAATTCCGTGTAAGCCCTGCTCAACTATAACAAAAATATCTCTGTATTATCAACACTGTGCTCAGCACAAATCCAAACCACAGCCCTGTGCCAGCCACTGGGAAGAAAATTAACCCTACCCCAGCCAAACCCAGCACACTGTGTCAAGGAAAGGCTTTGTGCCTGTCTGTACATGAAAGCCAGTTCTTGTTGGTCAAACTCTCCATGTCAAAGTGCCAACCTTTCCATGTTGTCTATTCTCTCACAGGTAAATCCTGTGGGCTCGACTTGCAGAGTGCAGAGCTGCCTTTGAAGCTATAGGAAACATTTACACCTTGCAGTGTGCTAATAACTTAAAATAATAAGCATCCAGGCATTAACTTAATGAGAAATTTGAGTGATGCAGCTCATTCAGTTGAGAAGTTATACGTTAGAAATTGTGGGGTAAAGAGAACATAAACTTAGAGTGCCACTTTACAGCTGGAAGATAAATAGCAGCAGTAAAAATGCAGATTGGTGGACATGAATTTATTTTCTTTTGCTCTATGGAGAAGTAGGAATTTCACACACCTCTTTGGCTGGAAGGAGGGTGGGTTGACCAACTGTAAAAGATGTAGTGTTCACCTACTCAAAATAATTGGTCACTGTGACTTTTTGAGTCTTAGGGAGATTATTTTCATTATATTCCTGAAAATATCCATAAATTAATCAATTTAAAAGCACCAATATTTTAATAAATGCAGCATAACTGCTGAATATCACTCTGGGTCAGTTTGGTAGAGAGTATTATAGTACAAGGCCTTAAGCAGTTGCAAAAGTATTTTAAATAAATCCTTGAATCAATCAGTGTCGTTAAGGCTCTTGTATGTTTGAAGTGAATTAAGTTTAATTTGTTGTTAGATCAAATATTTACCCTACTGTATAAATTTATCTTACTGGGTACTTAAGCTTTGACTTCCTGTCTCATGCTTACAGTCCAATCAGCCTCATATTCTTTTCACCAGTTTGAGTTGGGTTGTGCAAGGATGTCAAATGGCTTGGGGTAATCAATTCTAACACCAGTTGCAAGTGAGCAGAGATTTCTGCCCAGACCACAGGAGTCAGTGGTGTGCTGATACCTGAGGCTGAAGGGGTTATAGCTGAAAGTTACATCCTGAGCCACATAAAGCCAACAGCAAAATCTCCATTGATTTTTATTATCCTGGGATTAAGTGAATGCATTTGAAAAACCTCAAACTTTATCTTAATCCCCTCAGATGTTCCAGGGGTTTTTTTGTTAAGTGTTTAATCTTTTGGGCATCTGTTAAAACATCCAGCAGAAAGAGAGGTCTTCTGCTACATCCAGTGGCAAGAAGTTCCATATGTTCCATGTGTTAATTCTGATTTAATTAGGAAAAATATTCTAGGTTTGCCTGTAGTTTTTGAGAAATAAAATGGTGAAAATACATTTTTCCTTTTATTATGTGTCTGTCCGCTATCTTGAAGAACTTACATCTTGGTTTTTTTGTAGAGTTACCAATTTCTGTTTCTTCAATCTATGTGTAGATGTTTCCATTCTTGTACTTCTTTCAAAATATCTTTTCTTTCCTCTGCATTGAATGTGTTATGATGAAAAAGGACGTGGTATTCAACACAGGGCTCCTCCTGATTTGCCACACCTTGGTTTTCCACGCCAGTACTTGTATTCAGTACTGGATTTTAAGGCACATATATTGCAAAAATGTCTGGGTTAAAGTCTTGCTCAAATATGCACACCAAAAGAGAAGACACCAGAAATTTGGTCTCTGCTCTTTATCTCCTCTGCAGAGAGGCACAAAACTGAGCTTGATCCCTCTGTCATCATTTTAAATTTCTCTAGTGCTATGCGAAACTGGCATAAAGTAATGTAAAGGTGATGTCTGTACATATTTTTTACTATTTTTCTTTACTAGAATTTCTTATCCTCTAATTAGCTGACAGAATTGATCATTTGATAGAAAGCACTGCTTTGATGCCATGAAGCCAAAACAGTAAAAATTGTTACACAGGTATTTCACAATAACTTCAAATACGTTTCTAATGTGGGATGTGAGGTAATCCAAAGACATTTCTGTCTTGATGAATAACAGAAGTCCAAAAGCTTTTTCTTAATTTATAAGATACGTTACACAGAAATCTTCCTTGTGCTGCTTCAGTTATCTTTTATCTTGATTATGGTTGACATTTTTAGGGTACAAGGCACTGTAGTTAGGAGGATAATTTTAAAATCTCCACGAGGTGCTGCAGTTTGACTCTAAATTATATGAGAGACAGTTTGAAGTCAAAGCACTATATTATTTGTCCACTGCAGCTACCAGATACCTCACACAGCCTGATGAGTGCAATGAAGCTTTGAAAGACCGAACAGGGAAGGTGGAAACATTGCAATACTTTAAAAAGGGAAGGGTGGGAACAGGTTGTCAATCCACTTTCTTTATTTTTCCTGTAAACTCATAAAACATTGAATATAGTACGAAATATTGCAAACTTTATTTTGCTGGAAGAATGTGGGCAAGGGAAGGGTTGCTTCACTTGAGTAAATCCACTTGATTGTGTGCCTGTCACAGAAGAGCTCATACCCAAGCACCCCTTAGCATATTTAGTACTCAGACACAGAAATTTCAATTTATTTGGACCCTGAGTATCTCATTCTGCTTAGTCTTCACAATTTTTATGCACATTTAAACTGCAACAACCTCCCCATATGCAGATTAACTAATACATAAAATTCTTTACTTGGAATCCCTTATCTGGCTGCTCTGTTTACTAAAATTAAAGATAGGAAAGAGAATGCAGTATTTTTTACTTTCCAAATCTATTCATTGAATGCAGCTCTTCCTAGTTTAAAAGGAAGAAGAGCAAGCTACAGTTTCAGTAATAATTCCTACCTTTAGGCAAAGCTGCTGTAACTCCTGCCAAAATTAAATTAAGATCTATACTTTCTTCTGGAATATTTCCAGCTTATCTTTGGGTGAAACATATACCATAATAGGATGTGAAACAGAAGATGAAAGCAAATATTTTTCTCAATTCTGTCTTTCCATAAGGTGAGAAATTGCTTTCTAGTATGGTGGTAAAGATACGTAACATTTATTCCGATATCTTCAAGTGTATAAAAACCCATCTATAAATGTCTACTAAATTATATTAAGTTTGCATTTCAGTCTAATAGCTTACTGATACCCTGTTCTGTACATCTTTTTGGTTTGAATAGAGTTTAAAAGTATGTTAAAGATGGGGATGGGGAGCAGAGTAAAGCTCCCATGAGGTGACAGGGTCAGTGACCTGCCACACCTTTTAGACACACACAAGTTTGTAGGACTGCACAGGATCCATCCAAGGGTACAGTGGGAGCTGGCAATAATGCTCACTGAGCCACTTCCCATCATTTACCTGCAGTCCAGGCTAAGTGGGGAGGGCCCAGGTGACTGGAGGTCAGCAAATGTAATGCCTGTCTACAAAAGGAGCCAGTGGTGCGAGGTTCAACAAGGGTCCTGCATTTGTATCACAACAACCCCAAAAACTGCTACAGGCTGGGGACAGAGTGGCTGGAGAGTGGCCCTGCAGGAAAGGACCTGGGGGTGCTGGTCAACAGGTGTGTGCCCAGGTGGCCAAGAAAGCCAAAGGCATCCTGGCCTGTATCAGAAATGGCCAGCAGGACCAGGGCAGTGATTGTCCCCCTGTACTGGGCACTGGTGAGGCTGCACCTCAAACCCTGTGTTCAGTTCCCTCACCACAAGAAAGATTCTGAGGTGCTGGATCATGTCCAGAGAAGGACAACAGAGCTGGGGAAGGGTCTGGAGCTCCAGTCCTATGAGGAGTGGCTGAGGGAGCTGGGATTGTTCAGCCTGGAGAAAAGGAGGCTCAGGGGGGACCTCATCACTGTCCAAAATTACCTGAGAGGAGGCTGGAGCGAGGGAGGATCAATCTCTTCTCCCAAGGAGCCAACAGTTAGACAAGAGGAAATGGCCTCAAGTTGTGTGAGGGAGGTTTAGGTTGGATTCTAAGAGCAATTCCTTCACAGAAAGGGTTGTCAGGCCTGGGAACAGGCTGCCCATGGCAGTGGTGGAGTCACCGTGTCTGGAGGTATTGAAGTGACATGTAGATGCGGCACTGGGGGATGTGCTTTAGTGATGGGCTTGGCAGTGCTGGGTTAATGCTTGGACTCAGTGACCTTACAATCATAGAAGGGTTTGGGTTGGAAAGGACATTAAAGACTTTAAGGATGTTTTACAACCAAGTGATTCTGTGATTCTATAACTTTACTTAGAGCAAGACTTTGTGTTTCAGTTTGGGGTGAGGGGACAGGAGCTATCAATGACAGAAGAACACAGAACAATTTAACACATGATCAAGACTGATGCCATGGAACAATATTTTAACTATTGGCTGGCTAAAGCTTTACTTCCTGATCAATGTTTAAACACATAAATAAAGTGCCTGATTCTCAGCAGTAGCTCTAACAACTCAAAACCTGAGCAATGGCATTCTTCATCTCATGCCCTCTACCTGAACTGTTCAATTTCTGAAATGAAGACAGGAGTGAGAGAAATAAAGCTTGTATCAAAGCACCAAGGCTTCAGTTTCTTGTAAATTACCATCTTTCTATTAGCTGATGGCATTGGAAGCAAGCTGTGGAAATCCTTTTTTTTTTAACAAAAGATGTCATAAAATTGTGATGTGTGATTTTGTACTGCCAATTATTGTAAAAGCAAAATGCAACATTTTATGCTGGAGCCACTGCTTAATGCTGTTCTCTTTTTCTTTTTCTTTTTTTTTTTTCCCTTCCAATCAGATATTTATCTTTGAGAATAACATCTATTACTGTGCCCATGTGGGGAAACAAGCCATCCGAGTGGTCTCCACAGGAAAGGAAGGTGTTATTTTCAATGGGCTCAGCGACTGGCTCTATGAAGGTAGGACACAACCTTTAGGCCAGCAGTTAGTTATGAGTTTAAGTTGCAGTCTAGAATTACAGACCTGTAATAGACATCCAGCACTGCATTTCCTGGGCACTGGTGGACCATGGGGCTGAAAACCTGCAATTCTAACAGCTGCCTGATGTGCTGGACTGGAAATAATGTGAAATGGTGTAAGAATTCTGTTTTCAGGCTGTTTTCTTTCACTTAGTCCAAAGGTAATAAATCACTGGGCTTTAATGAACAGAACTGCTTCATTATTTAATGGCACCTGCAATCACTCATGGATGTGCCAGTTTTCAAATCACAGAAAAGGACAGAAATGGGGAGGGAAAGGGGTTCTATCTTAAAGGAGAAAGCAAGGAAGCAATTTTACTTGATTAGCTGTCTTCCACAGAACTAGGTGAGTCTTGGAAGCTGTCCGGATCTTGCCACCTAAAAAAAAATTCTTAAAGCAGACCCCAGTAATTGGCTCCTTTCCTGTGAAGATGGGCCTGACAGGGTGGAGGGTCATCTCTGGAGCACCGCTTTTTTTTGATCCTTTCAGCTGGCAAATGGCCATGTAGGTGTCTGTGAGCAGCTGCTTGCAAAGTGATCTCAACTGCTCCTTAGCTTAGGAGAGGATCCTCATAATGGGGGTTGTTGCACGCTTTTAAACTAATATGTCAGAATAAAAATGTTAATGTTAATACACACACATATATATGTGTATATATATATATATAAAACAAGTACATATCATGCATCCCTCTCTCTGTTGCTGACTAATGCTGCTGCCAGCAGTTCCTTCTCACAAGGATCCTGGCTTTTAGATCTGGCATGTCTTTCCTGTGACACAGTTTCCCCCTAAAGTTACATTTTATCCTACAGGGTCAGCATAATCCCAAGGTTTTCTTACCTCTGTAGAGAGAAAGATTTCAAATATATCGAGTAACTATGTCCTGTTGGTTGCTCCCAATTTTCTTGAGGCTTAATAGAACAGAATAGTTTACAAAATGCCATTAGTGGTTAATTGGTGTAAAAATGGGAATCACTACTTCAATTGGTCTGTATCATAGCTAGACCAGGACCCTTGAACTCAGAAATGAGGAAATTAAAATAAATGAGTTTGCCCCTCCCAAAGATGCTGATCTCATAAATCAGTGTACAAACTCATCAACACATCAGTGAAAAAATCTGATAGGTGTTTTTTTAATTTTTATATTTAAATACGTGTTTCTACTGTAATACAGCATATTTGCAAGTAAATGCCCTCCTTGTGCTGTGAAAGCTCTTTGTGACCAGAGAAGCGGTTTAGAAGTAACAAAATGCTAATTTCCTTTCACTTTGTTTATTAATTTGTTGGTGAAGTTGTGGGCAGGCTGTTTGACTCTGTAGGTCAAATGTGCCCACATTTGGCTGATAAACATCATTTAGTACATCAGGTCTCCTTGCAGAGTCTCCCACACAGCACCACGCTGAGAGGAGTTTGTCAAGCCCCTGAACTCAGGGCACCCCAGCAAGCCCAGGATGACACTTGTTTTGCTGACACGTATTTTTATTCAATTACAGGATTGCTCAGGCAATTTCTTGGCTGACATTGACTTTCAGGTTTGCCCTCTGTAATGAATTTGCTTGTTAACTTTATGTTAATGTGCCAGGGTAAGAAATGAATGTGTGATTGAATACAGTCTGATTATCCCAAGCCAGGTTCTGTAGCCTGTGAGGCAAAAGGCAGATTAGGACCACTGAACCTGCTGTTTATTGGGAGTATGTTTGAAAGAAATTAGGATTTGGAAATGTCACTTCATGTCCTAATATAGTTTATACTGAACTGAATAATTCTCTTATTTCACAAGCAAGGTGTAGAAGGTCCCACAGGAGAACCTGATTTTAACGTTCTCAACTGATGGGAATCCAAAATCAAACCCAGTGCTGAACTGTGTGAGCTGAGCTCCTTCTCTTCTCATTACTTGTGCAGTCCTCATGGAGGTAAACCTGGCACTGGTGTCAGGACTCAGGACTTGTTCCAGGTGCTGAACAAACTGTCATTGGACCTGTCATTGAACATGGTGCCGTTGGATCTGCAGTGCTCAGACTCCAGCTGCCTGCATGCATGGATGGATGGAATATGATCCAGAAGAAGCTGAATATTCCATGGGGATAAATGGATAAGGACAAATGAGAAAAGAGAGACAACTCCCCAGTGGGGTCCAAGAGCATCCAGTTATGGTTGCCAATGAGCTTTAACCTGGGATACTCTGCCAACACACCATCACCTTGGTTTTTCACAAAAAAGTCTTTCCTTTTCTTGGATGCCACCTCTTCAGTGGGATAAACTTGGACAACATTTTAAATCCAAACTTGCCTGTCTGGAAATGTTTGAAAACTTGGCAAAGACTGAACTGGGTCACCTCAAGACTATTTTTGCCCTTCCTCCATTGCTGCTGTGAATTGTGGTCGTGCCTTCCCCACCTCCCCAGCCGGGCTGTGATGCTGTTTTACACTACAGTGACACAGACTCAGAGCTTCAGAAGGCTGAAAATGACTCTTTTATTTTTGGGATGTGGTGGGGGTTTTTTTGGGGTTTTTTTTGGGTTTTTTTTTTTGGTGGTTTTTTTGGGGTTTTTGTTTTGTTTTGTTTTGTTTTGTTTTTTGGTTTTGTTTTGTTTGGTTTTTTTTTTAAATATTATTTTACACAGACCAATTTGATTGGTGAAATGAAGGCAAACTTCTTCAATCACGTTGGTCAGACCAGGGGGACAGCAAGAAGAAATCCCTCCTAGGAAAAGGAATGAATAACATAGTACAGTTACAAAAACACTTCTCTTGTTTACAAAAAATTGCCTGGGAAAAGATTTTCAGAAAACCAAAACACCTCAGGCATGGAACCAGGGCTACAGAGCTGGGTGGGATGCTGGGGCCCGTGTTTGTTTGCACTGCTACTGTCTCAGCGAGCTACCAGGATGAGTGCTGAGCATATGCAGAGCTCTCCCTCCATCTGTGCAGCCTGCTCCAGCAGATAGTCTGCAAAGGAGCTGTGAGAAGCAGGATCACAGGGAGTTCAGCACACTCCTCTTCCCTCCCATGCTCTTTTTGTTGCTGGAGTTCTGTGACCCCTGGCAGTGACAGCAGAGCCTCCTCGCTGGGTTACTGTGGCAGCTCACAACCTGCTTCTCACTTCCCCTGAATGCAGCACAGAAAATAAAACTCGGTGTTTCCTATTTGAGGAGGATGACTTTTAACGACTTTTATCTACGTAGCAGGAGCACACCAGCAGCAATCCCCCGCTCCCCTCTCTGAGAGCTGTTTGCACAGTGAGCTCTGCAGATGGCAGCCCAGCAGTGCCAGCCTTTGGGGTGACTCCTGACACTTCATATGTGTGGCAGGCCCGGGGGGACACTTCTCTTCACAATGTCTTTGCTCTTGTCACGACAGGATAGATGTGCTGCACTATTAATCACAGGTTTTTTCCTAAGCCCAGAAGCACAGCAGATCTGGAGTAAATTTGACAGGCTTTTTGCCCTGGAAAAATGCAGAAGTTCATTTCAATTCAAGTTAAGTTCTGCTTTTGTAAATCTGCCAAAGGAGAAAAAATTTCTTCGAGGTATTTATGTTGATCTGTAGACTTTTGATAATATAGTGAAAAACATTTCAAATCAATCAGAGCTTAATCTACTTAGTGCATTTAGCTGGAAGGTTATAGATTGATACATAGATTATTGTAACATGAAAGCATAGATTAAGCATGGGGTTTATTACTAAAATAAGCACTGACAATGTTTTCATAGTCTGACTTAACATTTTTCAGAGCTGTGCCTGATAGATGCTTCCACTAAAATCGAGTGATATCCTATAAAACAGAGTTTAAAGTTCCGCTGCTGAAGTCAGCTCCACATTTAAATGCATATCAGCAGCAAAGAGTAGGTTTTATTTCAGTTTGCTCTATGATCATTGTTGGTTTGAGAATATGTTTTAGCAACGATAAGTCTTACAGATAATTTTAAAGCAAGTGCTGGTGTAGCAAAAAGGACTTCTAAAGCAATAAGATAAGAGTATTTATATATGCTCTGCATATAAGTAGTAATATCTTAAAAATAATGTGGATTTAAAAAGCAAATTGCAGGTAAAATTAATTTCATTTGTATGCTTTTTTTAGAGCACTCTTCCACAGAAGTTAATTCTGTCATGGTGTAATTAAAGTGTCTTAATTTGCTATCAAGCACTTGGAAAGGCTGTTCAGCTGTTGTGAGGGTGGCAACCAGGCACCCTGATGGAGGTCACCTCCATGATTCTGTTAAGTGGCAAAAGTAGGTTGAGATGTCCCTGTGTTGCAGCTTGGAAATTTGTTGATTTTGGGATTATGTGATGCTGAATCCTGGGGAATGGGGCAGGAGGACTTCCCTCCCTACTGGCATGTTGCCTCCAGACCAGGAACAGCCCAGCAGGGTAAGTCAGGAGCCCTTTAGCAGGACAGGGTCTTGGTGTGGTCTCCTCTGACCAAGAGGAGTTATCTGTGTTCACAGATAAAGGTGCATAACTTCTGGTGTTATGCTCTAAGTGCATGCTTGGAAATCAAGGATGTGACACAGTGGTGTGTGCTTCTGTCACTGCTGGGACCAGAAGGAAGGATTTTCACCTATAGATGGTCCTATGCCATGCATAAAATGTGACATGAGGTGTTTGCTCAATATTAGAGGAGAAACTAGTAAAACAAAGGAACAATTTTGCAGCTTGCTCTGTGAGAAGTATCTGTGGTTATTAGGGACTTTGGTAAGAGTAGCATGTGAGTTAAAAAGTAAGAACTGAGTTAAAAAATAAGAATTGCTTGTGAGTTACTCCCTTATCTTGTGTCACTGTCAGAGGATCAGAGGATCGGAGGTATTCTCTGAATTTGGAAGTCTCTAAATCTCAAGGTCATCGCAAATTGAGAATCTCCATTCCAGACCTTGTCCTGACACCATGGTTGGAACATCTCATCTGGACATCCCCTCATCCTCAGACACCAAGAGGAAATCACTCCTGGCAGCCAAACCCCAGCTCTTACAACACACATTTAAACCTCTTGAGTAGTAGGAGCTTTACACAGTCATCCTTTAAAACTGATACTCTGCTTTGTTGAGCTTAACGCACAGTGGTGTCGCTGTGTTTCTTTTTTGGCCGGGAACCAGGAGGAGGAGGGGGAAAAGACTCTTTTTCACAGATGACTCCCATGCCTTATTAATCTTCATTTTGTCTGCATCTTGCGTGATCACCGACAGATCCTCTTGTGTGACTTCGCAGTGACACCTGGTGGGAGAGGCCAGGATGTCATCGTCATTAAGACAATGAAACTGCAGATTTTTTTTGCTGCCATAACCTAGGAAAGGGCTCCCAATTTCCCCTCACATACATTTCCCTGAAACTCTCCCTGAGCTTATGGGAACTACACATCCAAAGCCGCTGGCTGATTCATGCTAATAGTGCTTCTGTTCCTTTTGTACGCTTTTGTAAAGAGGGGGAAGAGAACACGATAATAAAGAAAAATCTTTTCCATAATTTAATCAGCATCTCACAAAAAATATCAGAGGGTATATTTAGAGCATGTGTGACTGGTCTCGGAAGTGCAGCGCCTGGCAGGAGCTGCCAAATCAAATATCAGTTATTTTGAGCAGTGTCTTTTATGCCTATAGCATTTCAAGCAAGGGAAGTAGGCATACATCTTATGTTTAGAAATATTAATTCTGAGGCTCTGGAAGTGGTCTTAGTACTGGGAAACCAGTCAGTAAGTCTGCTGAAGCAGTGCCTTCCCTAATCCATCTATGGGCTCAGTTTTTCATTGTATAACATGAGAATGGTGAACTTCTGCTTGGAAACAGCAACTTTGATGATCAAATTATGCCTGAATGTGGAAAGGAACATTTGTAATTAGCCTGAAAGCAAGTATGTCCTAAAGTTCCTGTGTAGCGCCACCAGAGAAGGAGATGACAAATCCTCATATTTCAGAGACAGGGCTAACCTTTCCCAGTAATTAGAAGCTCCGAAACCTGGTGGGGGAGAATGAGATGAAGAATTAGACTGACTCATCACTGCATTTTTTAAAAGTCTCTGGATAAATAAATCTCTTGCCATACAAAAGTCATTGCTGCAGACAGTGAAAGAAACCAGCCTTAATGGGTCTACAAATTATTCCATTTTGACAAGATATGTGAAGAATCATTGGGACAGAGAATACAGATATTACGTTAAGACTTTTCTTATTCTCAGTCACAAAGAAAATATTCCATGGACATGGGTGAATTTGCAGTTCTACACAGATGCTATGGGGTAAAGGGAATTTGGGAAACATTTGGAACTGGGAGATGACACCAGATAGTGCCAGGAATGCAAGTTTAAAAAATATTAGTTTGCTTTCCAGTACATGCTGATATTTTTCAGGTTTTTTGGGGGGAAGCTGCATGGAATTTGTTCCATCATTTGTGTGTTTGCTCAGGTGAGGTAGCAAAAGCAGTGTGGTGCTTCAGTGACATTGTCCCCTATGAAAATGGGAAGTTTTCCTCTGTTTTGCATTTCAGATGTCATTCAGTGTTGACATTCAGTACCTGCAGGTGCTGTGCAGCACCTGGGGCCATCCAAGTCTCAGTTAGCCATTATTTAGCTGCCTACTGAAGGTGAACTGGATTTTTGTGCACACTGATTTATACCAAATGTGCATAAAATCTGCCCAGTTTAGTTGCAGTCAAAGGATGAAGAGCAGCTCTTGACCTCAGCCGTGTGTTTGAAGTGGATATTTTTACATATAAAATTCTGTTGCAAGGAAGATGAGCTAGCTATAATGTTATTTTGCCTTACGCATGTTAAAACAGAGGAAAAGAGTCTTAAATTTCACCAGATGATGTCATGAAAGGTTCTGTAGAAGTTCCATCACCCCCTGACTTTGGTGGAGGTTCCCCTGTCCCAAGGAATCTCCCATTACAGATTGCATCACCAGGAATAAGCTTCTGGCCCTTCTCAGCTGGCAAAGGTCAGTGAAAATTGAACCATTTACAAAGCACATTGTGAATGCCTGCCCAGAAATCAGCAAGAAAACTTTAAAATGTGCTGTTACCTGGACTGGCTTCAAAAATCCAGCACCGCACCAAGAGAAACCCTGCCAGCTCTAGCCCAGTCCTTAACCTTCCCTTTCTGCAGAAGGTTGTTTGGAAGGAGGATGCCAGCCAAAACCAACACCTGTCATCCTCTAATTTTTGGATCACCCTCATTCAGGCTTCAGGATGGCTTTTGGAAAGAAAAGAAGATATTTTTTACTGTGGTCAGTGATCTCCTTGGGGCAGTGGAAGGCAGCCAATTGTTCATCCTGATGTCACAGCTCATCCAGCAGCTGCCAACACCTTTAGAGGTGTTCAGTGGGTGAAGTTGGTTTTCTTTGCCCTGAAGCCCTGGTAGGTATCACAAAATAGATGTTGTATTGCTGGAGTCAAATATTTACACCAAAAAATGGTGTATTGTGTGTTGTATAACAGAGCTGTTGTCATTTTCTGCTTGCACACAAGTTCTGTTCCTCTGCACCAGTTTTATTACAGTGGCCTTGGGTTAAATTGCCTAGAAGAGAGCCATGTCCTCATTTTCTGATTATGCTGGTATTTTTAATAACTAATTAGTGTACCAGCACTTTAGATATTGCAGAACAGATTTTGACCTATGCCACGCTAAGTTGAAGTCTGGAATAATTCCATGGAAACTGGTCGTGATGCCCTGGATCTGCACCAGGGTGCTAAATGAGAGGGTCTTGCTGTGAAATTCATGCTTTATGTCCATTATCAGGGTTTCAGAGAAAATATCTTAAAACACTCTTATTCCCAGAAAATAGAGTGGCATGTTAGAGACTATTTTCAAATCCAGTCACATTTAAAATCATGCTTTTCCTCCATAGAATCATTCCTGTGGTTTGATAATATACAAAATATATATACAAAAATATATATTTAGGGGGTCAAGTTTACTGCATGTAAAACAAAAATGCATCATTCCTATGTTGGTAGAATTGGACTGTGACACATGTAGGAGTCTTCCAGGCTATTGAAAGTTGTAAGAGATTAGAAAAATTGAATTAATTTGTACAAAACTGATGTACAGTATTATAGGGTGGAAATACATCTGTTAGAGCATGTTTCCCAGGGATATGGCAGGGATCTCTGTCCTGGGGGATTTTTAAGAGTGAATTAAACAGATTTTTGTCATGGGTTGTTGAGATAAACATCAATCCTATTTCAGTGCAAGGAGGGGATTAGGACTTCTTTGGGCTTCTTCTAGAGCTAAAATTTTATGATCTTATGAATAGTTTTGATGTCTTTTTCTGATATCTTTGCAGTTAGACATTTTGGCTCTGAGATTACAAAGAATGCCTGTTTTTATATACAACAGGGTAAATACACACAAACTGCTTGTACATGATGGTTGTAGGGAATGGAGCTCTTTATCATGATAAATTTAATATGTGCCTCGTTATTTCCCTAAGGAAAATTGTCATTTTCTTCTTCTGAGAGTGTCCATGAACTTTTATTTGAAAAACATGTTAGAAAGAAAGAAAGCTTAGTGTTTTTAAAGTGCTGCAATCAAGAAGTGATTACAGAAAGAACAAAGAAATTGAAAGATAGTCATAGAAATTTTACATTAGTGTATAATTCCACCAATTTGACCTAAAAAGTAATTTCCTGTAGGTTTTCTTCTTGGTACAGCCTTGCTTGTGGAAATTAAGAGCCCAGTGAAAAAGCTACAGGCTATTTAAATAGCTTTCCTATTTGTCTCACTGCTCCCTGGCCTGAATAAAGAGTATCTGCCTTAAGAAATAAAAAACGGAACAATGAATGTGCTCTGTCCAAATTAAAAGGAGAGAAAGCTACATGAAAGGGATAAAAATTCTTATGATTCTCACTGGAGAGTTGGACTGTCCATTGCTGTATAATAACAGGGAAATCAAAAGAATATCCAAAATTATGACACAAGTAATTTTAAAATTTGCGTACATCAGCTTCTCTAATCCAAAGGAAAAGGAAAAAACAAAGAACCAAATTGAAATACAGTTTAAAATACACAACTCCAAATCCTAATGCCAAATGGAAGCAATCAGAGGTCAGAGAGGGTCTGTGACTGGAAGAGCAGAGGAGTTATGATATGAAATGCAAGGGGTGCATCACTGCTAAGGGTTGGCTGGGGACCTGGGAGACCCCCACAGGGCTCAAGTCCATGGTTTCCTCCAGCAGAGAGTAAATCTTTGTATGTGAAATAAGGAAGAGGTTAAATTTTTGTATGTGAAAAACACCCTTCTATGCTCCTGTCCACGTTGCCTGTGCCTGGCGCTGTGTGAGGCATCATGACCAGCATGTCACATCCTGGTTCTGGGAAAACAAGGCTGTTTATTCCAGCAGTGTGCCCAGATATCAGCTCTCCATGGGACCTTGAAGACATGAAGGATGTAGGTGATACACTGCAAGGTGTTTTTCAAATTGTGCCAAAGAAGCCCAGTGGTGGGTGCAGTGTTGACACCAACCAGCACATGGAGCTGGCTCTGGCTGGGAACTGCTCTGTCTCAGCAGAACTGAAGGGCTAGAGCAGACCTTTAAAGCTATCAGTTGACACAGCAGCAGTTCCTGAAAGATAAAGCATCCAGGGATTACATCACTCTCAACACTCAATTAGTTTACATTGCTATAAGTAACAACCATATGGTGTAGCTTCTGCACCAGCTGCTTTCCAGTCTTCAACAAGTGCAGGTCCAAGGGGAAACTGTGCCACGGAGTTAACAGCAATTAGAAAAGTGAGGGGGAATGGCAGGTTTCAAAGATGATCCTAAAGCTTTTGGATGGGTTAAGTAGTAAAATGTAAGTGGCCAGGGATGAATTTGCTGCTGTGTGCCAGGCTGGGGACACCAGGTGCCTGCAAACACCACAAACAGGTGCACAGCAGCCAATGTGGGACAGCAGGGACCAAATCTAGAAGGATGCAGAAACCTTCAGTCCTCTCCTGGGATGAGGACTGCAGAGACCAAGCAAAGCAGTAACATTTAGGAAATGTTTTCATTCAAATCCATGGCAAACAGCAGCAGGCGCTGCACAGACCTGCACCATTCTCTGGTTCCCCACATCCACCAGGATTTCTCAGAGTCTGGAGGTGCAGGGATACATTCTGAGCCAGTTTTCATGGCCCACCAAGGCAGAGCCAGACACTGCAGGGGGTAAAACCAAAATAATCCCAGGTTGAGATGTGTGCTCAGCTCCACAGCTTCCAGCATGAACAGCCCCAGCCACTTCTGTGTTTGGGAGCCTCTTTGCTGCTTTCCTCTCTTTCCATTGAAAAAATAATTTCTTATTTAAGAACCATCTCCACAGCACAGCTGAGCCTTGTGGAGCTGGATTTGCTGCCATTCTTCCCAGCTCTTTTTTTCAAAAGGGCTTGTAGTCATTCCTGTGTTTGCCTGTGTCATTCTGGTGCTGAATGAACCCTCTCTCAGACAGTTTGTGATACTGTTTGCCTACCAGAAAATTGTGAATACAATGCTTTGTTTATTTTTTTTTTAATTTTAAATTTTGTTTTTAATGACTGAAAATCTGCTGTGCTGTATTCTCCAACCATAAGAAGTTTTAAGACCATAAAAGTCCTTCCATGTCACTCTGCCCTGGAAAAATTTATTCTATTGCTTTGAGTCACATCAAACAGCACAAGAACACAAAACGCTGCTAAGAGCTAAATACTGTGTTTTATTTGTAGTTATTTAAAATACTTCTTAACAAGTTCCTTAACCGTGGGGTTTGAAGGGATGTCTTTTCACTTTTAAAGTATTTTTCAGATTTTAATGAGAGTGGAAGTATCATGTAGTACCAAAGCAAACTATCAAGTGTTCTGTGTTTTTACTCATAGAATATCCTGTGATGTACTGAGGTGTCCTAGATGGTTTTGCAACTGTACTGGCCATATGGATATAAGATACACCAAGAAATTATTTACTTCTCATCTCACCTGGTACTGATTATACAGCAGAGGATGACCACCGCAAATACTCTGTTGGGCAGATTATTTGAATTTCAAACTCTTATCTGAGAAATATTCCCCATAGTTCAGACAAATTTGACAGAAATTTAGCCATAAAATTCACAATTGCAATCTCATTCAGTATGTACAATGCCCTGATTTATGTATTAGAGCCAGATCAGAATTATACAGTTAAGCAGAAGCCGAGACCTCTAACAAATGTACATATTCATTCCTTCAAGTTCTCTGAGTTTTACTTCAAGATCTTTTGAGTGTGTTCACTGACTTATTTAGTGTTATATTCTTGGCTATCATCGATTAAGCCTTAAATCTGTGATGCCTGGCCTGTGAACCAGAGAATAAAACCTTTCTTCTGAGACCTGGTATAGTTATACATTATATTTATATATGAGAAGTATCCTCACTTTTCAAAAGTGCAGAAAAAAAATGTTTGCACTGTGGTTTATATGTAGACTTTTAACGCATACTGATTTTAAAAGCAGCAGCAAATAGATCTTGTTTTTTCATTTTATCAGTATCACAGTCATTTAAAATGAAGACTACAAGTTTACTCCTTAGTGTGATTTTAAAAGCATGTTTTCTCATGGATCATCTTTTCTTCTGCACCTGTAATTCCTTTCCAGGCTGAATATTTTACTGTTTTCTGTTGTTGTTATTCTTTTGTACCTATTCCTAATTTTCCTGTTTAGTGTTGCATGCATTCTTTTTAAGCTGCTTTTAAATAATTTGAGACTTTTCTTAATTCCAGTGAGGCAACAAAAGCAACTATGAAGCAACTGTGAAGGCAAAGGGTTAATACTGAAGAGCACATGAATGTTCGTTGGCAAAAGGGAACAGTCCCAGAAGGGTCCTCAAAACTTCATTAGAGATCAGAGAAACATGCAATATTGCATTAACTGGAAGAAAAAGTCTTCTATGACAGGGTTAATGTCCTTAGAAATGTTGCAGAGTTTATTTGAAAAATAAACCCAACAAGCCTCTATTAAATTTATTGAGGAAATGGAAAGCAGAAGCTCAGAAGACTGTAATTGCCACCTACAAATATGATAATTAGAGTGAATAAGAAGTAATGAAGGAGGAAATCAGAGACAACTCACCTCCTGAGCAGGAAGGTGGGGGTTACATTGCCACCATGTGGTAAAACTATGGAGAGCTGGAGCAGCTCCTCTCTCCATCAGGATTCGCGAGGAGAGCTGCGAACAGCCAGAAATCTGCATGATTTGCTGGAAAAAATATAGTATGCAAATGCAATCCTGAATGGAAAGAAGGAATGCGAGATGAAATCCTATTCTGCTTTTGATTAGCCTCTGTGCTTGGGTTTTTAGTGCCGTGTTTGTGGGGGTTTTGACTTGAATTTTAATTCAAAATGCTGTTGCATAAAATACTCAGTGGAAAAGTGAACAGAGTGCAGAAAAGAAAGGAAAAAAGTTCTCTTTTTAAAATGATGTCATTTATAAGCTATTTTGAGTACAAAAAATCCATTATTCTGTTGTATGTCTTCTTGAAATCATCTCCAAAGTTTCTGCATGAATTTTGATTTTTCAGATTCTTCTGATAATCTCAGGATACTTCCCAGTTCTATAACGTTTGGAAACATGACCCTTAGTGTTTCACGAAGTACTTTTTAGAACAGACTATATGGAAATGTAAATTATTATTTTTTGGTGGAAGTCCTGCCTACAGCAGGATTTGGGATTCACAAAAGTGTGTCATCCTGCTCTCCCCCCACCCCCCCAACTTCAGCTCCTAATTCCTCATGGTGTGACAACTGGTGGCTGGAGAAATTATTAGGATTCCAGAGCATGATTTCACAGCCTGAGTCGGATGAGCTTTTCACAATCCCCTTTTTGATCAGATTAGTGCTGACCCCTGAGCTGACCCCCAGCCAAGGGGAGCCGGGCCAGCCTCTCCTCCCAAGGCAGGGATTGCTGCTGCCTTTCCCTTCATACGGCTCTGTCCTGCTCCACTGCAAAGTCTGTTTCGTGTCTTCCCTGCAGCATAAACCTCTCCCTGATCTGTGCACTACATCCCTTGCTCAGGCCTGCTTGGGTTTATAAAGGGCTTGAATTCATGCTAAGTACAGTGGCTGCCTCTGTATTTAAGAGCAGCTCCCCCCCTCAGCACCCCCACACTTGTAGCTAAAGTGCAAGAAAAAGATTAAATGACCATCACAGATGACGCTCAGATGTATCTCTTGGTACAAGTCTAATTATGACCTCCACTGAGGCAATTATTCTGTCCTGATCTTAATGCCTTCTGCAAGCATCAATTAATAAAACTTCACATAATGTCCTGGTAGAACAGGAATTATTACCATCTTTTTAGAAACAGGCAAACTGAGGCACAATTATTGACCTGGTTTTAGATGAGATGAGAGAAATTAGGACACAAAACTGAAGTGAGAGTCCTTAGTCCTTAGGAACCAAATAAAGTGCTGAGCATTGCGTGAAAACCCAGATCTGGCTGTTTTCAGCACATCCCTCGGCTCACCTCCAGCACAAACCCCTGGCAGGTGCCCTTCAGTTTTGGTAACAGGATCTGAGGGATGCACAGCTGGAGAGATGTGTCTGTGCCGGACAGAGGGCTGGGCTAGTCCCCAGTGATTTCCACAGGAATAAGAACCTTTCCAACCCACAGGGCACCCTGTGAGCAGAAGGCAAATGCCTGTTGTCAAAGCTGCCCCAGCTCTGTCAGACTGTTCTGCATCCTAAAGAGACTGATGGATTCTCACCTGCCTTTCATATCCCAGAAAAAAGGAGCAAATCACTTCAGCCCTTCCCTTTTTATACAAATGACTCATAAGCATTTGCTTCCTACATTAGTTTTGCTTTTGCTCAAAGTTGAGTCATTGTCTTGTATTTGATTTAACAACAATAGCAGGAGGGAAAAAAAACAGGCATCAGTAGCTCCTGCATAAGACTGGATAAAAATTCCTTAAAGGAGGCTTTCACCATAGCTAAAGATTTGAGAAACTGGTAAGAAATAGACCTGGAGAAAAACAGCTCCTAAAACCGAAGCATTATGTTTTCATGCTATTGTGCTTTTAAAATTGAAGGCAACAGTCTGAAAACAGGCATCAAAATAAATCTTACTTGAAGGGAATTATCTGGAGATCATTGTATTTATTGCATTTATTTTGATTTTCCAGTCTTTGCCTCAGACTGTAGGCATGGACATGACTTAAAAGATTCAATACCTCACTTAAAAAATTAAACCTCACCTGATTATTGAACTGACCCATCCTAACTCTTAAATTGTCATGTATTATTTTGGAGTATCACCAGCAAGCTAGGAATGGTGAGACTAGGACAGAAGGCAAGAGCTGTGTCCCAGCAGCTGATGGATTTCAGATGCAATAGCTGAGGCTGTGCTGCCCCTCGGAGGCACAGCACAAAGTTGCATAAGTCCATGAGGAGGGAAAGGATCAGTTATGGTGGTTTGAAATGATTTTGGATTTGAACTCTGCCTCCTCTCTGCCCTTCTCCCCCAACACCCTGTGAATTGCCCAAAGGGCTGTGTGTGGGAAGTCTTGCCCAGATCGTATTGTGTGTGATGATACACTGGATTAATAATTTTCCAGTTGAATGTTGGTCTTTTAGAATCCTTTGGTGCTTCTCATTCCTTTTCCCTGATCTGCTACAACTATGGGTATCTCAGCAATATTGAGGATGAATGGTGGTGGGATGGGAGGGTCAGAAGGGGTTGATGTGATTATCGTCTGGCTCTGTGGAAGAGGGAGTAGATTTGGGGATTTCCTTCCCTGTAAGTATCCCTGTTTCAGCAGAGCCAGTGGAGCTGTGAATCTAGGCTGTGAGCACTGCTGATAAACACCAGGCCCTGAGCCATGGTGGGAGAAGTTGTCATCCTGCTCGTATGGCCCCAGTGCCAACACACTTGGGACAAAGAAGCAGCTCATTTCTGCCCACTCAGGAACTCAGGATCCTTTTAAAAACTTTCTCTGGGGAATGACCCAGCAAAAATATTATTTTGTTTGAGAAACAACAACACAAGGCTGTTTATGGGACAGCTCTCATTTAGGAGCTTGCCTATGAATTTTGGGCATCTGATTTTGACTTGCAAGTGAAAGTAATTTGAACTGGATGCTGACCTGGCAAGCAGTGAACCAGGAAAGCTGGGCGTGCATCAGGAATGTTTCAATGCTTTTGTGAGATTTAAAACTATTCAAGAAGGGATAACAAACCCCAAAAGGAGAAATGATAACTTTAGAAACAGGAACTTTTAATGGAGTTGTTCTGGCTGTGTTAGCAGGAAGCCTGCAGATCCAGGTGGGAGGTGTGACCAGCACAAGAGAAGTGCAGTCCTAATAACAGCAACTGAGATGCTGTTTGGAAGTGTTGTAGTACAGGATCTCCCAATTCCTGAGGTTCGGGCCTAGCCTTAACAAGCAGATCTCAGGGCTCAGCACTGCAGAAGGGCACTGCTGCTGGGGGAAGTTGCAGGAAGCGTGGAGAAGCAAAGAGGTTTTTTTTTTCCTTTATCCCACTGAGACTTCAGAATCCAGCCCTGGCAGAGCTTCTTTCCCTGGGAGAGGAAGAAGGCAGAAAGATGATGGATTTAGCCATGGTGCTTGAAGCCCAGGCTTGTTCCTGACTGAGAAACCAGCCAACCTTCTGTTCCCTCCCAGAACTGATGTTCACCTGCATGAATTATTTGCTTGGACTTCATAGAAATTGCAAATGCAAGTCCACTGAGTGCAGTAAAAACCAGATCACAAAGAATTTTGCTTTGGTTCCAGCAAAATAACTTTCCTGGGACATCCAGAGGTGGTTCCTGGCCTCCCTGTCCCATGTTTGCCCTGACCTTTTCCTGTAGGAGAAAATACACGTTTGAAAGCACAGCTGAGATAGGGTTTAGAGGGGAAACAGCCCTTTCCCTTCTACACAACAGCTAAATTGTGCCTAGAGACAGATATTCTCCACTCTGAGTTTACTTCTCTTCAAGCTTTTAGTTTAACTTAGTGGAAAGACTCTGTACTTTGCTGGCCACTTGAAAAAGGAAAGAAAGCATAAAATCATTGCTTGGCTGCACAGTTTTCCTAAGGAAATGTCTATTTTTATTTTCAAGGAAAAAAAAAAAAAAAACAAAAAAACAATTAACCACAAGTGCATTCACAGAAATTAAAGGAGTGGATTTGGCTTCTTCAAATTCATCAGTCCTTAGTGAACAAACCTGACAGTTACATTTCATTATACATTTTCTAAAAAAAAAATATAAAATAAGAACTGGATCATTAGTAAGTATGTATTGCTATTTATACCAGTCATGAATTTGAACTTAAAATCACATTAAACCATCTCTCTGAGTACAAGAGGCACAGAAAGGTAATTTACAGGCAATTATTTCAGCCAGGTGGTTGTGTTTATAGCAGTGTATCACGGTCCCATTTTCAGTCTGGGAAAATAAATCTGCAAAAGAGAAACTAGATATCCTGTTAGCATTCCTTAAAGAAAAGTTCTTCACACTAAAAAAAAAATAAATAAATTTTGTGTAATCATGGTGTAACCATGCTTTGAATATTTTCATAACCCGGTGGAATCCTGCTAAGCCTGATGAAGATGAAACCTTCCACCCAAGATGCCAACGACATAATTGGGATTTATAGCTGCAGGCTGGAGCACACAGTCTTTAGGGACTGGAAGGAATGACAGAGAAATATCACTTGGAAGCAGCCTGAAGAGCAAGTCACAGCCTCCCACACTGGTGTGTTTGTGCCTGCAGGAGCAGGGCTCAGCACCCACCTCGGGCACTGCCCGTGGCATCAGCAGGGAGGTGTTCAGCCAGCCCAGAGCTGCTGGGCTTTCCAGGAGGAAAGTTACCAAGAAAAGATGAAAGGCAGCCAAGGATGTCTTAGAAAGAAAGGACAATATATGTATTAAAATTGGCACCTCTGAGTGTAACCCACATCCAAATATTCCAGGAGTAACCTGACTTTGAAAACTGGGCTTCAGTGATAAGTAATAAATGCACAGAGTACAAATCACAATTTCTGGTGCTACTCAGCAAGGACAGGAGCATTTTATTTGCAATCTCATAACGTTTGCCATCAGAATTCATAGTCTGGCCATGAGAAAGTTCTCACCAACCTGCTGTGGCCTGGCTGTGCCTAGTGCTCAACAAACACCCCACAAAACCAGAGCCAGCCCCCAGACCACTGCAGGGAATGGTGAAATATCCCTCAGCCATGGCTTCAACACAGCAGCACTGCTAATGTCATGGATGGCAAGGTAAAAATATACTGGTGGGAAAGGAGCTGCTACAATCAGTCTTTTTTATTTTTGTTTTGTTGTTTAATGTGGGAATTGTCCTCAATTCTAGATAGGAAGTTTTTTAAGGGTAGAGCAGGCTATGATGACCTTGGAAATTAAGATTATGCTACGCTAGGTATTGTGATCTGTTGGGTAGATAAAAATGGAGCCATCTCCATCCTGCCAGTAAGTGCAACAGATAAAGAGGGGAAAGGAGGGTGAATTTCTTTCCAAAGCCACCCTTAATCAGCAAAAAACAGCAGACAAAATTATCTTTGGTAGATGGGGATTTGTGCAGTATGGGTTACATTTATTATCTGGCAGGTTATAAGCTGTATTTTAATTTCCGGCATTTTCCTGCTACATCTGAAGGAACAATACAAGCTGGATCCACTGCATGTCATTTATAAGTCTGTGCATGTCATTTATATGGTAATGGGGGAGTTCACCCTCATCCCCAGTGATTTCTGCAAAATTCTGCATGCTGGTTCTCAGCATATTTGGCTTTCTCCAGCGTAAATTAAAATGCACATTCATGATCTTTGAACAAAGCAGGCAGGGATAATTGGTAATTTGAGCCTGTTCTGTACAATGCAATTCAAAGTAATACTTATAATTTGCAGTTAATTAATCAGGGTTTTTTTCACTTAAAATTCTTAATTGCCTTTCTATGATATTGATTTTTAATAAGTTTTACTCCTACCAGTTTTAGTTTCAATTATACAGGCAAATTCTTGTCATTGTTACTGCATGGTTCCTTTGTGTGTTTATATGCACATTTCTGTATATTTTAGGATACTTTTCCAGAAATTTTTATATGCTGGTTTATGGATAGAGTTTTTGTTGGCTGAAATTTAAAAATTGACAATAATGGAACCAATGTCTAGCCAAGATGGTACAACATGGAATAGAAAACTCAAATCAAGGTAATGAAATTTTTAAAGAATTTTAAATATCTGGAATTCCATTGCCACTATGAACAGTCAACCTCATTTGGTATTTAATTGACTATTCAATTAAAACTCTCTGTAGAAGATTCTAATTGTTGCAGCTTTAAAGTAAAACCAGTGATCATTAGAGATACAAACTTTGGGCTCTCTAAGGAAACTCAGATGGTCATAAATTCAAAAATAATAATATTAGCAAACATAGATGTACGTGGGGGTGGTGCCTGTGATGGGAAACAAGCCATGGGCACTGAGCACCCCATGCCTGACCAAGCCCAGCCTTGTCCAGCCTGACCTTGAAATGACCAGAGCTGAGGCATCCTCCACTTCTCTGGGCAACCTGTGCCAGAGCTTCACCACACTCATTGTAAAAAACTTCTTCCATATGTCTCATATACCCTTCTCCAGTTTAAAATCATCACTTCTTTTCCTATCACGACTAGTTGTCTAAAAGTTTGTCTCCATCTTTCTTCCAGGCTTCCTCCAAGTACTGAAAGGCTGCAATAAATTCTGCCTGGAGACTTCTCTTGTCCAGGTTGAGCAACCCCAGCTCTCAGCCTCCATAGCAGAGGTGCTCCAGCCCTCTGATCCCCTTCCTGGCCTCTGGAAATTCTCCACTGGGCATTCTGCACACCAAACCCACTGGCATTTATTTCCTATCTCACTTATAGGAGTTTCTTGGCAGTCACTGACAAGCAGAGTTGCACAGACCTGGTTGGTGCCCCTGCCCCAGGGGCACAGCTTTCCCTTGTTTTGTCAGCAGATTTAGGATTCCTGCACTGGAGTCTGCAGATCAAAAACATTGATAAAAGGAAGTATTTCCTGGTAGCAGGGAAAAAAGAGATTTTGATGCATGGACACTATCCTGCAGGGATGTTTGTTTTTTCTTGGTGCTTACCTGGGTCCAGAGTGGGTGACCTTCAAGGCACACACCTTGAAAGAACAGAATTCTGCTCAACATGCAAGTGCCACAACTCTGATTAGCACAGTCAAACCCCACTGATCCATCAGTGGCATAACCTGATTGCATACCTTTACCTTCATTAATAATAAATTTTCCTGTTATTTGATAAGAACATATTTTTTCTGAAATATTGTTGTAAGCTAATTTGAATTCTGGTTTTATCCAGCTCTCTTTTTTTATTATTATTCCTTGGTGATTCTATTGATCTCAGTAGTTCCTCTGATTATTCAGTCCTGTAAAATCAGATTCACGCTCTGAGTCATTATTGAGCTAAATCTCTCAGCCAGGTCCTGAGTCACTGTTCAAGTTGAAACCTCTGGGAATATTGCCATAACAGGGCAATATATACCCTGAGTGTTTTTTTAATGGCTGTTCAATGACTTCAGCTGTTTAAATTGGGTAAGGAATTAGGAGCTAGACTAAATTCAGTCAATGTGCTCCAGTTCCCATTTCATAAAGCAGGGCTGTATTTTGCAATATTAACTGACATTTATTAGCACTCAGACTAGGTGACTAGCAGGTGCTGCTCAGGGTGAATAAATCATGCAAGCAATTCACATGAAAGACAGCTTGTGCAAGTGCTGATAAAAGTCCATGGGGCTGAAGAATCAAGTTCTTTAATAGCAATGTCAGGCTGTTCAGTCTTCTTATCTCTCATATTTCTTTATGAAACATTAAAAGAGATTGCTTTTGGGCACTTGTGTTCTTGAACTATTGCAATCGTCTAATGAATTTTTGATTCAGAGGGTTTTGTGATCACTAACTTTCTTGATACATCTGTAGCTATTGAAATGGATCCCCTGTGTCAAGGCTGCCTGTCCATCTTCCTCCTATCATAAACCCCACAGATTCGTTAGACAGAACCTGTAACTTTTAATTTAAAGGAAAGGTGAAGTTGAAGCTGCTTGAGCATGTTTGAATAGAGAAATATTCAGCATATAATGAAAGCTCTAATTTGTCTCACTGCATTGCACAGATAAGCAAATTGCATTTCCAGCCATAGCAACCTGTTCAGTGGCAGCAGAGGGGGAAAGAAAAAAAAAGGATTTATCTGTGAGGAGCCCTGCTGCGTTTGGGCCATGTGAATTCTCTCTGGTCTGGGTCCTTAGCAACTGAGAAGATACAGCAGGACCTTGCAGTGGGTGTTTACCCACATCAGTGAGCTGCACTGCAAACTGCTCAGAAGGCTTCTGCCAGGAAAGGTTTCTACAGATTTAGTGCCCTTAGCTAACAGGCTTTCATAGAGAGCTGACAACAGGCTGTGGGTTTAGGTTTGTGCCAGGTGATGGAAAAACACATTCCTATTATGCATTAGTGGCAGACAGCAGTTTGCCACTGCAGATGGGCTTCCTAGATGCATTTGCTCTTTGCAGTGAGTGCTAGAAACAGGAATAGCTGAGGGTAGAATCACTAATATTTCTATTTTCCTAATTCAAACCCCATTTTCATTATTACATCTGGACATCCTGACAGATCACTGACCTGCTGGCATCTGCACGTCAGTCTTGTCATTGTGGTCCAAAGGTTGCTACTGACACTGAGACTGACTCACACAACCAAAGGACACTCATTGTTAGGGGCAGCTGTGAGCATTAACCATCAATGCTTTTGAAAATTAAGGATGGAGTACAGGTGACAAAAACCCAGAAGCACAGAAAAATAAACTTCTGAAAAAAGAAGAGGGAGGAGTTGAGTGGAGGCAACTCAACATTTTTCTGGTGTGTTTGTTTGGAAAAGAACAGCTTTTATTGCAAATCAGGCCCCAAAGTACTGACATGCCAACAGGATAGTATGGCTTTGTGCATAACACATGTTAACCCTGCCTGCCTGCTGTGGCTGCTCTGGGGGAGTGCCAGACTTCCTGGGGAGTTGCTCATTGCTCCTGCTGGACACCCAGGATCCATGTGAAACCTGGAGGATATCTCCTCTCCATGGCTTTTTGCACCTCAAGTGGGATTTGCAGAGCTGAGTGCCCTCAGTGTGTCATGATGTGAGGGTGGCCTATGGGAGACACTCTGAATATTTTCAAATAGCTGAATTCTCCTCTTATTTGTAAGAATCCACCTGTATGTCTCAGATGACATCTCGTACTTGTGAATGTCTGTTTTGTTAGGTGGTTGATTGGGGTTTTTTTCCAACAAATCTATTTGCATGACTGAGGGAGATTTTAAACATTCATGATTTCTTAGTTATTACAGTCTGAGCTTGGCCTCCTGTGTGTATTCTGTAGGGGCTGTAGAGCTGTACCTGAAGATAGGATCAGGCTGCTGTTCAATAAATCCAGCTTTTGAAGTCCCCAATCACTCAAACAGTAAAGAAGGTCTGACAGCTACTTGCCAATAACCTTATAAACAACATTCCTAATGCCCTGACTCCTATGGCAAACACAAAATCCTCTAGTGTTGGAAACACAACAAATTAGAAGAATCAATGGGTCGGGGGGGAAAAAAAAGCAAAAAAAAAAAAAAGCAACAAAACAAGCAAACCACATTAAATGAATAGTTTCTAAATAGGGTGAGTATAGGAGCCTCAGAAAATCTCTTCTGTCTGTCAGGAGCTTGGTCCCATGCTAACATGATCTTATTCTGCTTCTTGGGGATCAGTGTCCTAAACATTGTCCTAGAGAAACATTGGTGGTTATTGCTGGTAGTTGGGAGAATGGATGAGGCGGCCAGGTTGGAGTGGTCAGGATTTGGCCAGCCTGGATGGCAGATTTGCCTCTGATGTGCACTCTGGCTTTGCTGGACACTGTTCGCTCTTCATTCCCGTGTGTTCCCTCAGGGATCCTGGCCAGGTATCAGTGACTTGTCTGCTTCCAGAGCATTGCAGCTTGTGGTGTTGTCATCCAGAGCCACCTCCCTTTCACAGAACTGAAGGACAAATGGACCACAATCCATTTGTGTCCACATTTAGTGGGGTTTGCCTGTTTGCCAAGCCTGGGCTTGGCTCAGGCTGCACAACAGCTCTGGGTCCCACATTAGAGATGTGGAGGCAAGACATGATCCTGCTGACCACACAGAACACATGAGGAGTGGTTTTCCCCAGTGCCCAGCATGAACCACCCTGCTGGAAGAGCTTCTCTCCTGGCCCTCAGCATCTGGAAACAGGGAGGCAAAAACACTGGCCAAAAGAGCACTCCTTGTCTGCTGTCTCCACTCGATGTTCTGCAGCAGCAAGGGACTGAAAACAACCTTTGTTCAGGCAATTGAACCAGATGACTAAGAGGAGCTAATGACACTTGCAGCCCTCACCTTCCCTGTGCTCGAGGAGCTCCTGGCTGGGCTCCTTGCCCTGAGATGAGGGGCTGCCACCTTCCCATGGCTGCCAAACACACGGGAGCTGCTCACCCTCCACAGTGAGATTTGAGATCAAGGATTTGGGATTTATAAAGTGCTCTCTAAAACACATCCTCAAGAGTGCCTTAAAAGCAAGTAATAGTTTATTCTTCCTAAGCTGGTTGGCTGTCAGTGGCAGAGGAGACTCTGTGTTCTGAGTAGGAATAAAGGGTCACTGGGGTCAGCACTGCAGATTGTTTTCCTAAGAATCTCTGGGAGCATTGCAACTCATTTTTCTTAAGGATCTCTTGGATAGGAGCACAAGCAGCTTGAGAAGGGTTGTTCTTTGCATACAGATTCACAGAATATTCTGAGTTGGAAGGGACCCACAAGGATCATTGAGTTCAAATCTTCAGTAAATGGCCTGCACAGGGATCAAACCCATACCCTTGTTGTTATCAGCATCATTTTCTGACCAGCAGAGCTAATCTCGGTGTCAGGAACTGTGGAAGTGGGCTGAGCCCATAGATTGACCTCAGCCACATAAATTTTTATGTTTTCTACAAAAGGTTTTTGGATTGTTCAGCAGCCCTCCAAAACTGCATTTTTTTTTCCACCTGACTCAATTAGACAACTGTGAAAGAGGATTAATCGCTCTGAAATCAATAGTGCAGCAGAGCTGTTGCTGACATCAGCATAAAATAATGTCAACACAGGAAAGTGTAGATTGGGTATGGTAATCTAAAACAGTTTTATACTATTTGCAAACACATAACTACTTTTTTACACTCATTTTATATCTATTACAATGATTTAAGGGAAATCAGTGTAGACTTACACTACAAGAACTGAGAGAAAAAATTGATTGTATAGAATAAAAGGTCATTTTCCAAATCCATCCCTGAAACACGTGTCAATAAAGGTGAATATGAACAATGAGTTTTCCCTAACTGGCTAAATATACTTGCATTCACACTCTACAATAGTAATCGATTTGGACATGTGGCTGGGGCTTTGAGATGATCTAGTAATTGATTTTAAAACAGATGGCAGCTGTCAAATAAGCATTTGTATTTATTTGATGTTTCTATGAGAACCCTTGGGATTTCACTATCTCAGTAGTCTTTGTTTTCTCCTTTCCTAGACCCTCTTGCTGTTCTCTGATCTCTCTTCCTCTCATGTTCTTTTGATATGTCCTACTGACAACTTCTTTTGAGCTTTCTTTCCCAGAGTAAGCCATGGCCTTTATGTCAAGCTTTAATATAATTTTGCTTAAAATTCCTTTTTATTACCAGTTTTAATAAAACAGCAAAATGTCTTCAGCACACCAAATACTTCATGATCTGAGCATCAGCTACAACACATCACACAAACAGAACCATTGGTTATGCTCCCCAGATTTGCTGTGCTTTACCAAATTAGCAATAAAAAGCACTGGTCCTGAGAGCTTTTGAACCTTAAATTGCTGATGTCTTCTAATTATTTATAAATTGATTTTTAGTGGTGGAAAAGAATTGCAATGGTACAGGTCAGACTGTCAGAGGACTGGTCTGTCCAAGCATCTTTGTCTTGTACAAGTCTCTCTGTTAATTCACACTTGAAAATTACAAGTTACTTGTGTCTTCTAACAAGAAGGCTCAGGAAAAGGTGGCTTTGTGGGTTTTTTTGTGGGTTTTTTTGTACTTGAAAATTATCTTTTTTCTCAGTTTTTTCTCCTGATATCTCTGGAAGTAATCTCTAAACTACCAGTGGATTTCTCAGTCAGTCACTGGTGAAGGCTTCATCTTTTCCAAACAGCAAACCAGAACTTTGCCATCTTCAGCAGAAAGGCAAAATTCACAGATATGACCCAAGATGGAAAAAGGCTGCAGAACTAGTTGGATTTTAGAAAAGCATGAAGAAACCTCCATGGCATTTGCACGTATTAGTTTATTAGTAAAGAGGAACTCTGCCAGTCTGTGCAAGCCTGGGAAGTGGATTTGTCATGGAGATGTCTTTAGAAATGCCCCAGTGGCAGATTATGGTTCAGAACATTAAAACCATTTCTGTGGATTTCCAAATGTGGTGCGTACAGCAGTTCTTTTTTCCAGAACCTGCTGGTTGCCACAGAGGTTGCATAAATAAAAAAAGGCCTGGTGCTTTTCCCTGCATCGAGCCTATCAAGGAAGTCAGAGGTCTGAATGCACTTCATTGGGACTGTTCAGTGCTTAGACAGAGGTGGAAATTATAAATGTTTGAATTCTATGGCTAAAGTTGCTATACAAGTATAAAAAGGAGTAGCAAAATCCACTTGCGAAGATCCTTCCAGGATTGGGGTGGATATTATCTGTGGAAGAATGAGCCAGAGGATTTTTGGGATCTCTTCCAGATTCATTTGCTATGATTCCTTGGGAAGTTTGTTACCTGAAGTGAGATAAAAGTCTCCCATTTCATTGCCCTTGCAAGTGCCACAGGAATTAAATTGCAGTTTGAAACAATCTGGTGGTGCTTAACTTTATACATGCTGGGTTAATTTTTTATGGCAGACCTACTAGAAATGTCCACCCAACTTCTCATCCACTGTTCAGTCTTTCTAGGGGTTACCCACATAGTACCACAGCCAAATGCTACATCCAATCCCATTGATGCCTTAAGTTTTAGCTTTCATGTTTTTCAGACTCTGTGCTGCCTAGGGGTGCAGTTCTGAGCCTCATATTAAGTGCTGGTGAGCTCTCTTCACATTAGAGAAGAGAGTAGACAAAACAAATCCTCTTCCTGCTGAACACCAAAGACAACTTTCAGGCCCAAAAGTACAAACAATGGTGGACTGAAGGGAGGAACAAGAAGGATGAGACCTCACAACCTGAACGTGTGGACAATTAAACCCCAAACTGCAAATGGACCAAAACTTATAACCAAAACTCAGCCACTCTAAGCTCTGGGGAAGAAGGCAGAGTTTTGACCAATTGTCACTTTATGCTCTTAATCAGGATGTCATGATCCAAATATTTAGGGGGGCTTTAGTATTTAAGGAGAATCTGTTTTTTCATACATATGAGGCAGGATCTGAACTAGCTTTAGAAAGACTCAGCAGTATTGAATGCAGCTGATTTTCAGAGCATGTCCTAAATGCAAACACAAGGAATAAATTCTCTCCAAGAACGAATCATCTGCAAATCATTTTTTCTTTCAGCTGAAAGAACTTTCTGGTACTAATCCATTCTATAGTCCATGAGAATGTTCTCTGGTTTGCTAAAACTAACTGTTCTCTCTAATAACAGCAAGGTCCTGGCTTTGTTTCAAGGCAAAGGTTCACTCAATTAAATCTCATTAACAGAGGACCACAAAACCTGCACTAAAACCTTTCTGGGTATGTGACCTTCAGCAAAACTGCTTCATTAAGTCTGAGATCCTGGAGAAAATGTTTGCTGAATAAAGTCATTCCTAATTAATGTTAAAATGTCAAGGATTCATCTGCCATCCATCTTTACTCCTTTTCCTTTATGCTCTTTATTATCACTTTAATGGGCCACCAATATAAAAGTCAAAAGCAGCATCTTTTAAACGTACATGTAACAGGTGGGACAATGCAGCAAAGCAGATTTGCCAGATGTGCTTTCCCATGAAATGTTTGTAACTTCCTAAATATCTTTCCAAAACCCCACTTACATGCTGCCATTAAGCATTGATTAATTAATTTCTTATTTCTGAAAACCATAAGTATCAAGGATGAATTTTCCCTTGTATCCTTTCTGATGTTACCTGGAATTTTATTCCAAGCCATATGCAAGTCTTGATTAACAAAGTGTTTATTTATCCTGTGATGAATATAATTGTCTGTTCTCCAAGGATTGCTCATCCTATATACATATATATATATATATATATATATTAAAAAAANCTACTCTTCAGACCAGAAGGATGTCCTGGTTTGACTGGGGGGTTCTCAAAGGGTGGTGTACAACTCTGGTGGGTCTCAACTCAGAAAATCCTCATCCATTTTTTCAGTGACCAGTGATGGCAGCAGCCATTGGAACTGCCAGGACCTGTGCAGCAGGACTTCATGGTGAAGGCATAGAAACACTCTGCAACCTCTTTAATTTTTATTCCCACTTTAAAGTAATGGCACCCATCTTCCTGCCCATCAATCTGTACAGCATATGCAAGCCCTTCTGGTGGTTTAAATAGGAATGACTCACATGATATTAAGCCTCTTAATGAAAATGGATTACATTATTGTCTTTCACAAAATGGGAAGTTTAAAAAGCCAAGTTAATGCCTTCCAAATGTCAGTAACTGGAGACACTTTGGACCAAGAGTGAATTTTATAACTTTTCTGCAGATCTGTAAGATGAACTCATCTTTACAACAAAGGATATTAGATGACATGAAAAGTATTAGAAGTTATTGGAATTTGAATCTAATGAGAACTAGATTCTGCCAACATTAAAAGTAATTTCACAGGATGGCAATATTGTTTTCTCCTTACATACTTGAACTCTGACATGTTTGCATTGGCATCTTTCCTAGCATCTTTTCAATGGAAACTATATTACTGAAATCTCAAAAATCCCAAAGTTCAGTGGTATTCAGGCTCTAACCCTGGCTGCTTATGGCAAATTGCCTTGCAAAAGTGATTTAAAAAAAGAAATAGGGATAAAAGTCAAGATGGTAACCAAGGCACAGACTCTAAGGCCTGGTGTCTGGTTTTGAAGTTCCAGCCTTTCATAAGTTACAGAAAATTTCTATATTTATTTATTCCCAACAGGCAACAGAACTAAGGGATATTTAAATTGTATCTGAAATACTTTTATAAACACTGTTTGAATTGATTGATATGTGTCTAGTCTGATGTTGTGAACCCTAATCATGTGCAGGACACATGGCAGGAGCAGCAGGGCCTTTTATCCTGTCATGAGTGTGTGTACTAATATGAATAATTTGATGTTTCTTCAGCAAAGGTAATTAAGGCTAATAACCTATAAATACAGAGTAATTGTTATCAATTGTGTTCGTTTGTGTATATGGCATAATTTGATGAGCATTTTTGATTGATATTCCTGTGGCATCCTCCCTGTGCTGTGATTAGGCTGGGATTTTCATATCTGCCCTGTTTCATTTATTGCTAACTAGTAATTTACCTCTAATAGCCTTTTTTTCTGTTCTCTCTCTATTTATTTTTTTTTTAATTAGAGGAGATCTTGAAGACTCACATTGCTCATTGGTGGTCTCCTGATGGCACCAGGTTGGCATATGCAACAATTAATGCCTCCAGAGTCCCCACCATGGAGATCCCAATATACACAGGCATGCTCTACCCTACTGTTAAAACGTACCATTATCCAAAGGTAAGGGAAAATAAAATAATCAGTCCTGCTGCTCTATCAGAAATAAATAATTGTTTAATTCCAGTAGTTTCAGACAGGAGACTAATAATAGATTCGAGGGAAGATCAGCTGTTCCCCAGAGTCTGTGGTCTCCATTGCTCTTTAGCTGCACTTGTAAAATTGAACTTTTCTGGTTCTATGAGGATTAGTAATTCTACATACAACAAAAATGCAATTTAAAAATCCTCACTTTTTATGCTCACAAAAGCAATTGTGCTTCCATGCTGGAACAGATGGAAGTTGGATGGTGTCTGAGGGTTTGAAATTTCTATGTTTCCATGTTTGGATATGTTTCTATATTTAGATATGCTTCTATATTTAAATACATTTCTATATATAGATGCTAGATGATAGATTAGATAGACACACACAGACATACATATATTCTATATTTAGATAGATTCTCTTTTGTATAGAAAGAAAATGTTGTATTTGGGCTTCCTTAGAATATCCAGGATGGCCTAATGTCAGAGGAGACATTGGTTTTAGAGATTTGCTGTGCCTGAAAGGCAGCAAAGACTGAAGAGTGAATCTCCCCTTGTCTGCAGAGACCTGCAGTGGGTGCACAGCACTGACACAGCTCTCCATCAGCACAGACTCACTGCTGCTGTTGTTGCTGTGATTTCCTACTCTAAAGCAGTTCTGGGGTGTCTGCTGCAGTCATTCCTTCTGGGTTTCTTGCTTTAAGCTCTGATTGCCTAAGGCCTCACATGCTGATCCAAATTGAACCATAATTTAACAAGAGAGATACCCACAACTATGCAGGTTTTGTGGAAATCACAATGGTTCAGCAGGGAATGTTCTTTCCTACAGTACAAAATGAATCAGTATTTTACTGTATCAGCCATCATCCTGTTAGGCAACCTTTTGGTCAAAAGGTGCAGGAAATAGCAAAATTTCTAGTTGCCATGAAAGGTTGGATTTTTTACTAAGATTAGAAATGTCCTCAGTAAAACTGCCCCTTGTTTGTGCCTCCCAACCTCTCCACACCTCTGGTGTCACATCCCTGGATCTCCCTGGGAAAGACCACAGCAGTCCAATCTATACCCAGTTCAGTGGGAATGCTTTTTATAATCTATGGTGATAAAATAGATCAAAACCATTCTGTATTGTATGTGATATGGTTATTAATTCTTTTTTTAAATCCAGGCTGGAATGGAAAATCCAACTATTTCTTTGCATGTGATTGGTCTGAATGGACCCACTCATGACCTGGAAATGACTCCCCCAGATGATCAGAGAATGAGGTAGGTTCTTTCTCATCCTTGAATGCTGGCCCCAGTTCCCTTGGGGTTTTAGATCAGAGTCTGACTTTTTTCAAGATCATTTTACTGTTTTTAACACTGGACCTTTCTGTGCTGCTATCAAAAAGTTTCATTTTGTGTAAATCTGCTTAATTTTCTTTTTCAAGTTACTTGTCCTTTACCTGTATTTTATAGAACATTATATTAAAAGAGGTTTATAGTTAATAACTCTAAAATAATCCAAATCTATTTATTCAAAAGAAGGTGTATGACCTGTGGCCAAACCAAATGGATATTTGCCTATCAAAATACAACTTCAGGCCTGTGTACAGCAGGTGGGAATTCAGGATCACAGTATCCCCATCACAGTATCAGAATGGTGGCTCCTGAACAAGATAATTTCTCTTTAGGAGCATTCTCTGTAAACAGAGAGACTCAGAAAGGTTTTAATTACAGCAATAACTTCCAACTGCAGGATCCAAGTGTTGTTCATAAATTTGTTCTATATGGCTATGGCTGGCCATAATTTATTTTGTTGCAATCAATACTGCAAAATGATGCAAAATACACCATAATTAATTAGTGCCTGTATATTTCATCAAAACCATGGTAATTGCCATCTCTAGGGATGATAGTAGTGGTGCTGCCAGAGCAATAGGGGTGTATTTTCATTATGCATATGTTTTCTGAAGTGAGAGGATTAGCGTGATAAAATTTTATTAAATAGGCAAGAGGGATGTACTGTACATTCAGTTACAGAAGGCAGTTTTAAGGAACCAGGGGAAGCTGGTGATAAGGATCTTTTCAGCAGACACATCTTATCTGAAGTATTTCAGTGTGCTCAGTGCAGATGATATATGGACAGAGTGGTATTTCGTGTTCTTTTTATCTGGAGCAAAGTAATTTAGTACAATTAATAAAGCTGATAATAAAGTGGAGATATGCCACCACCTTTTTTCCTTCAAAATTGAAAGAAGACAGAAATTTTCCACAGGAATTGGATATTTTTCAGTAAAAAACCCAAACCAAACCAAAACAAACAAAGCAAAGCTGATGATGGGAAAACATATTTGGGGGTGAAATGTACAGTATTGATCACTTGTGCTTTTAAAATATTTTTCATTCTGAACATTTTTGTCCAGTTTTCTCTGGTGCTGTGCTTTTCTGTGAAAAAAAGAAAGTGAAGGGGTTGAAATTGAAGGGGAAAAGTAGTACTAAAACATTTATTGCCTGACAGGCATTTTTTATTTTGCTGAAAATACCTCAAGAAAATACCATCAGGAGATGGTCAGAATTGGATCATGATCCAGCTTATTTCTCATATTTGCATCTCAAGTGGCAAACTGAAGGATGTTATTATCTCCCTCAAGTGCAGAAATCATCACTGGCCCTTGCATGGGCCAGAAACAAATAAAAAATGGATAAACTCAGACAACTCCAGTCTGGATGTGAGGAGCTGTCTGTGCCCAGGGACCATGGGCTGAGCTGCTGCCTGTCCCTTGGCCTGTAATAAATCACTGTTCTTTGAAGTGCTTGTGGCTTTATTACCATGGTCACTCTGTAGGTGTTCATATTGTAGAGTTTGGGGTTCCTGCCTCCAGGAAGCAGCTGTGGAAACCTGGGGCTGAGGAATAATCTCAGTCTCTGATGATTGCAAACCAACAATGTCTTTACTGGGATGTGGAAATCCATTGCAAAACTCTGGTTGGCTTCACCCCTCCTGACAGGGCTCAGACAAGGCGTCCCTTCCCTTTTGCTCTGATGTGGATGTCTGTAAATGCAGTGGTCAAGGACCTGCTGGTACAGATTTCATTCTATGGAAGAAACAGGTTCTCCCTTAAATCAGCTCCACATAAAATGTGGGACAGGTCAGGCAGAGAGGGCTTGGGAATTGCACTGATTTCTCATTTCTCTCCACTGGCTGCTCAAGCAGTGCAGCTGCAGGAGTAGCAGATGTTTAAAATTAGCTGAGATGAATCACACCTTCTTGTCTCATTTTGCACTGCAAAATGGGAACCATAAAACTTGGGTGTCCTATAGAAGAGATATGAAGGGAACTAAATGAAATGAAAGGCTCCACACTACTCAAAAACTAGAATAATGACTATCCAAGTATCTGCAGTTATCTGTGGGCTGGGTTATCCATGGTCTTCATGGTCAGAAGAGGTTTCAGAGAGAAATTGAAATTCCACGCCCTTTTCTGGGGTGGTAGGGAAGACCACGATTCACCTAAAATAATAATTAAATGTTCCTGAGAAAGAACTGTGGCTCTTGTGTTCAAACAGTGAGAGGGATGTAAAAACTGAATATATGTCCTTGAAACTTTAAATTGGATTTATGGAAAAAATGCTTCAAGCCACAATAAGTTACTAAAATCACATTCCTTTTCTTGGGAATCTGCCCCGTTCATTTTGGAGAGAAAGAAAAGACAGTTATACAGTTTAATTTTGCTGTGTTGTTTGTTTATTTATTTGTTTTTCCTCTTAGGGCCAACACACTTGCTGATAAAGAGTAAAATTACAATTTTATTTCAGGCTCTAAATTTTCCGACTGCTGTCATCTCACCTGGGCATATCCTTCCCCCCCAGTGCAGTGGATGCAAGCAATGAGACCTTTTGTTCCTTTTTCCTGCAGCCAATTTCAGGCACTAAATATTACTGAAAAGTACAAAATCAATTTCCAGCTTGTTATTTTTCTAGACAAACAGACCTTTGTGCTTTTGCCCTTTCTCTTCAGTATATGCAAGAGCTCTTGCCAGAACTCAAAGGACTCTCCAGTGACACAGTGCATTATTTCCAAAGAGAGCAACAATTCCTTATACATATTTTATAGCAGACAAATGAACTAATAATTTTTTTATAGACTGTATGCTGTAAAAAGTCATATTATACTTTAAGAATGTCTTGGCCCACATGGCCCAGCAGTATATTAAAACATCACCAGCTCTGGCAGTTCAGCCAGAATTGTGCCCTACAAATGAAGTGCTGGAGCCCTGAATTGCTGCAGAGGTGGACATCTGGTAGCACCATGCCCTGGCTCTGAGAGGGCAACCATCAGTGAATTTATTCCTCTTTTTCCAGCCCAGCCTAAGTAGTTGCAGACCTCACTATTGCACAGGACTTTTCCTGAAGATATCGGCTACAGGAGTGTGCAACCCACACTCATGATTTACTCCAAGTATCATCACAACCTGAATATATCCAGCCATAAGATGGTGCAGGGAGTGTAGGAGGGTGGTTTTGTTCATGCAGACTATCTCTACTGATGTCTTTATGGCAACCAGCTGCATCTGCTTTACAAAAACCCTGTATTGCTCCAAACTCCATCCTTCTTACTATTTGTCTTTTAATACAACACTCCTGGATACTTGGGTGTGTAGCTGGCATACTCAGAGGCCATCAACTTTTCATAAGCATAAACACCCCGACCATTGATAGTGATGGGTCTGAGTCAGCTCAGGTTAGTGTGCTCAGAATGGAAATGGTTTGCAATTTCTTTTCCACCTGTGCATGAATTTGTAGCTCCGGGCAGTTCAATCCTTCTTGGAAGACAGAATAACTTGAAAGATTCTTTATCTCTGTATTCGTCTCTTCTTTGAAAATAATTTCCAGAAGTGGCAGATAAAACACCTGCACAGCCCTAAAAATGTCATTTTTAGGGGTTGAAATCCATATATAAAGCAGCCTAGAGACATCAGGACACGATGTTCTTTAAAACCACAGCTTTCTTCTGGACTGCTTGCCTGTAGCAGCCCCTGACTGCTCAGCCATGTGGCAACTCATTAGGACAGCAGTGTTCTGATCTGGTCTCTGTGTGTCTGTGTCTGCAGGGACTACTACATCACCATGGTGAAGTGGGCCACCAGCACCAAGGTGGCAGTGAACTGGCTGAACAGGGCCCAGAACGTGTCCATCCTGACACTCTGTGACGCCACCACCGGGGTCTGCACCAAGGTAGGGGAGCTTTGCACAGAGGTCACTCACCACCAGTGTTCACAACCCATGCAAGGAGAAGCTATTTGAGTTCTTTTACATGATGAGAAGTCAGCTGGAGCACATTAATTTAATCAGACACAATATAAACATTGTTCACAATTTTTAATTCTTTTTTTTAATGCCCAGAAATCCAAGAACACTCTGAGTGTGTTTGAGGGAGAGTCATTACCTGTCTTGAAATACCTTTATCCACACACAAGCTGGCAACAATTTGCAACCTAAATATCTTTGCAACATTCTAGCTGCATTATATATATTTAATGGCATTAAAACCAGCTCATGCTTATCTACACATACCTTAATTGTAGTTAATTAATCCCTTCTATAAATGCACAAATATAAATGGTGTATTGATATAAGATCAGCAGATTCCATCGTTTAAACTGGCACGTGTTTCCACTGCATAAAATTGTTCTAATACCCCCATCCCTTGAAAAAGATAATGCAATTCTATGCATAGAGCATGGTGAGAAGTTTTTTTCTTAATAACTTCCCTTTCAGCCTTTATTTATTTCTTAAGAAGATTCATTTCTTTGGGGAATAATGCATCTTGTGGATTTATGTGTTTTGTCTGTATGCGTAAAATGCTTTCTTGATCTAGTGAATGCTTATCCATCAGGGAGGAAAGTCAAGAAAAGCAGCCAAGGATTCTACTCCAGAAGCACATATTTAAACAGTTTCTTTGCATTTCTGAGCAACCTTTGAACTCCAATCCAACAGCTTCCTGCATTGATAGGCAAAATACAATATATGACCATTATGGTATTAATGATCTCTTTGTGTTTTAGAAACATGAAGATGAGAGCGATGCCTGGCTGCACAGACAGGTAAGAGTGATCTTCTCCTTGTGGTCAAGTTTCTGATAGGATAATTGCTTATTTGAGTTTTTCCCCAAGGAGAAAAACTGATTTCCAGATTTGAGAGAGATTCTTGGAAGCTGGAAGTTATAATCTTTATAACAGAAAAGAGTTCCTCAGGAGCAAAGAGGTTCTTAGTAAAGGTGCCATCCACTCTGGTAGGTGCCGTAGTCCTTAGCCTGCAATTTATTTGTATTTAAAAGAAATAAAAAGCTGATGTGGGTGGAAAATCACTCACTGGCAGTATCTGTATGAGACTCATCAACCTCAGGGGCAATCCTTCCTGCGCTGACACTGATGATGATGGTTTAAATAATGGTGTTTTTTATCATTTTATAAAGAGGATCTCTGTCCATTCAGAGATGAAATCGTGCACATAGACTGTTGAGTCACTTAAATATCATATATAACCCTTGCCCAGGAGTCAGTTTGTGAAGGGACCTCAGATTAGATGAAGCTGTTCTTGAGAGAGAAGCTGTGATCTTGATTCAGCCACAACACTGAACTGTTTTTCAAGCCTTGTGTGAGCACCAGGGATGGAGCAGCACGCCACAAAATATCTTGTTCGATGTATTTTTCCAAGTCCAGATTTAAAGCATTTCAGAATTTTGGCTCACCCTGTTCAGAGGAGCCAAGACCCTGTAGAAATGGCACTACATCAGTTCACAGCAAGAACAGTGCTCCCCTCTGTTCCAGAGGCTGTCCTGCAGCAATGAGCTGTGTGTGATCCAGATGAAAGTCGATTGCATGAGGAAATAGATCTTGTGCTCCGAGCATCTCAAATAATCTTTCTGCTGATATAGAGTTAGAATGGTGCTGAAATATTCTTTACATTCATAAGCACTGTGTTGGCTTGAGTAGGAAACAAAAGCTTAAAAGACAAGCCAAATCTAGGGAAAAAATTAAATTGTCCAGATATTGTATATTTTTAAAAAACCGAACAACAAACAACAAAAACTTAACACGCTCTATTTATTTTATAAGTTTGAAGGCAATAGCAGTAAAATAGTCCTTTCATTGCTATTTGCTGCAGTATAATAGAATCTGTGTTTTATATTATTAATACAGTACAATGGTACTTGTGTTTTTGCACTACACTTGTTATTTAGTCACCTACCACATGGGCAGGCATTAAAAGATGGTGCTTTATCCTCAATATCTGAAGTAAATGGTCTGTCAGTCTCTAATGGGCCTGCTCCAGGGAAATACATTTTGTTTTACTACATCTCCAAAAAGTATACACTTAGTTTGAGAGCACACACTTAGTCTGATATTAGAGAAGGATGTCCATTACAGCCAAATGAGTCAGACATCTCAGTGCTAAACTAAAATAACATTTTCTATGGACTTTGGAGACATTTGATGGCATCCTTCAAAAGCTTTTGTGAGAGTCTGAAGAATTATATAGCTCTTTTGCCTCTATTTCTGACAACAAAATTACTTAAAATTCTAGTTTTGACTGAATATGATTACTGGGATAATTGTATTTTATACAATTGCCTTTTTTTCGATGACACATTTATCTAGATAACTGGAAAGGTATTTTCATGGCATGTGTGCCTGACAGTGAGGATGATGTGAAAATGTTAAATGCTAGTTTGGGTCCACTAATCTCTTCAAGAAGGAGATGAACTGCACATCAGGCAGCTGCTGCAGGAGCTCAGGAGTGTGGCTGGGCTCAGGATGATGACTCCTTGGTTGAGACATTTTGATAAAAGTATTTGCAAATGAGCCAGGTGCCCTGTCCCCTCTGGGACAGCCAGGGTGGTGGCAGTGGGGTCACACAGTCAAGGGATCTTGGGCAGGACTCAGCCCACCCCAAAGAGCTCCTTTTTAGAAGTGTCCCAATTTTAAATCAGTAGGACCAAATAATCCAACCACATGCTTTGTTCTTTAAAATAGTCCTTCAAAATTCTGTATGCATTGTTTGAAATCATGCACAGGTTTTACCTTTTTCCTGGGAATTTAAGAGATCCTCAAATAGGGACAAACATTCAGCTGGGAGTAGGAGACAAGAAGATTCTCACCAGGGACACAAAGGGGTCTCCAAGGATGACAGGGTTTACTTTTTTCAGCTGTCTGAAATCCTGGGAGTTCTGAGATAAAGCATACAAGCCAGGGATTTGAATTTTGTTGTTGTAGTTTGGTGACTCAGTGTCATTTAAAAGTCTGTGATGGAAGGTCATAGTAAACAATCTCACATTTCCTTCTGGGCTTAAGTTCATAAATATATTTTATGCAAGTCCTAAACCTTTGGAGGCCTCTCTCCAACACAGACAAAGAGAAATAATGCAGCCACTCCTGTGTAGCTAAAAAAATGGGATAAACTACTTAAAGAATAATGAGAAATATGCAGTATTTACAGAAGATTTGCTAGAAAGTATCTGTCACTCTTTGCCAGATGAGGTGGCACATGTTCACTAAAACTGTCCAGGGACTCTGGAAGTTTACACTTCTTTTGTTTATATACTTGCTTGTGCACCTCTGAGCACGAGAGCCAGACTGAACTTCACTCACACTTTTGCTTAAACACACCAACTGTTTGAGACACTAATTATAGCTGTAAGCAATTTTATTTCAATTTTTGTGAAGAAGCTATTTTCCAATAGTAATGGGGATGGTCATATACAGACAATGAGTCAGCAAGGGAAAAATCAGGCAATTTCTGAGCACCTGCTAAGATAAACTTTACTGGCATTTTAATTGGTTTATTTATTTAATTGTGAATGTGGCCTGAAAAAATATTAATTATAAACCAGGGTGCAATTACAACTCCATCAAAGGCTGCAGTCTTTGACATTGACGTTGGCAAGACCAGGAGATTACCATAAAATTGTTTAGAGCCCTATAACCTCCAAAACTGCCTGTGTGGGTTGGCTGCCCTCCCCTGATAACAGTTTCTTTGATTTGCGTTTTTCTTTCCAGTCCTTCTATTTCCTCAGTGTTTCAGATGACCTCAGTCTGAAGCTAAAGGCTCACTCTCTCCAAAGGTGGAGATGCTGAAAACCTGGCACTATTTTTCTTTCACTACTCCCTTACTTTAATGATAACCCAGTAATGATTCTTACGTGTAGTTAATGGGAGGTATGAAAAGAGATTTTTAAAATGACAACAGAATTCAGAGGAACATGCAAACAGGACACACTTTTTCATTCTGCAAAGCCCTTTTGGCAAGCAATTACCCCATAACTGACCTAATTGTGGCCTAAAGACAAAGGATGCAGCAGAAATGGGACCCAGAGCTCCATAACTCAAATACGCAAACTCATCTACCAGAGATAAAAAAGCAGCTCCTGGCTATAAACAATCATTTTTGGTGCTTGAATTAAGAGTTCACACTTCACCCAGTGGAGGGGATCTGTGCCCAGAGATATGGGATCCTCTCCAGTTGTTGACCCTGATTTTGGTGCAGCTGTCCTGGCTGCAGAGATGGCCAAAGGTGTGGTGCACCCAGCCACAGATGAGGATAAGGACAAGGATGAGAATGAAGCTCAGCATTGCCCCAGGGCCTGAGTGTGTCAGGAGATGGAAAAACATCTTCTCCCTGTGCCCTAAAGAGAGGTGACTGCATTGTCCCATTACAGTCAATGCACGTTGGGTGTTTTTGTTGGATTTAAACAAAGTGTTCACCAATACGCAAGGGATTAAGAGAATTCATTCTTTTAGCAGTCACCCCCATCTGTTTATCAGAGCTATGGGCCTGTGACACAGAAAGTATTGGGGCATTTCACTGAAAGAATAATTGCCAGCACAGCAAAATCATTAATCCTGGGATCTGGGCAAAGGTGGATCAGACAGAGAGGGCAGGAGACTGCTGAGGAAGGGAAAATGCATCAGAGAATCAATTGGAAAGGTTTCAGTTATTCAGATTAATTTGTTTCCTTTTTAAAACCTGAGTATGAACCAGAAAATCATAATTCTTGTGAAAGTAAAACTCTCAGTCAGTAATAAAATCAATATGCAAAGAATCTGCTTTACCAGTGATTTCTGTGAGGAAGTGTGTGGAGCCCAGCCAAGAGCATGTGAGACACTACAGCAGAACAGGAGCTGGGAGTGTGTTGAGCACAGACAAACCAGTTTGGAGCTGCAATGAGTGGTGATGAAATGTGCTGATTGTTTGACCTGTGTTAATGTGTGGGTGGTTTTGGTGGAGCGGTACTTCTGTGTCCACTAATCTTTCATAAATTCAAACTCACCATAAATCAAAACTTCCAAACATTCCATACCTGCTGCAGAGTAAAAGGATTGTCTTCTACTGGCACTAAACTGATCTGTGATTTTCAAGGAGGGCTGTTCTGTTCTATTATTGTAGGATTCAGTCAACAGCAGTTGACAAAAGGCTCAGACAGCTCATATCAGATGCAGAATATTTTAATTATGTGCCCATTGTAGCTCCCTAAATTATAAAATCCTGTTCCAAGAGAACTTCAGTCTGTGTCCCCATTCACCACCTGGGTAAGTCATCATCTCTGCCACAAAGTTTGGACTGCATTCACGTGTTGCCTTTCCAGCAATGGAACCTGCAAACAGACTGCCTTGTATCATCAGCCCAGTGCTAAAACCTCACATCTGTCACCTGTGCCACAAACCTCCTTCCCCTGTAGCTCTGAATGAACCTCAAACTCATCAGCACAATGCCTGCTCTGGCTGGCAGAGACACATTGCTGGAATATATAATGCAGGAGGCACAGATATAGAAATGGAGGGTGAACTCATTGCTACCTACCTCAGGAAAGGAAAACCTGTCAGGCAGAAGCTTTGCCTGAGCTATCACAGTCATTATTCAATGAGGTTTCTCCTGTCAGGAAAGACATTTGGAAATAATATAGAGTTTTGTGTTTCAAGTTCCAGAACAATGTCAGAAACAAATGAAACCATTATTTCATAGAGCTGCAACAAGCTGCAAATGGGCACATTTTAAAATATACTGAAAACCTAAGCAGGGGAAAATAAAATGCAAAAGAACCGTTTGAACACCTAATAGAGCACTGACAAATCTGATAAAGAGCAGAAAATAATTAATCAGTGAAGAACAAAGGAGCAAAGGAACATAGAATAAGAATAATGTGTTAGCTTATGGGAAATAAAAATGTTTATTCCTTGGCTGTGCCATAAGTCTCCCTGTACAATCAGGTTCCTGCTGGTTCAGTCTGATGTCTTGGCATGTGCCAAGGGGTTTGATTAACACTGAACTGCAGAGGACCCAGAACAGGCTGGCAACAGTCTCCTTGTTGATTGCCCTGGATAAAGAAAGGTTCACAAAGCCCAGCCAAGGAAAAGTTCATCTAGCCACAGAAAATCCTGGTATCACAGGACAGCTTCAGCAGAGGTTCAGTTTATTATTCACTCTAGCTGAGGCTTAGAGTTAGCTTCATGTAGCCAGTCCTGTTGTAAAATGTCCTACCACAGGGACCATCCTTCTGCCTTCCCTGGTAATCTGCTGTTCAACCATATCATGTCGTGGAGATTTCTCAGGGTTCTTGTCCCCAAAAAGAAGACTCCCTTCCAGGAGATGCTTGCTTCTCATGTGTGGTGTTTGATTTTCCTTCCACTGAGTCTCTTCTATCTCTGGGTGAAAGTTCCAGTCACCTCGTTCACCCAGGAGCTCTGTGTCAAAGGGAGTTCTGCAGGAGATCTTCTCCTTCATAAATAATTCAGTGAGATAAGCATTTGTAAGACAGCAGAAAAAGACAGCAGTTAGATGCTGTTCAGTTGTGTTTCCTTTAGGACAGGAACGGAGAGGTTCTTCCAGCAGGGTAAACAGAGTTTGTCACACCAGTTTCAAAGGCTCCAAGTGCCCTGAGCAGTCAGCTGCACATGTGCACTTTGGCTTCGCAAATGGGAATTGACTTTATAGCCGAGGAACTCCCCTTGCTGCCTGTCCTCCCACAGCTCAAAAGTGTCTGCTTTCCCAAGAGCAAGAAGCAATAATGCTCAAAACTTCCCTCCGTTTTCAGCGGGCTCTTTGTTTGCCTCAGTTTGCTGCCAAAGAGCAGAAAAAACTTTCTGTTTTGCTGTGAATTAATTTTACAGGGCATCGGAGTGCTAAATACAACCAACTAACACTAATGCGCCCCTTAATTTTGCTGCTTGTACAGAATGAAGAGCCCGTGTTTTCCAGGGACGGTCGGAAGTTTTTCTTCGTCCGGGCCATTCCCCAGGGAGGACGTGGACATTTCTACCACATCGCCATGTCATCATCACAGGTGACTCACTGATGCTCTTTTGGGTCTCACCTGAGGCGGACATCAATAAAAAGTGCTGTCTGTGCCTGCAGCAGCAAGATGGGGAGGTATAGATGTAAAAAAAGTCTTGTGGATAGAAGAAAACCTCCAATGATGCTTTATTTGGACATAAGGTAATGTGAATTTCTAAATTAAATACTTAGAAGAAAAAGGTCAGTTGAGTGTCTCTTTCCAAATATTATTATTGTTTTGGTTTGGTTTTCTTAATGCCACCTTAGGTGTAGATAAGTAAATCTCCACCCTGCCATAAAGGATTAAATAGAAGCATGAAGGCACACTGGATTAGGGGAAGGGGTTTGAAGTTGCTCTGTGCTGAATTCACCTCATTATTTTCAGAGGAGTCATGGTTAAGATGATTCTGACTCTCTATTATTTCTATGCCTGCAGATTCACAGAAATGGCAGGTGTGGTGGTGGAAATTCTAGGTGTTTGGTTTATTTTTTGTGGGCAATGGAGGCATAAGAGCTCTCTTTTTCAGAAGCTTTAACAGCAAAGAAATGCACTTCTCTTTTCTTTCTGGCAGCCCAACAGCAGCAATGATGACTTACAGGCTATTACATCTGGAGATTGGGATGTGACAAAGATACTGGCATATGATGAAAAGAGGCAGAAAATGTAAGTAAATTTTGGCCAACAAATCAGATTTCATTTGTTCAGCCCTGGGCTCTGGGTCAGTTACAAAGGTGTTGTGTATGCACTGAAACCTGTGAGCATGAGGAGGTGGGGACAAGAAGCCAGAGAAGCTGTCTCCATTTTGGCTTAACCTCTGACACCACTACACACATCTTGTGTTATTTTGATTAATCTGTACAGTTCAAATCTCTCTTTCTGTGATTGTTACATAAATATGTGCAGAAGAGTAAATACTTCTGCTGCAACTTCTGATATTAACCTCTGGAGGAAAGAAGCTTGTTTTCATCAACCACTTATTCAGTTTTGGAAAGAATCTTTTCTTGACCAGCAAAAATACCAATGCAGTGGGGGAAAAAAAACCCCCAAAAAAAAAAAAAAAAAAAAAAAAGGCATTTCGTTAAAATTAAGAAAAAAAAAATGAAAAAGATAAACAAGAGAAACAAACCCACCCTTCTTCACACTTGCTCTTTATGCTTGTAAAATAACTTCTGGAAACATTCACTTTTTCAAATACCCTTCAAGAAATTACATAAGGAAATATTTAGACAGCTTTCTGGAATCAAATAACAGATTCTGTTCCAGACAAATTTTCATATGGATACAAGGTCCTCAGCTCTCAGTCACTGAACAGTTGAGTAAATAGTCCCTGGAACATAACAAACTTTGAGTTTTCATTAAGAGCACAGTGCTTCTTCAGGACTTTGAGTGCTCTCCATTACCAATAACTTCAGAACAAGGCAGAATCATAGAAACAGAATCACAAAATGGCTGGAAGAGAAAGATCATCCAGTTCCAGCTCCCTGCCATGAATCTTGAGGCGAAGAGGTGGATGTCATCCACTTCATCAATCAATCCTTTTTGATCCACTGACATGACCAGTGTAGGACCCAACATTTTCCATGCTTGTTTTAATTGCAGTGCAGTCTGCAATGGACTTTCTTGAGCCTCTCAGTGATGTGTCCCTCTGTATATTTTTCTAATTCAGTTTAAACTTTTCTTGCTTCTACAAGATTGTGAAAATGCCAACATGAGTGAAGATGTTGCATGAGGTACTTCTAAATACCTTCTAATGGTGCAATTCACTTTTGGTTTCCCCCTCCAGTTATTTCCATAGCACAGAAGATTCACCAAGGAGGAGACATTTATACAGGTATGTGCTTTACTAACTCCATATATAGAATTTCCCACTTCTTCAGTTTTATACAAATGATAAGCAATTGCAGTAGAAGCAGTTTCTTCAGGTTTTTTTCTTTAATTGAAAAATCTTTCAATATGTGACTGGAAAAGACAGAACAGTGTAACCATTATGAACAAAATACCTGACACTTGAAAATGTTTTACATTTAGCAATTTTCTCATATTAATGCAAAGTTTGAATTTGTCTCAAGATTGACTGTCAAAAACTTTCCAACAAAGCTGCTTATCACTTGAGGGAATTCAGAAATATATATATACTAATGGTATAAACTCTCTCTATACTTTTCAATAGAGGTTTTGAGAAATTTGATAATAGCTCACCTCTTCATGAAACTGAAAAGAATTACCAATATTTTATGCTTGCAACCTTTTTCTGCAGTTCCAAAAGATTTAAACATCATCCCTAATTTTGTGATGAATAAAAGTCTAGTTTTACAGCAAGCTATAGAGCTATAGATATAGTTGCTATCATGAAATATTGTGGAAGCAGATTACAAAGAGGAGGAAACAAACTTTTAAATAAACGTTTAAATCGTTATTCCATTTGTCCTATTTTTCTTCTCAGTCACCCTGCTGCTATCACATCTGCCATGAAGGGCAGAGCTGGTGAAGGCACCAGTGGATAAGGGACAGTCAGGACATTTTCCTTCTCTCACATGGCATCATACCTTTTTTTTCCTCAGTGGGAAGGAAACTAGAGCAAAGTAAATCACCTGTGATTTAATTTTTTTTTTCCTTTCCAGACCCATATGTCTGTTCACTGCACTCTACAGTTTTTTGAGGGTGTTTGTCCCCTTGAAGAATTTTTTTAAAATTATATTAGCCCTTCATTTCTATTGAATTGAGAAGAAAACCTCACTCTAAAAACAGAGTACAGGCACAGTTCAAGAGCTGCTGGCATGAGTGAAAGCACCCCTCACCCTTCCTTGTCAGCATCCATCTCACCCTGGTGCCTCATCAGCCTCATCTTCCCACACAGACAACAGAGAAAGAGCAGATGAAAACCTGTTTAGGGTTTTGTTTCCTCCTTTCTGTGTTTGATTTAGTAGATTTAATTAGGATTGTAGTCAGATATAAAATCTGAGGCCATGATCTACTAATTTCAGTCTCTGTGATCCTAAAAAGGTTGCTCAGCCTCATCTCTTGAAATGGGAGCAAAATCCACTCATCTGCTTTACAATAATACTGGAAAGATCTCTTGGTTAATATTCTTGAAGTTTCAAAATGCCATAGTGGGGCAAAACGCTCTCTATTAATACTTGCTAATAATCTGTAATTCTTCAACATCCAGTGGACTCTTAGCAGCAAACGTGTGAGCAAATGGACAGGCCACATTACCTTCAATAAAAAGTCTCTAAATATAATCTTTCCTTTCTACTTGAGGGTTATAAGAGCAGAACCTGTAAAAAGGGTTTTGGCCTCTGGGGCAGCAGCCAGCATATCAGACCACTGATGCAACCAAAGAGAAACAGAGAAAGCAATTCCAGCTTTATATTGTCTGTTATGATATAAATAAGTGTTGAAATGTTGCTCCTTTGTTTCATGCCTTCATCCACCAAATGATGACTTCCTCTTGTGGAATTGCAACCATCATTTTCTTTTAAAAACTGTACCTTCCTTCATAACCACCTGACCTTGCAAAATGACATCAGTATCCATTTATATATTCTCTATCCAAGCAGGAGGGAGAAAAAAAAATCCATTACTGCTGTTTCAACTCAACCAAATGGAAATACTTTGTCTCTTACTAATGTTGGACACATTAGATTTATATTCCTGTTCTAAAGAAAGGTTCAAGTAATGTTGCTTTCAAATAACATTTGCTCAGTGACCTTCATGGAATTGTATTAACTTTTTCAGTGCAAGCACAAATGGGAACTTCAACAGGAGGTGCCTGTCCTGTGATCTGATTGAAAACTGTACTTATTTCAGTGCCTCCTTCAGCCACAATCTGGAATATTTCCTCCTGGCATGTGAAGGTATGTGTTGGGTTCTGTCACTGCAGTTGTAGTGCCTCAGGGGCAGGAATTAGAGCCAGCACTGATGCCTTCAGACATCCTGTCTACCTGTGGTCAGCTTTGAAAGGCTGGCCATGAATAGCTGGGTCACATTGCTTTTAAGGTTTTACTCTTGACATTTTTCTTTTGTCTTGTATTTTTCCTTGTAGCGAGAAAGCAAATGTTTACAACCTTTCCCTGTGCATGCATGCACAGAAAGTAGAGGTAGATTCCTCTAGCCACCACAAGCATCCTTAAAGGAAAGTAAAGCCTGGAGGATATAAAACATCAGATTTATGAGAGATAAACTGGCAAGGTGGGGTTGGTTGACTGTGGGTGACTGGGACTAAATTCCAGATACATCAACCATTACTGGGAACAGAGGGATTTAAAGTAAGTTACAACGAGAAGACAATTTGCCAGGAAAAGGCAGCTTACAGATATGTGCCTAATGAACAATGTGAGTACAGAATATCTGGTGCTTCCCCACTCATTCATCATAGATCTGCTTTAACTTGGCATAATCTGCAGGTCCAACAGGGATGTCCTGTTTAAAAATACCTGAGAGTACCCCAGAGGCTGAGGATGCATTTCAGGAGAAGAGTCATTGAGTTTTTCTCCAGCTCTGTTAAATGCAGAACTCCACAAAACTTAATCCTGTATAATTTAATTCTGCTTAATTATCCAAGATTGCACACAAAATGCATGTACACCAGTCATCTGCTCCTAGGATTGAAGGTACTCAAATGGCTGCATGTTCTCTGAAAAAAGGCTTGAAAAGCATCAAGCCAACAAGAAATTCCATATTTTCAACAGCTCAGGAGAGAAGTGAGGAGGTTTTGAAGGGATATTAGGAAGGAATTCTTTATTGTGAGCATGATGATGCCCTGGAACAGGTTGCCCAGAAAAGTTATGGATGCCCCATCCCTGGAAGTGTTCAAGGCTGGGTAGGATGGGGCTCTGGGCAATCTGGGACAGTGGTGCCCATGTCAGGGGGACATCAGAGTCTCTGTGGTGATGCAGGGGCTGCCCCTTCTCTGACTGCCAAGTATCCACTGCTGCCACTGTTTGCGGTGAGCACCAAGGGTAAAGAGGGAATACTTGAGATGGTAAAATGGGAAATAATCAAGATAAAGTGGACAAGTAGAATGGTTACCACATTATAAAATAAAATATCCGGACTAGGAAAACTGTAAAAACATGTTTTTCCCCTGGAAGGGAATGTTGGGCTGCATGTCAGAGGCATTTTGATGTATTAAAAAGTATCTAGCAATACACTAATTAATTTAATGGACTTACCTGTAAATCTGAATTTATAGTTGTGGCAGACATTTGCAGAGAAGTGTCATTTGTCAATAAACATCCAGTTCTGTAGTAAATACTATATTTACAAAGTTCCTCCCTTTAAAAGAAAAACTTTGTTTATTTTTCTTCTTGTTTTCCCTCCAAGAACAGCTGTCAGGGGCTACCAGAGACAGTGTCCATTTTCTTTGCACCAAGATAATTGTTTTACTGTAGTTAGAAGCATTTGTGAATAAGATTAAGGTTTCTAAAGGGCCTTATCAACAGTTATGAGGTGATTTGTTTTTGATTACATTATATCTCAGACACAAAACCCTGCAGTGATACCTGAAGAGATTAATGAGTTTTATTAGTGTGTACATTAATCCAGTACACAAGATAATGATTTTGCATAATAAACTATGGCTCTGATTCTCAGCTGCTGTAAACAATAACTCAATTATAAGGTCATTAGGGTTAGATATATTTACATCTGCTGAATATATCTTGGTCTGAATTTTCATTATTCAGGATTAAATCCTCAAGTCTCACTGTAGCACAAATATAGGCACAGCTTCATCTGTGGAGCTCATCTCAGTGTCTCCATTCAGACACCTTCAAAAGAAATATGCATACATGAGAAAATACAGAAATCTTGGTAGAATTTGCATTTGGTAGAATTTTCCAAATCCAGTGATTTTATAAAAATATCAGTCCATTGCATTTGGTGGAGTTATTCCTTATTTACATCACTGAAGATGAGAGGTCTTTCAACCTATTTGCCTTCAAGCAGTTTGCAGGAACCCCATTTCTTTTTGGCATTTTTCATGTAGGATGCATCTAACTGCAGATGTGTGCTATGGGTGCACCTGCAGCAGAGACAGCTCCCTTTGGTTCCTGTTGCAGCTGATGTGAGCCAGGTCAGTGGAAACCCCTGTTCTGGATGAAGTACAGATTTCTGGATAAAAATATCATCCTGTCAGACTTTGGTCATATAAACAGGTGTTGTGGTTTCATGGAGAATCACCTGGATGCACTAACAGGACAATTCCTTTTCCACAGCTCCTCAGACTGCTTAGCCACAGCTTGGCCATGCCTCAGCTCCTCAGGGTGTTGGGTTATTGCTCACAAGCATTCATGCTCTAGTACAGTTTAGATTAACAGAAAATCTTATTTATTCATGTGCATGTATAAAACATTAAAAGAAAAGCTTCTTGAATGAGGATGTATCAAGGGAGCTGAAGATCCTGTAGTTGATCAGGCAGACAGAGCAAACCCACCAGGGTGAACAAGTTTGTGTTACAATGTCTGGTCCCCAAGGGCTTCTGCCAGGAATTCCCATCTCTGCTTCCCCCCAAAAAATCCCCACAGTTGGAGCTGATGCTCAAGACCAGACAGTACTTGTGGCTGTTTAGTGCTTTCTTCTCCATAATGTGTCTAACATGCATAAATTTGTATCTAAATATGTATAAAATACATAAATCTCCATAATATGTATAAAATGCATCAATATGCATAAAAGCACCCAGAGCTCAGGTCTTGCTGTCTAATCTGTGACTGTGACATGAAAATATGTGTTCATCATGATCACTGGTGTACCCTATGTCAGCCTCATATGTAACTTTGGAGGTAGCTAAATTAAATGATTTTAATGTAATCAAGCCTGTAATAGCTTAAAAAAATTGTATTTTTTCAGCTGTCCACAGGACAAATCCATGGACAAATATTTATGGCTTGAAAACAATTTCTGTACTGACAGAGAATAACCTCCACCATACCTCAGTTTCACTCTGTCCCTTCCTTTGTGACCTTCTGTTGCAAATTTCATTGAGTTTAGAGCCACAGACATGACTGTGGCTCAGCTGAACTTCTCTACAATGGATGGCAAGGTTTGTAAGATTTGAACAATCAATCAGTGCTTATAAAATACTCCATAATACTTAAATGAAAGGCAAGGGCAAGGGCAAACATCTATCCTAAAAAAAACCCAAAAAACCAAGAAAGATCTGGCATCACTCATTTGATCCCAAAGGTCAAAAGCTGGAAGTTTTCTACTCGCTCTTTTGGTGCTTTAAAGGCAACATATAATTTCCTTAAAAGATTTTTTGCTGTCCTGCAGAATACATTTAACAGCATTGCTACCTGGCATGGGCTGAAATGAGAGCAGAGTGCTGTAATAGAAGGTAACCTCTCTTGAAAGAGGGCAGTGTAATGCTTACTGTCAGGAGGCAACATTTATTGCAATCAGGCAGTCCCAGAAGGCTAGTTACCTTATTTTTCATCTAATTTTATATGCTCATGATTGAATTACTGTAGCAGGATCTAAGGAAACATGGTGCTTTGCAGGCTGCTGTTAGATTATCTCCTCTAGACATGGTTGAAAAAGCAATATCTGCTTGACCAAGGTCACTCCTACTGTCATTTTGCCATAAAATATGGGTTTACACTTCTGCCTCATCTCATAAACCAGCACAGGCACCTGCACTGATTCCCTCTAAGATAAACAGAAATAAAAACTGGATGGAAGTGGTTTGCTGTTTTATACATAAATATAATTGAAGATGGATTTTTCTCATTTGAAATGGGATGTAAATTTCAATTTCATTGAGAAAGGGATAGGGAATTGCAAATTTTGGCTATGGGAAGCAATTTATTCCCGTTTCTTGAGTGGGACTCAGCATGAAGAGTGTGCAAGGCTGAACGACACGAGCCAATAAAGCACTAAAGCCCATTTTTAGGTGATAGCTCCTTCTCTGAGGGATGAAGCCCTATCAATTACTACCACTGTGTCAACTGTGCAGTGCTTTAGTATTTCCTCTGTACATAAATACACTTGGTCCTCAGTGACTCTTTCTCTCTCCCCAGTGTAACCCACCAGCACCATTAAAACTCAACTCCTAATGAGGTTGTTCATGGACAAAGCAAGGGAAGCAGCCCTTGCTGTCACAGGATAATTGGTACTCTGACACTCAGGTGCTTTGGCTGCAGTGTCTTCATTCTCATTAAAAAACAATCTGTGAAATCACAGAGAGTTTCAGTTGGACTCTCAGAACTGACAAATGTTTCCTGGAATCTGGAGTTTGAGTCCCTGATGTTGCAGACAGTGGCACTGTAGCATCCTTTACATAAGCTGCTCCTTCTCCATCAACTGACCTCATCCATAAGCTCATCCTGGCCCCAGGGAGGTGTGATTTCCCCCAAAAAGGGTTAATACCTTCTGGCTCTGAGGCAAGAGGAATAGAGGGAAGACCCTGGCCCGTGCATGCATCTCTGCAATTAATGAATGATATTTAATACACAATGAAAGCGATGGGAGAAGGGCAGTGTTGTTCATGGGATGCGTACCACCCTGCTAATTAAAGTTCTCTATAATCATTGATTAATCAAGAAGGGATTAATCATTTTTAGGGATGTCACAAAGAAAATTGGAGGGGAGAGGACTGTAACAAGGTCTGAGGGAAGCTTTGTCTCATGCCTGGCATGATTGCTGGTGATAGAGAAGCGCCTTGGCCACTACACTGTGTGTTATTCTTAATTCAGCGACCAATTAGGAAGAAACAGCTTTCACTTTGAGGAGGGACAGCAGTGTAACTGAACAGGAAACTGTGCTCTTCTATAGCCCTTCCTCCTATTCCAGATACAGTAGGATGGTTTTGTTCCAAAATGCCATAAAACCACTATTGTTTATCCTGTCTCTTTGAAGATTATCTGTGCTGGAAGCTGTGTCTGTGGCTGACTGGTAGCCTTTATTGTCAGCCTTGTGCAAACCAAATGGCTTTAAACCTGTCTCTCTCTTTGGAGAGAAGAAAACAGATTCTTATAAGAAAAATGTTAAAGTATTGTCACCTGATTTGACTCCTCTCTGGCACTGTCCTCTGTGGCACTGTAGTTTTCAGTAGCTTAGCCTAGATGCTGTTGATCACTAATGACAGGTAACAGAAATGAGGTAATTTCTGCCTTTCCTAGCAGGCAACTGCAGCTGTGGAGCAAAATGTTTTCTTGTAACTGAGCTGTGCTTGATGAAAAAATACCTAATGAACAAGTGCAAAAGGAATCTATCTGGGTATATTCTACTCTTCCCCATGTATGTCCTCTGAGCCAGTGATGACAAATCTGTAGCTGCTCTGGTAGGCCTGGGAAATCTTTAAAAATAGGATTTATTGCTCTTACGTCCTGCCAAAATCCAGACAAAATCGTGTTTCAATCCCATTCAGGGACAACAAGTGGCACAAAAGCACTGATTAGAAAAAACTTTTCAATTTAAGGATCTCTTTTGAGAGTGATTCAGACTAATGAAGGAGCAGCACAACCAAATCAGCAATGATCTGAGTCAGGTTTCTCATGCCATTGGACATTCATTCATTCTGTCTGTGGTTTTATGAGTTTTAAAGACAAGTGCAGCAAGTTGTTTCTTTATGGAGGCAGCAGGTAGCTATAAACTTCTCAGCTCCTTAAACTGGTTCTTGAGAATTTAATTATCTTCTTTCCTCCCTCCTGGTGAAACTTGGAAACACCATCTGGAGATGGGAACTCTTAGGAGCATCACTTGCTGCTTTCACTTAATATGTTTATGCTGAGCCTTGAAAAGTCCTTTTGTTATTCCACATTTGGTTTATTTTCCAGAATTTTGCTGAGTTCAGTAAAATTTTTCACTACCAAGTTTCATCAAATGATCTGGGTGTGCTTTGTGGCAGGTTGTCTTGACTTTGCTTTTAAACACATTTTAACACCATATTGAGCACAATTTAACAAGGTTCAGCCTTCCACTGTGGGGAGGTCTAAAACCCTAGTTTGGAATCCTTTTAGGTACCCAGGTTCTGCTCACTGATGTAGACACAACACAGGCTCCTGCCCACACAGAACCAGAAGTCTGAAATGTTTGGCGCTTCTGGAGTTTACTATAGACAGAGAAACTTTTAGTGTGGGTGAGTCTAAGTCATGAAATCCATGGAGGGAAATCAGTGTTTTATGAGGAGGGCTGCTTTAGGAGAAGCATTTGTGCTAGCTGGGACCAGAATCCAAGCCCAGGCTTGTGTCCTTGATCAGTGCCACCCCTCTAACCCCAGTCAGGGACTGCTCACTAGCATTTCTCCTGCTTTCTTTTAATAAGGGCATTTTACTAAAAATCACACTCTAAAAAGCACACACAAAAAAAATCACACTTACTAAAAAGCACTCCTGGGCAAAAGAACTTTTAATGGAGGCTGGAGGTGGTCAGAAAAGTGAGAAAACTGGGTCATTAGTGCTGCCTCATGTGCTGCACATCCCACAAACAGCATGAGATAAGCTCAGCCAGCAGCTGGGTGGGTGGGAAAAAACCTTTGAAGCACCAACTTCCAGCATCACTGGCATAGCTCAGCTCAAGATTTAAACCCCAGGATTTTTATTTTTTTCTTAATGTCAGCAAACATAAAATTCTGAGCAATGTTTCTAGTATTGTGGCTACACTTTGTGTCATTACTGCATAAAGATGTTGACCTTTTTTGAGGAGATACATATTTTGGAAAATCTCCTAGTATTTTATTCTCTCATGGGATTACCAGCTGATTTAGATAGCCATGAATGTGTGCCATAGAAAACCTTAATTAAAATCAATAGATCACATGGATTTGTTAATGAATTTCACTAACAAAGTAACATTTTGCTTTGTTTTGCCCATCTACTTATGGATTCTACTTCTGTTTCACCTGCACTTCTTGTAAGTGGTTTTGGGGAATTTTTTTTCCATGAAAATTGCTTAAAATATCACTCTTGGGAAAATTTTGAATGTAACATTTCATCAAAAAAATAGGGGTTCTACTCATAAAGACTTACTTTGTGAATAAAAGTGTCTGAATCCTTTCTGCCTCAGGACAGAAGATCATGACATTTGTCTTTCACTGTGAATGAATCAAATCACATTTTTCTTCAGTTCCTCCATCAAAATCAGGGGGCCATGTCACAGAGATATTTTTGGCAGCAATTTTTACGTTTATGGCTCCTTCAACAGAAAGAGCTTAATATTATTAAATATCTCAGGAAAATCCTATACAGATATTTATCAGCATACAGGAGGAGAGAGTAGAAGTTTTATTGTTGGCAAAATAAATACTGCACTTAGGTTTTACTTTGAATTAAGGAGAAATATGAAAATCTTTTTGCAAGCTTTCTCCAGATGATCATTTTCATGCTCTTGCCCAGTGGGGAGCAGAGGTACAGCAAGAATTTGTTGCTTGCCTAGGGACACATCTGCAGCCAAGTATCATGACCCCCATTTCCTTCCTCATATTGCAAGACAGTGCTCCAAGGAAAAGCAGCCCTGACTCCTGGAACAGACCAGAAATATGACTCCTTCTGCAGCCTGTCTCCATTGTGGATGGTGGATAATTAACCCTCTTCAGGATTTTTGCAATAATGTACACATCAGGGACGTGTCTGCCCAGCTCCTGCAATAAGAGCTTGGTTCATGCCTTCAGGCAGGAGAATAATGAACCTCTTTCTACATCTTCCTCAGTTCCTTCATTTAATCAGACCTTTTAACCTGTGCCATTTGGGCCAGACCTGCCATCCCAGGACACCAATGGAAAATCTGGAGATGAGGATATTTTTACTAACCATGGACAAGCAGATGTAAATCAATGATTCACAAAGCACACGTTTATAAAGCAGTGTTTTAAACCTCTCCACATTGCCCATGGGTTGCCTTAAATATCACATAGAAACGTTGCATGTCACAGTCTCATCAATAACATTCCTGGAACCAGATTGTAATTAGCAGCTGTTATGCTCAGGTAAACATCAGAGCAAGCCATAAGGAAATATACAGCTTAGCTCTTCCTTGACTATTTATGAACTGTTAAACAGCTCCATATTTAGGCAAATAGAACTGCAAAAAGCAGGTGGATTGCTTCTTTTGTTCCCCTTTCCATTACAAAATAATCATTGTTTTTGTACAGTACTGTTGGATTCTCTAAATCTTGAGTTGGGTGTGGATACCTATGATACATATACTTACAAACAGGTGGTTTTTACAACAGTTGCTTTTATTTGTTGACCTACATCCAAACGTGAAGAATTCAAGGACACATTTGATACCAGTGCCCTGAGAAGTCCTAACCAGCTGCCAAATGATGGTTAGGACACATGGATTTGGGTTTTTTCTGCTGTCACAAGCTCCTTTAGAGAACTCAAGCAGGTCTTGTGGTTCCAGCTTCCCAGAGGTGTTATGGAACTAAAGTCCATTACTGACTGCAATGCTCAGATGTGCAGTGACAATAAGGGGCACAGAGGCTCCTAGACGGAGCCTAAATTTCCAGAATAGCTTTGAAAGCTTTGGTGCATCTTCAGTCTATTCACTGCAGAGAAACCTTCCTAGCCTAGAAACCCAACCATTAGTATGCAGGGGAGCACTCCTGTGACAGAACTAGCATGTAAAGTGATTAAATGGTGCTGGAGTGAGGAGCTAACAAGGCATGGCCGCAGACGTTTCAGCTCTGCCTGGTGCCTCGTCTCAGCAGCAATCCAATAACGAGCCTGTAATTACACCACGGGCCTTAATGAGTGCAGGGCCAGTCCTCCCAGGGGCTGGATGCTCCTAACTCCCTGCAGCCACAGCTGGAGGCACCCACAGCAGCAGAGGTGCCCTGAGTGTGCTGCAGGATGGGGCTCCAGCAAGCCCAGCCTGCTGTGCCCTCATAGCATCACTGAGTGCCTTTAGAGGCAGGCAGCATCTCTTGGGATCCCAAACCAGGGATTGGGGTTTGAGTTATAGCAGCACTAAAACAGTTATGAAAAATGTAACAACCCATTTTGGCTTAAAGCCCATCATTATGTGTCATTATGTGTTTCCACAGCAGTGCGAGTGTATCAGGATCTTGGAGATCCAATGCAGCTGAAAGGGGAAATATCTTCCTGCGCCTTTTTTTCACTTGGAGGGTCCTCAGACATGTGTGTGTGCTAGTTGCTTCTTGTGGGTGATATGGAACTACTGAGCTTCTTAGAAAGGTTTGGACAGAGAAACAATTTGCTTCTCAAATGCTACTGGAGTAATATTTCCTTAGGAGAGTTTTCTGGCCATAATGCCCAAATTAAAATAATAGAAACTCTTGTTTTTGAGAGATGAAGAAGCTGAAGGTCCTATTTAGCCTCCCTGAGTATCCACTCCATGGTGGCTTGGAGCATCTCTGGCAGATAACCAGGGAAAGCTTGTGGTTGTGGGTACAAATTTCTCACTCCAGGGCCTGAAAATAATATTAAATGCACAGGGAAGAAAAACCTTCATTTAATCCCTACTTAAATTTAGTTAGGTAGAAAGCCTGCTGCCTGGCAAGATTTCTGAAGCATATGGATTTAGTGTCAGCTAAAAATGTCATAAAACTGCCCATCATGGTAAAGGCAAAGCACCTTAGAAAGGCTCACTTCCTACTGGAATTCAAGGAAATGCTTTCTTAAGTGCAACTGGTCCTGCTAAGAGGGCCAGAGGTTTGCAGGTGACCTTTGGCAAATATCATGATAAATTAAGTTGTTGAGATCTAAAGAGACTTAATTGGATGCTGAAATAACTATTAGCACTGAAAATGGGGTTTATTAACCAAGTCAGGAGCTTGTGGATATAAAAGTGCAGTAGGCACACCTTGGTTTAAACAAATGTGAAATGCTGATACCTGGATTTTATTACTGGGACATGCTCCAGCTGGAGGCTACAGCTCCATGTAGCCATACCAATAGCTCTGGAGACCTCAGGCAAGGCTGAGAGCTCACTCTAAATACTTTCTTTACTGCTGACACCATAAGCAGTGACTGCCAGGTGGTGACTGGGAGGAGGAAACTCAGGGGAAGGTTGTTTCTACCCTCTGTCCCAACAGGTTATGCCTCCCTGGGCCCCACCTCACCTTACTCTGAAATGCAATAAGCCCCTGTTAAGCTTCTTATTGTGTTTTTCCTCACTACATCCCAGAGGAACACAACACTGTCGTCCTGTCCTGAGGACTGGACGACAAAGTCAGTGCAGATCCATTCTCTGTCCACCTCAGAGGCTCTTTCACCAAACTGCTCCCTGTGCCACAAACAGGCTCACTCTGAGCTGGGCCCAGGAACTGAACTGAATGAAAATTAAATAGACTTTTCTTCCCCTGCTGCAGTCAGAAGTTCTAGAAGCTGTTCTGCTGCTTTACTGGATGATTTTACAAACATTTCGGATCTTACAAGGGAGTGGGATGTGCTGGCATGGGATCAAGTGGCTGAGGTGGGGAAGGGAATGGACAATCTAAATTCAATGTCTTAGGGAACCTCAGTGAGGATTTCATCATCATCAAAACATAGAATACCCTGAGTTGGAAGGGAGCCACAAGGATCATCAGAGTCAACCTCTGTCCCTGCACAGGACCACCCCAAGCATCATTTGGATGTTTTTATGGGCCACCTAATGTCTACAGCCTATTACTGCTGTACTCCAGAGTAGAATGGTATCTATATTCTATCTCATTCAAAAATAAAATATGGTTTTCATCATTTCACCCAGATGTAATTTTTTTTTAAATCCCACCAAGTGCTATAATATACTTCAATATAAATTTTTGCTACTTGGTTCTTGATGTGCAGGTCTTGGGGCATTTGGGTTTTCTGAACCACCTGAGCTGTCCTTGGCTGCGTTCTGGGTCTACAGCAAAGGGCAGAAAACCAGCATTTGGCACTGTGTGCTCTGAGGGTCTGACCATGATGCTGTCTGTCTAGGTAGATGCCGTGGTTTGAAAGCAAAATGAGTGAGAGGCTCCAAGTCAGAAATACAATTTAATAAGAGGAAAGGAAAAAAAGGTAAAATAAAATAAAACAAATGCAATAATACAAAAGACCACTGACAGAGTCAGAATACAACCTGAGCAGGGTGGTGGAAGCAGTCCAGATGAGGTGCTCTTCCTGAAGCAGTGATCCTGTAGAAAGGTCTGGTAGCTCCGGTCCTCTGGGAATCCAGTGGGTAAGTGCTGCTTGCACTGTCCCACATACCAGCTTATATCCAGGTGGGAATGCTTGGCTCCTCCCCCTGGGTGGAGCATCTCCCAATGGGATGATGAGTTGTGGAGTGGGTCCTTGATGGCCCATTAAACAGAGATAACTCCTGGAGGGAGTTACCTGTGAGTTGTGGGCAAGGCATTGATGGGCAATTAGCAGAAGACAGCCCAGAGGAAGGGGGGCCTGGGAAGACACTGCCCTACCTGGTTCCAACAGTTCATGGAGATGGTGATAGAATAAATACTTTGTTTACATCCTACACTACAACCCAGGACAGTAGAACAGGCTAGGCAACTCGCAAGAGGTTCTATCCTTGTGTGACCACACAAGCCAGGTATCCTGGCCAAAACACCCACAATAACTGTCTAACAAAGCCCAGGGTACACCAGAAACACAGAGATAATGTTCAAGCACAGCTGAGTGTCCTGCCGTGTGCTCGGGGCCGGCAGGAGCCAGGCGTGCCCCAGCCATGTGCCTGCAGGTTCCCACCCAGCAGGATGCTAAATGGGCACAGCAGAGTGCTGTGGCCTGGGAGGCTTTCCCGGGGCTTGTTCACATCTCAGGTCACTGGGTGAGTGTTATCTGCTGTGACCAGAATGGTTTCCCACACGAGGATGATTACCACAACCCCGGGTTCTTGTGTACTGGGTAGCGGGAGGCTGTAATTAGCACTTCCAGGCAAACTGTGACCTTTTGGAACTTTTCCTGAGGCTTATGAAGCCTAAATTAGATTCTGCTGTTTGAAAGCATGCACAGACTTAATCTCTGGGCCCTATTTATATTATAATTACTATATAATTCACATTTGCATTCACTTGACTCCTTTTCTTACTTAACAGCCGAGGTTGGCTCTGGCTCTTCAGGTCCTTTGTGCGCAGTTCATGGGTCACAAATCCCCTGGGTGAAGGCAAGATGGGGGATGCTCATTCCTGCTCCCTCACATACTGTACAACTGCAAAACAGCAGGCTGGCATGAAAACCCACTTTTGCACAAGCAGAGGGTACCAGCAGAGCTTTTTCTGCAGGAAAAGAGAGGATGGTATTCTTGGTTTGGAAGTTGGGTGAGAACTTCTTTTCTGTCTCCTGGTAACAACACAGTTATCACTATAATTTAAGTTATCATTATAGTTTGAGTTATCATTATAGTTTGAGACTAATTAAAGTGGCTTTAGTTATTTCTATAGCCTGAGATTAATTAAAACTGTGACTTTTGTAGATATTCCAGAACATTTTTTCTTCCTTTAAGCAGATCTCTCATTTCTGTTATAAACTATTTCACTCTATTCGTATACATCTTTAATGTGTTGTAAACTCCCCATAAATGCTCAGTGACATAACAGCAGGTTAAAAAATAATAAAAAAAAAAGCCCAAACTAATATGCATGAATATTTAACAATAAAATTAATAAAAAATGTCACATTTTCAATGCCTGAAAAAATATTGTGGAATTAAAATGAAACTCCTCTCCCCTTTGGAATCACCGCATTTTGCAAAACACCATGTGTTCTTTGCTTTACCCTGTTTTTGATCCTGTTTTCATTTTCTTTCTTGCATGTAAATATGAGCTGCCTGGCATTGCCCAGAGGAAGATGATATATCATCTACTTCCAGCCAGGGTTCTTGTCACTTGGTCGTTCCGTACATATAAAATTTTATCTGAGCTCCACTCGCAGCAGATAAATGACCATGACAACAAGCTTCCTCTGATGCTTCAAATAATGAAGCTTCACAAATGAGGCAGAAGCCTCCTGCATGTCCAGGGTGCTTGTGCATCATTTCCAGCTGTATGAGCAACCTTGGATGAACTCATTATTCTGCAGTGGGTAGTACAGATATTACCATCCTGCAAGATTTAAAGCTTCCTCTGAGGAAAACTGCTCCTTTCACCTTGTTTGCCAGCTGGACCAGCTGTAAGGTTTATTGCTGCCTTTTGTTTTCTGTTTGTATGGTACTTGTTAAGCCCTTTATTAATGCAGCCAGTACATTAAAGGTATATTAAAACCTGAGAACTCATGAGAGGAAAACAGCTTAATAACCAGACACTGCGAAGCAATGGTATTTATGGGTTGTTGGTGATGTTTTTTAAGTTAATATCCAGCACCAGTTATTACTTAATTAGCTAGGAAATAATTGTTTTGTTGCAAGAGAATTTTACTTATGGAAGAGAATAAAATAAGATTATCTAAATCAATTTATAGTAAGTTTTTAATGAAATAAACAGAAAATATGAAATGGGGTTTTATTCAGTCTGTTAAAGAGGTGTAAATGGCACTGTGAGAGAGTATTTTCTTTCATGCTATAGTTCCAAGGAATTATCCTTTTTTCCTTGAATATCATAAAATCATGGAATGGTTTGGATTGGAAGGCACAAGCATGTACCAATCCAATAAGAAACTTGTACTTTAAAAATAGGAACAAATGTTAACATTTGGATTCATCTCTTCCCAGAGTTTGCAGAAAGCTTGGATTAAAACGGAATTGAAAAAGGTTAAATTGAGGTATTCAAATAGAACAGAACTTGGAAAAAAGAGGGAGTTGAGCATGTTTAGATTCCATAGATTGGACCAGGATACTAGAAAAAAATACCCTGGGCTTTTGGGAAGTCAGTTCCCCCCATGTGAACTGGAGTTTTTTCTTCCTGCCTCTGGTACTTGCAGCTCCAGGGGTGCACTCTCAGGTTCATGAACTCTGCAAACAAATTCTCCTAATTCACCTCCTTTTCACAGCTGGTCTCATCACTGCAGTGGTTATATCCCTGCTTCATGCCCTGGAGTTTGTATGTTCTCCACGTTCCTCTTTAGATCCATCCACATACATTATTGCATTAATGCTTTTCAAAACCTCAGCCAAAGCCCCGTGAAAGGGAGGAAATGGTCAGCCCCCTCAATGTGACACCTCATTGGCTGATATTAATTAAGAAGGAGAAGAGGGAGATTAGTGAAAGGACTGTGAGCGAAGGTTAAGTATCAGCAAAACGAACAGGAAGTAGATTATGATGAAGAGGAATAAAAGGCTAATTGGAGCTCAGCAGCAGGGTTCATTAGGAACTGGTGTGGGGAATGACCTTACCCAGATTGTTCCCTGGCAGCCTGGGAACCCAAAGCTGGATGAAGCTGGTGGGATTTGTTAAGGCACAAAGCTGATAAGCATCATCAGAAGGCAGAGATAAATACTAGAGCAGTCGGATATCTTGCAGGGCTGGATTGGGAGAAATTAATAGTACAAAGAGAAAAATTAGGCACATGGTGACTCAGGGCAAGAATTTGTCTTGTACGTTTGAAGCTCAAAAGTTACAAATGCCTCAGCAGAGCCAATGGGTGACTGGGCATGGAACGCTGACCATTGGATGTCTGCAAACTGCCTCTACCTGCTGTGGGGTCATGGAAAAGGTGAATGCTCTTTTAGGATGGATCAGCCAAGGAATTTTCCTTAAATGGGCAAGTAGCAGTTTCCCTATAAAAACCAATTAGGACATCATTCACAGCAGGGGTAGAGTTCTGGTCATTTCTGTTCAGGAAGAAGAACCTGAATGTAAAACACTCTTGCATCAAAGAATAAAATGAAAAGTAACTTTGTCCTACAAAAGGGAGTTAAAATAATCTAATTTATCTGACTGGATGAGAGCTTCTGGGGAGACATGACTAAAATGGAAATACCCATGCTTAATAGAAAATAGATTGTTGAAACAACCCCAAAAAAGTGTAAATTGGAGTGACAGCCAGTACAGCTTCAAGTTGGAAGGCTGCCCCTACCAGAAGAGCAAGACATCAGAGAGAATTACATCAGCAAGCTCAATTGTATTTAGAGGGTGTTTGTCAATGCTTTTGTAACAAAATTTCCTGAAGCAGCAAGGGAGGATCCTCTCAGACCTGAAGGCCCCGTGTCCTTCAGTGGCCACAGGTCAGACAGGGGGATGAGCTGGTCAGTGCCAGCCCAGCTTCCCACACTGCTGTTTGCGGGCACCCCTCAAAATCCCATGGTATGGACTGAGGACCTGACCATGATTATTCATTCCAGCAACCTTCTGAAGAACCCATCAGGCCTGTTCTGTGTAGTGGAATTAAGACCAAATCTCTTGTTCATTTGCCCTCTAGTCACTGCTAACTGATGCTGCCTCAGAGCAACCAGATTTATTTCTGCTCCACATAAAGTAAGCATGAAATTTATTACCAGTATCACACAGGGCAGAGACAAGCAGCACCATCGGAGTGGTTGCCTGAGAACAAGCCAGGATTGATTATTTTACAAGACAACTTACATTTGAGGAAGTAAAGATTTGATTAAAAAATTAAATGCCTTGGGGAGGGTGAATAGCAGCATAAATCTGTTTGATGTTTATGTCAACAAGGTTGCCAAAGCAAACAGCACAAACATCTGTCCACAGCATCGGCTGGAAAATACAAATGGGGGAATATTTTAATTGTGAGCAGTGATTCACGGAACTCCCCATGTCTTTATTTATTAGGCTGATAATATCACCCCAACATATGAACTTTATGCAGCATATATAAATAATTCATGGATTAGCAAATAAAGAGATCTGGAATCTGTACACAGAGATGGCTGTTGCCAATTATCTCACTTGTGCAGAGCCAGACCCTTTCAGCTCCCATCACTTGCAGCTGCTCTTTTAAATCATTCATCAGTGCTTAAGAGATATGCTGGTGGCGCTGGCAGAGAGTATTTGAATTTTCATTGTTTACACACTGTGAATTTAGCTTCTGGTCTGAAATTATCTGCAACATTGAAGCCTTTGAGAATATAGATGAGAAGAATAAGATGATTCATCTTTTCATTCTTTTTAAACACTTCTATAATTTTGATTAATTTTACTTCATATTCTTTTTTTAATCACTACTTTCATTCTAAAGTTATGTTAACTTATATCATTTCCTATGCTGTTTAGATCATGAAGACATAAGGAGTACTCTGGAATATAAACAGCACTAGAAAGCAAATGTCTGGCAAATATTTTCTTCAAGGTTGTAAAATGAATTTCCATTTTTATTTTAGAAATCTATACCTTATCACCTAAATATCTAGAATTGCTTCTTTTCATTCATGTTTAAGCAAAACCCTCTTGGAAGCAATAATAAAAGCTGCTTAAAAATTGATGAAAAACCATGGCCAGTGCTTTTTCTTATCAAATTACTGAGGCACTGAGTTTCTGTGCCCATTCAGATCACCAAGGGTAGCACTTCCTGGGTGATAAATTTGCCTGTTGCCATTATAGTGATATAGCTCAATTTATTTCCTGCATGAATAATTACAGTAATTGTTTTAAAGTCAAAGGCCTTACGATAAACCCAGACTTTCAGCTGTATTAATTGAAAACTTAATTCATGTGCAGCATGAGTCTTGTGCATCATTATTAACCATGCAGATCTCTGTGATGTACAGAGTGTGTCTGTGCACAGAAGTTCTGTCAATAGTTTTGCTCCTTTCTCTTAAGCTATAAATGAAGAAACAGCATTCAGACTTCTATCAGGGTGCTGGAGGTGGCTGGTGCAATGCTGGAGACAGGAGAGGGGAGTGGAGCCTCCAGTGGCATACAAGCACACCCCATCCTACTCCTGACACAGGGATGCACAGAGGGATAACAGGGTCCTGCAGAGTGCCACCTCTCAAACTTTTGGTGGAGGTGGCAGGGAACATCACTGCCAGGTCCTACACCTCGGGGAGTGTCACAGCCATGCTTGTACCCACCCCTCTGGGGCAACAAATCCAACAGCATCATCTTCACCGTGCCATGCAGAAAGTGGCCATGAGGTTATAAGGTATGAGCTGGGTCTCTCTTACCTTTGCAAACAGTGCAAAGTAGCTCAGTATCTGCTTTACTTTCCTAAAGTGGAGCATTCCGTGTTTTACCCTTCAAGGGGCACAAATGAGTTTTACCCTTCAAGGATCCCAACACTGCCATGCTCTCAGGCCCTCTGTGAGCAAGGGGCAGAGCATTCAGGACGTTTCTGAGGAGGAAGGGGGACACAGGGGGATGATCAGTGCAGATTAAAGAACAGAAGCAGCAGGATGTGCCAGGGCTCAGGAGTTCCCATCAAAGCTCACTTGGACGGGCTCTGGGGGAAGGAGACACGGAGCAGGAGATGTCCTCGTCCTGCTTCTGTCAGCTCCCAGCAGCTCATTGAACAAATTAGGTTTCCCTCTCAGATCCACACATGACAGTGGATGGCATTTAGCAGATGGCATGTGTAATGGGACTGTCACACCAACATGGGTTTAGAAATAAAGCTGGGGAGGCAGTTAATGAATATACAATTCTTCTTTCAAGGAATTCTTTCTGTCCCTGTCAGGCATTAGGCACTCAGCTTGTGAGTGTTGAAACACTTCTGATGTGTGTGCATTAAAAGACACAGCCTAGCATGTAACTGGGTTGTTTTACTTTAAAAACTGCCATTGAAATAAGCAATTTATGTCATTCCTAAAAAAAGGGACTTTTTCTTCTTGGTGACTTTCAGCCTGCTTACAAGTGGGATGCATTCTTTAACTGGAGTGTTATCATGGAGAATATTTAATATTAAGAGTAATCCTTCTCACAGGATTCTACTCTGTAGTTTTCTGTCTTTACTATTTTTCTTTGTTTGCTAAACAAAATAAAAATTAGGCAAGTCAAAAATCTACTTTTTCAAGGATACTTATTAATTTTTAATTACTTTTTTAAATTTCATATTAGCCCAAACTGAATATCATTATATAGGATTTTGCTTAAAAACATTGTTTTGGGAAGATGACATACTAACAGTAGCAGTAGTTAGTAGTGGGAGAGTAACACAATATATAATACATGTTATTTTCTAAACTACACACTGGAATTTCTCTTTATTTATTAGTTTCTCACAGTTTTTTCAATGCCAACAAAAAAAAAAAAGGATAAATAAATTAGAAAATAAAAGGATTATACGTACTGTATTTCTCTTTTTATCCCTTTCTTTTTGTTGGCATTTTGGTGTTAATTAAAGGAACTGCTTTAGCTCCAACTGAAGCCATTTGGGAGGATTCCTTTTATTTTCAGTGATGATTTTATCATGCCCATGTTTATTAGGTTTGTTGCTTTTCCAGCAGTCTGGCTTCTGGGACCACAGGGAAAAAGCAGGGCAGATTTATAAATAAATATGGTCAGCATATCAATGTGTATCAGTAGAAGAAAGGTAAATTCAGCTAAATCCTGGTGAGTAAACCTGTTTTCCTTAGTGCATTATAATCCACCTTCCTGCATTCTAAAACATGGTGCTAACAAAAGAATTGGATTGTCAGGGGAGGAGATTCTCAGCTACAAGGAAATAAAATCAGGCTGCCATATTAGTCAGCTTAATTATAAATAAATTGCTTTTCTGCCTTTTCTCTGTATAAGGTCTGGGTTAAACACTCTTGACTGCCTGCAATGGGATGTGGGTTCTTGGCAGCATGGGGAAAACCACTGACACAATTACAGCACCTTAAAACTTTTCTTGCTCTCAAAAACTTATGTCATGTACCAAAGCAGTATGAATGGCTCACAGGAGCCTGCTTTTGTTGTTATTTGTGTGCACACTCCCAGTTACAGCATTTCAGGGGAATTTTCTCAGCCAGCCCTACACAAATTGCCATTGCACAAGTGATGATCCCACAGGATTTGGTTGTAGGTTGAAGGGCTTAAGAAGGCAACTTAAAAGGGTTGAAATCTTAGTGAATATCACCCTCTTAAAGCTGTCTTACTTTTGAAGTTTAAAGAATATTGGATTTTTTATATTCAGTGTTCAGTTTTGGGTCCCTCACAACGAGAAAGACATTGAGGTGCTGGAACCTGCCCAGGGAAGGACAACAGAGCTGGGGAAGGGCTTGGAGCACAAGTCCTGTGCTGAGGGAGCTGGGGGTGTTTAGCCTGGAGGAGAAGAAATTCAGGAAGATTTTGTTGCTTTCTACAACCTCCTGGAAGGAGGGTGCAGCCAGGTGGGCTTGATCTCTCCTCCCAAGGAATAAGCAATATGGCATGAAGAAATGGCCTCAGGTTTCACCAGGGAAGGTTTAGGTTGGATATTAGGAAAAATTTTTTCTCCAAAAGGTTTCCCAAGCATTGGAACAGACTGTCCAGGGAAGTGATGGAGCGACCACCCCTGGAGGTATTTAAATACCAAGTAAAAGTGGCTCTGAGGGACATGGTTTAGTGGTGGGCTTGGCAGTGCTGGGTTAATGGTTGGATGTGGTCATCTTAGAGGAGTTTTCCTAGATGATTCCGTGTGTCTCTGATTCTGGGATCTTCCCACACACACAGCATGGGAGCCTCCTGGCCCTGCTGTTGAGATCTTTGCTGGGTACACAGGTTCCCCCAGCTGCTCACACTCACTGCAGTTGTACCACGTTACATTATGGGGAAAGGGAAGGAAAGTAAGATAACCACGGTGTGTGAGGTGAAGAATTCACCATTTCATCACTGCAGGGCCACTTCCACCTTCCTGAGCAATACTGTCAGGCTCAAGGAGAAATCTACAAACAGGTATGGGAGCAACATGTCCTGGGTCAGCCCACCTTGGCCCAGTGTCCTGTGTCCAAGAGCAGTCACCAGATGACAACTGGAAAACAGGGGGAAGGAAGCTGGCAACCATAATATGAACCTGATCTCATGTATCATCCCATTTTTTCTATCAATCAGCCACTTGATGGCTTTCTGAAGAAGATGAACCCAGATCACTGTGCTAAGGTCTAAAACACCCTATAGCATCCTGTGGTATAAATTGTGGCATCCTGAATGCTGCAGCATCCTGTGGCAGTGAATTGTGTGGTTTACTCATGTACACTGCATAGTAATGATTATAATCCTTTTTGTATAAGACTGACTGATTTCAATACCCAAATATTGCATTTTAAGACAGAATATGTGGCCTTTTTCAGTGTGAGAGCCAAGCTGGTGTTTAATTCATTAAGAAAAAATAATATGCAAACCAGCAATATTTATCCATAGCATACAAAATGTAAATGCTTTGTGCTGTGATGTTTGGGTGTCATCAGAATAATTTTAAAGGCAAGTGATTTAATTGTGGTTTTGCTAATTATAATGTTTACAAATTAGGGAAAGATGCTTTTAGTGGTCTGTTGGGAAAGAGCTTTGAAACCTCACATGTCTTTGAGTCTACAGTACCGTCATTTAGTCATAAACTCATTCTAACACCAGGGTGATTTGCTTTTTAGATTACTCTTGCATGAAAAACGAGTCTCCAGAGCCTTCAGCTCCATGGAATTCAATACCAGGTTCACGTGCGTCTGTGTGCGCTTTGACAGAAATTTAACCAAGTTCTTTTCATCTCTTTTTCAAGGTCCCCGTGTCCCGATGGTGACTGTTCACAACACAACAGATGCACAGAGTAAGGACGGGCTTGAGCTTTGCAACAATTCTTCAGAGAAAAGTAGCCGGGCAGGACAGTGAGATCTATCTGCTCTTTGCTAAACTTACACTCCTGGGGACCCCAGACTCTGCCTAAATGCAAGTTTTCTGCCTGGAAAAGGGATTTGCAGAGCTGTTGCACTGCCATCACAACAGCTGCTGTTTGGGGTGAAAACACACCGGATGGGGCATGATGTTTGTTACCCTCTTTCTCAAAAAAAATGCATATTTCAAATCTCTCTCTCTCTTTGTTAGTCTTCCACTGATTTTGTTTTGCTTTCCATATATAAGAAATAAGATAATAAGATAAGATGAATATAAGAAATATTTAGCTGAATCAGTGGTTTTAATGAAACCACTCTGATATGAATTATCAGAGATAATGCAGAGGAGTGAGCCCCAGAGGTGGTGCCTCTGCTTGGTTCCCTGATCTGTCCATGGAGATTGTAACACTTATTGTTTGATAAAGCTTTGTCATGCTAATGATTGGTATCTACATCAGTGCAAAGCTGGAATTATTCAAAAAACAGGTTTCTTCCCTCAACATATTTGGCATTCTTTATAGCCATTACCAGACAGGCAATGTGGAGTCCAAAAGGCCATGGAGTTTCTGGGGTTCCACTCTGGCAGAGGGTGCCACTGAGTCTCACGTGAAATCAAGATTTATCTGCTCCCATCATTTTAATGAGAAAACATAATCTTTCATTTTAACAGAGTTTAGCCCAGCCTCAGCTGCAGTTAGAGACTTCAGGCACTGATGTGACCTAAGTACTAAACAACATCTTCATTCTATTTCTTTCTGCTTTATACACAGTTGATATCAGTTTTACTTATCTGGATTTACAGCAACTCACTGCTCTTGTCTCAAAAGTAAAAAAAAAAAAAAAAAAAAAAAAAAAAAGTGAGCAAACCAAGAAGTTTGGTACTCATACTAAAAATTTACTGTGAAATGCAGACCTCCTTCACTGAAGGTAGTGAGTGTCACAGGAAAGGCTCTTGGCATAAGGGAGTGTCAGATCCTTTTTCTTCCCAGCAGAGCTTGAAGTTGGCAATGCCCTCCCCAAGGATAACCCCAGAGCAGCCCAGCTGAGTCAGCCAAGAGAGTTTCTTCACCCTGACTTGCAGTTCCAAAGTCACTTTCTTTCTTCCCCACTTTAAATAAAACACCTTAATTTTACTGTAGACATGGAGGTGTCTGACTGGCTATACCAGCACGGGGTAGTGCTCTCGTGAGTGATGTTATACCCTCCTGTACAGTTATATAAAATACTTTTATGTGACTAAAATGAGACAATATAGAACAGAAACAGAAAATGAACTCCTTTAAAAACTAAAACAAAACACACCAGGGCTAGTTTTGCTTTGATTGATGCACATGGGTAGCATCTGTTACACAGAGAACTCAATCTATTCCTGTGCAGGACACATCCTCTACTGAAATTCATGATCTTCTGCATACAATTACCATTTCCCCTGGTTCTTTTCTTTTTTCCCCCCTCATTCTTTTGCTTTTGAATAAAGGGCAACTGACAGTTGCATGTTACTGAATTTACTTATTTAATATGAGCCCATTACTCTGTAAAAGGGAGTTTGCCTCTGTATTCTGCAATAATCTGATAATAGCCAGTTGCACTGAATATTAGAGAATGCTTACATTTAATTAAGCAACGACCATTTGTACTCCACAGACTGAAGCTCCCTGTGGTCCTAAAGCAAAAAGGAAAGTCCTTTAGGAGATATGCCAATCTTTTTTATTTCCTTCACAGTCTTCCTGGCTTTCTGTGAATGCAATTATATGAACAAATAAAACGGCTTGACTAAATTCCCCTACGTGGCAAGCCCCTTTCTGCTGATAAAGCTACTTGTGTGTGCCATAATTAAATGAGAATCTTAATATTTAACTAAACGTAATAGGCTGTTGCTTTGCCACTTTTGTGGGGGTCATGGCTTTGATAAAGAGCCAGACTTGGCAGAAGCAGGGTGAATAGTCACTGAACCAATATACTACTGCTGAAAGATCACTGAAATATATTAACTGGGAAGGACAAGGTTTTGTCTGCCTGCCCAGCAGAGATGGGGAGTGAGAGCAGGACAATCAGGTACCAGAAGTGTTATTTGAAGAGCTGGAGTTATATATCAATTTATCAGTGTGTCTTGAAAGGGAAGTTACAGTCAGTGACCCACACAATGTGGTGTGAAATCTCACACCCTCCTTGGGCTCCGGTGGCAGAGATAATGCCCTGGATCCCCGTGGTTCACGCCCAGACTGATCAGGGAATGAGCACTGCAGCAGACTCCCTGGACCAGGATTCACTCACCCCAGCCCTTAAATACCCCCTCCGTGGGGCTCAGGATCTTTGCCCACACATGGAGACATTTCCCACCATGTAAGACACACAGCCTGAAGTGTCTCATAAAGAGGGGCCCTTTCCCTACCACCTGGGAAGGACTTACTCTTTCTCGTGCTGGAGGTGGCTGCTTTATCTAGAAAAGGCTCAGCAGGGAGAGGACATGGTTAGCATGAGGGGATAAAGGTTAAATCCCAGGAAGGAGGAAAGAATCCTCTATTTCTGACCCAGAGAGTCCTTGGGTAAGACACATAAGCAAAATGAAAAATTTCTGAAACACTCCAAAAGTCAAGACTGCTCCAAAACCTGACATTGCAGGTTTGTGTGAGTTTTGTCCACCCTCCTCTCCCCATGGCTTTCCTTCCTGTGGATTTTATCTTGCACAGCAGTACAACTTTGGCTGAGGCCCTCCATAGTCTCTTCCCCTTCCTACTCACTATGTATAACATGGATATAGACTTGAGGACCTCTTCATTTGAGATCTATCTTTGCATAGCGGGTCTGGCAGGGACCCATGGTAGTGTCCCAACACAGCAGGTCACCTTCCCACCTCCTGCCAATCAGCTGAGTGTCACTGATTTCAGGAATACAGCTTTTTGCCAATGCAGAACTTGGAAGAGGTTTCAAAGATTTAACTGAATTAGACATCTGTGAGGACTAGAAGGAATCCTTTTGTAAGGAAACTTTTATTATATATATCAAAGTGACTATAAAATGTTAAAATGCATTTTCACAAACTGTGCCAAAAGTTTTTGTGATCTTGTCCTTCTTCTTTCAGAAATTTTTGAGCTGGAGGTAAATGAAAATGTGCAGCTGGCTGTAAATGACAGGCAAATGCCTAAGGTAGAATACATGGAAATCAAGATAGACGATTACAGTAAGTAGCACCTTTCTTCTGACTTATTTTTCTCTTTCACTGTTATAGCTGTGAAATGATACAACCACCCTGGGTAGACTGGCAGGAGGAAAAATAAACTCACACAGTTTGCAAAGCACTCTCCTGGAATGTGCTACACAAGGAGGTTGTTGCAGAGGCAGAATTAGATGAGAATTCAGCTGAAGAAAGGCAAAATTATAGGGTTGGATTTTTTTTTCTCGTCTTAAAATGTTCTTTGTGAAGCAAAAGCCACTCTAGGAAATGACATGGTGGGGTGCCCTATTGTTGGGAGCATTTTCCCTGGGGTGTGTGTGTGTTATTTGAAATGGGTTTGGAGTGGGATAATGTGTGTGCTTGCTGGCTACAGCTGTGGCTGCCTCTCAGTGCACAATCTGAGCTGCAGTGAATGAAGATGACTCTCACATGACTGCCCATTGGAGTCACTGAGGATTCTTCGAAAAAGCCATGTGATTTGGGAGGGTTAGAAAAAAAAAAATGAAAAAAGCTTTATGAGAAAACACAAAGGAGATTTCACCTGGAGTAAAGAAAGCAGAGAGAGCAGACACTTGGAGCAGTTTGCACCTGCAGCTGGTGTGTTGTTTCTACCATTTGTATAATCATTCCGCCCCACCCCCCCCCATATATATATACATATATTTATATTCCAAAGAGAAAAGCCTGGTGGCAAACAGCCAAAGTGTAAGCCTATCTCTGTTGTTGTACCTAAAACAACCTAAAAATCATCTTCTCTGTCTCTAAGCAGATACCTTCCCCATATGGGGAAAATCCGCATGCTCAGAGATGCACAAAAGGCTCCCCGAAATAGCAGCCTGTATGTGTGGTGGCAGCTCTAGAAAAAAAACCCAAAGACTCTGGGTTCAAAGTGTGGCCCATAATGTTTCCCTTGCCAGGGAGGACTGTATTTCTCAGGCAGTGATGTGAAAGCAGTGAGCTGTGCTGGGGGCAGGTTACTGATTTCAGCCATTTCCAGATGTTATAAAATGTGAAGCAAAGGCTGAGAGATGGTTGCCATTTGAAAAGGATAACAGTGGTCCTAAAATGTTCTGTTTGCCACATGGAACATAAGGAACATAAACTAGTGCATAAAATAACAGGAACAGACATGCACTTCCAGGTTTTATGGACAGGAAAGGATGGATAAAGAGCCCATATTTCCCCCCATGAGCCAGCTCATGTGAGACTGGCACTTTATTAGAGATAACTCAGCTTGATATTAATTTTTTTTAATACAGGTCTCATTGCAATTCTGCTCATTTAACCAAAAGTATACTTGTGTGTAATAAATACAAACTGGCCACAGCCACGTGGCCTTTCTGCTGTGCCATCCCTGTGTTTCCAAAGCTTTGGGCTGAGCAGCCTTGGGAGCACTGCACGTAGCACTTAGTAATATTTAAAGTCAAGTGATGGCCTTTTTGGCTGTCCCTGGGCCATTGATCCAATTTGCAGCTATTAGCATTCAGATGGAATAACTAATTAGGCAGAGTGTCAGGCAACGATTGCAAAGCAAACCATTTAAACCGTGCTGCTAATCTGTGTATTAATCTACTGAAAATGCTCCTAATACCAATTTAATTGCTGGGCCTTTGCTAATCTAGATTGTAGTTAATATTTCAAAAATAAATGTGCTGTCCTTGATGCAGAGAGTGTTTGTATGGAGGCAGTTTTGGCTACAGATACAAAGCCACAGAAATGGCATTCAGTTAAAAGAAGCTTTAGTGATCACATCCCTCCTTTACATTGGTTCTGTACCAGTATAACAACCTGGGCTTCTTCAGCACCTTTGCCTCCCATTTACAACAAAACTTCACCCTTTGGAAGTTAGGATTAAAATACTTGTTTCTCCCTCTGTCTTCACACCATTATAGAAAAATAATTCTATTTCTCTCCCCCAGCCACCATACTTAATTGGGTTTTAAATTACCATTTTCATTGCCAATTTTCCACCTTCTCCGCTGCCCTGAAATATTGATTTCTGTCTGCGTCACTCATCCAGCTGCCAAAAAAGGAAAATTATTGCTATTGACAGATGTTAATTGAATGCTGTAAAAGTGATGCATGACTGAGCAGCTCACACTGTACTCCCCATTTACATTTCTTGTCACCTCAGCTATCACAATAGGGGTCTTTTCTTTGGCAACATCTGTGTTTCTAAGGTGTGGCAATTTCTATTTGCCACAGCCTCTGAAGAAATTCCATTTTGCTCCTACTGATCTGTGGCCAAAACACCAGAAAAATCTATTGGAATCATGTCAGCATTCCCACTCAAAGGCATCTTGTTATTTGTTCTTTTTTTGTTTGTTTGTTTAGGATTGCCAATGCAGATCTTAAAGCCAGCAACCTTTGCAGACACCGCACACTACCCTTTGCTTCTGGTTGTGTAAGTTCTCACTTGTCCTTTCCTTCTGTTCACATTATCAGGGCAGCTTGGGAACCTTGGCCATGATCAGAAACTTTTAAGATATGCCAGAATCCAGTACATTGGTCCCTACCCCGTCTCACTTCACTTCTGGCCTCTGGGAGAGGCCAGATGTACATCCCTTCTTTCCCATGTTTGAGCCAAGGTTTTTAGCTCCCAGGAGGGCACCCTGTTGAAATCCTGCAGAGTAAATTGTGGATTCTGTGAAGGTGTTTCATGTACACTTCAACGTTTGAGGGGCAGAAACAGGAGGAGAAGGAATACAAGATGTGTTTTGACTTTCTTTCCCAGTGCTTAGAGCACCCACCTTGTGATTAACAGGTAATTTTAGAGTGGAAATCAGTCAGCTTTACTAGAGCCTAAATTTTAGGTGTCCTCCTGCAGAAATCATTCCCTTGTAAGTGCTGACAGTAAAGACAGAGCTGGAGACCTTTGAATATCTCCACAAAGTTAGCATTTATATTAGATAGGTAGGTTTTCCTCCTGGAGGGCAGAGCAGATGGATATTTCTTTATGCAACATTTAGCAATAATCATAAACATTACTGAGGGGCTTTTTTGCAATTTGGAAAGAAACTGCAGCAGGGAATTCACTGACCTTGGAAGAACCTGTTTGGCCCTGGCTGCATCCCAGTGCCATCCCTGCCTTGCTGCCTAACAGGGAACACCCCCTGAGGGAAAAGCCTCATGCAGGAGGGATGAATGCCTGGTGAATGCCTGTGCCACCCTGCACGACTCTCCACGAAGGACAAAGCCACTGCAGGAGTGTGTCGTTACATCATGGCATTACTGCAGAGAAAATGTGCTTCATTATCCAAGTGCTCGAGGAAGATTGGTTCTCATCAAGTGCACAGCACTTAATTAGGCTGCCTCTGGAGCTGGGTGGGCCGGGGTCTCACTTGGATAAATGTAAATGGTTGAAGTCACATGTGCATTAAAGTCCTACAGTGAACTGTCTGGTGTTTCTGAGAACCCCAAAAATGACAAAAAGGTGGATAAAAATGACAGTGGCTCTACAGTATTCCCAACCCTAAATTATGGCTTAAAGTCATCATCATCATCATCATCCCTTGTTTTTTCTGAGCTGCCTGGCTGAAGTAGGGTCTGTATTTCTCAAGACAGTTCTCCTGTGCAGGATTAGACCCTCAGCAGAAGGGTGAAGAGGAGGTCTTACCCACTCCTTTCTCCTTCTCACCGATTTTGGGGCAAACTGGCCATTATTAAACAGTTTTTTACAGCTTTAGAAGAGTCCTTCCCCTCTGTACTTGTGTGAAGCAGTGAATAAAAAAGAGCTTTGGGGAACGTAGAAAATAGATATACATTAGAGCAGGCATAAAAAAGGGAAAACACAACTGATACCTGTGTCACTGCTCTGGTTAGTCACAGGAGGAATCCTGACCAATTAGAGATGTGTTTGTTGGTGTGGTTCAAACCTCATCTTAGAGGCTGCTGTGCACAGACAGAGCAGAAACCAACCTGCAGCTTCCACCCATCCTCAAAACCCATCCCACACCATCAGCCTCCTGCCTGCCATCCTTGCAGAGGCTGGTGTCCCCTTCCAGAAACCTCCCCTTACTTACCCTGCACGATGGGGCTGTGGGTCCCCATCCCATGGCAATGCCCCAGCCCTGAGGAGGACATTTGGAGCTGTTTCCTTTCCTTGATGCCTGTTTCTGTTCCAGAGATGGGACCCCTGGCAGCCAGATTGTCACGGAGAGGTTTGAGGTGACGTGGGAGAGCGTCATGGTCAGCTCCCACAACGCCATTGTGCTCAAGTTCGACGGCCGCGGCAGCGGCTTCCAGGGAGCCAAACTGCTGCACGAGGTCAAGAGGAGGCTAGGCCTGCTGGAAGAGAAGGATCAGCTGGAAGCTGTCCGGTGAATGGCACTGTTATTGAGGAAATTAATTCATTACAATAATTAACCCAAAACTCATTAGTCCTGGTTGCTTTAATGGTGTCGTAGGGTAGAGCAAGGAGATGGGAGGGAGGGAGGGGCAATGTTGTTGTACAATTGCAACTGCCTGTGATGAGAGGGAGTTTCTGTCAACCAGAGCACAGGGAGCAAAACAAGCCTTAAACAGAGCTAAATTAGAGCACACTTATCTGTATCACATGTTCAAAGCCTATTTATTTTTAGCTCTGTACAGTCATACAGCCACAAACAAGGAAGCTTGAATATCTGTTCCTACATTAATCTTTTGCTTGCCTGGTAGTTGGAAAAAATCCATCTTTAAATCCTTAAACTTTTTAAACCAGGGCAAAACCCTAAATGTCAAGTCCTGTCATACTGTTAGATTTATTCTGCACATAATCACGTTAAAACTACTATCAGAGTATTGCAATAGCTGTGCAATAGCTTATTATGGCTTCCAGTGGTAGTGCAGGTTATTTGTTGCCATTGCTTGGTCAAATCCAACACATGAGGCTGCAAGATTAAATCAGACAGATCCATGTGAAAGCAGCTTGGACTGGTGTGATTTGAATTGTCTGTGTCAAAGGGAAAGGACTTTAAACTGAAAAGGGGCAGGTTTATATCAGATATTGGGAAGAAATTCTTAACTATGAGGGTGTGAGAACTGGCACAGGTTGCCCAGAGAAGTTGTGGATGCCCCATCCCTGGAAATGTCCAAGGCCAGGTTGAATGGGGCTTGGAGCAACCTGGGATAGTGGAAGGTGTCCTTGCCCATGGCAGAGAAGTTAGAGTTGGATGATCTTTGAAGTCCCTTTCAACTCAAACCATTCTACGATTTTTTTTCTGGAGCCAGTTTAATTTAAAGCTGATTAAAATCACACTGTTTTTTGCTCATGAAGGGAAAAATATTTTTAACCCATTGCTTTTCCTTTCTTATGTTCTAGGACAATGCTGCAGGAGCATTTCATTGATAAAACAAGAGTTGGTGTGTTTGGGAAGGTAATGTCTTGCCATTCTCCTCTGTGCTGTCCCAGTTAGCTGACATGGCTAAACAGCTGATTTCAACCCTGACTTATTGACTATGTCAGTGGTGACTTTTTTATTATTATTTATTTGTGGGATAGACTGCACCTTGCTCAGTGATGTTAAAGATAGAGGCTTTCATTTCACCAACTTGTTCATCAGTGACTTCTTTTAAATTAACCTCCAAGTGCAAAAAGTGACTGTTGCCCAGAAAACATCATCAGATAGTTCATCATTTTTTCCCATTGCAGACTTTCATTTCATTTTCACCTTGCCTCCTAAAGCCTGTGGGAACGTGGGTACATCTAACTCATGTGTACAACAACCCTGTGGATTTCTGAGGCTGATTTGCCATGTGTGCCTGGCTGGGAAACAGCCACTGTAAAGTACACACAGTCTGAGATGAGAGTGGGACTGTGAGGAGAAATTGTTTACTGTGGGAGACCCAGGCTGGGAGTGGGCGAAGAGAGCTGCATGTAGAGCAGCAGCTCTGCAGGGAATTGTCAACAGGCTGGCAGCAGACACTGAAATTGTGACGCTCATTTTAAGTAGAGACAGTCTGGGGTAAACATTTTAGAGAGGTAGCATCTCTGGTTGGAGCTACAGCCATAAATTGAGATGAAGAAGGCCAGCTCTTGGGCACACAACCCTCCTGCCTTCAGGAGGGTGCCAGCTGTAAGACCAGGGAGATGTCCCTTGGTTTTTGGTTTTCCAGGGCAAGGTGTTAAAGGCTCTGAAATGGCAAGCATTTGCTGCAAGGTCTCAGCTGCATTGTTTCCAAAGGAGCAGCGCCTCCCAGCAGGAACACCAACACCCCGTCCCCTTTCTGTTCCAGGATTATGGTGGTTACCTGAGCACTTACATGCTTCCAGCTGGTGAAGACAACCAGGTGTTTGCCTGTGGAGCTGCTCTTTCCCCAGTGACAGACTTCAGACTATATGGTAAATCCCATTCCTCAGCCCACAGACCCTCCTGCTGACCACAAATGGTGTTCCTTCATTATCCTTTCCCACTTGCCATCTTTCTTCTTTCCCAAGATCCTGCTTGGTTTATATTCTGTGTCTTTTTAGGAGTAGCCATAAACCCTTTTTCCCCACTAAAGCAATTTAGCTGTCACCAGTGGGACCAGCCATGGTAGTCAGAGTAATCAAATCACTTTATTACTTCTTTTAAATAGCGGAAAATTGTCATTAAACCCCTCCAGCCTTTGCCACCAACCATCCCCACTGCAACATGCTTCCTTCCTTCCTGAAGCACCCATCCATGCAAGCTGTGGTGCAGTCTGCCTGGCCTATCCTGCCTCTGACCACAGCACTACCCTGTACATGGTGGTTCTTTCTCTCAGGGATAGCAGTTCCCTTTGCACTTAGTGCCAGTGAAAATCAGGACTGCCAGGGAAGTCACTGTTGTTCAGCCAGACTTCAGGAGCTGTACAGTTATCCCTGAGACCAAAGGGAACTTGCTGCTGATGGAGAAGGCCCCATGTGAAAAGAGAAAGGGACACAACATGATAGAGCTCTTCTATGTCAGTCGCATTAAAAAAGAAAAATAAAAAGGGTTTTCTGTGACTTATTTAGAGACTAGAAGTGCATGGTGGCAATGACAGACTGTGGTATCACATATATCCTTAATGTAGTTTCAAAAACTTTTAGAAATCTGTCCTCTATATTAAGGGCATGTTAGAAAATAAAGGGGTTTTTAGCATTTGCAATATTTGACTCAGAAGCACCAGTGTATTCATGACTGAAAGTGATATTTTCATTTTTTCTCTTCAAGCTTCAGCCTTTTCTGAAAGATACTTGGGCTTGCACGGGGTTGATAACAGAGCATATGAGGTAACTGCATGGACACTGCATTTCCCTGATAAAATGTGAACTGGGTCTTAACTCTCCCTCCATGTGTTCTCCTTTGGGGAGGAAGCAAGGCTGTGCAAGAGGGACTCACTAGTGAAGCTCTGAAGGTGCCCGTCAGCGTGCTTACTGCTTTTCTTGTCTTAATAGTAATCATGGATAAAGTTTTTATTGATTAGACCTTGTGCCTGCCTCTCTAAATTGGGTAAATACAGTTTTAGAGATTGAAAGAGCTGAGTGACTCAGATGTGCCCAAGAGGGCACAGTGTCATGACTTCCTTGAAAGTTCTTGCCAATGGTCTTGTCACTTTGATTCTCTGTGAGATAAACAAATTCAAGTGAAACTCAGCTTGACTTTTTCAAACTTTGTGATATTTCAGATAGGCAGAACTCTGCCAGAACTGAGCAGACGTGGAAAAGGAAACACAGCACCAGTTAATAAAGACATTATTTCATATACCCAATGGGATCACTTGGATCCTGTGCTGAAATTACTTGGAGGCAAAACCTGATAAAGAAAAGTCACACAAACAAAATTTGTTATAGAGAAAATCTAGTTCAGCTTCTAAGCCTTGTCTGCTGAAGGCAGAAGACATGAAGGCAGCAAAGGTCTGACACTGTTCTCACAGAGAAAGCATGTACCACCCTGTGCCCTCACAAGGGAAGGTTTATCCTGGTTGTCTAAACTCTGAGTTCATTGTCTCTCAAATTTTGCACTCATAATCTCTACATTAATGCAAAGGCTTTTTGTTCTTTTAGAAATTGTTTGTATTTATATTCCCTTGTTCATCTGAAAGACTGCTGGGGGCAAAGGTGTTCTCAGCAGTGGACACTTGAATGTCGTATCAGATCATCCCTTCAACTTTAAAAACTCATTGAGGTTGGTTTTCAAACCACACCAAAGTCCCTCCAGATCCATGAAGTGTTCTTAGGCTTAGGCACCTGGGAACATTTTCATCGGTGTTTTTTATTCACTTTGATATTTTCCATATATTTTACAGTTCAGGCTTTTATTGAACATTATCAGAACAGAGGAGGGTCTCTGACATGTTCCTGCTGCTGACACTGCCCTGCCAGCACATGGTGGGGGTCTGTTGTACCTCTAGATTTATACAAGTAGCCAGGAGAATATGCTGTGCTGGTGTCTGCTTGTTATCCTGGTGATAAAGTATTGAATGGAAATAAGCACTTCTATTGCCTCCATATAAATTGCTAATTTCTAGCAAATTTTTTAATCTTATTACAACCTTTACCTTCACAGATCAGCAAATTATCACACAGAGTCTCATTACTAAAAGACCAGACATTTTTGATCATTCATGCTACTGCTGATGGTAAGTCAGCCCATCCTTCGAGCTCATTATATTTTTGTGTTGGCTTTGATTTTTGTTAATTAAATTTGTCTCTTTAATGATTGCAATCTGTTTTTTACAGAAAAAATACATTTTCAGCATACTACGGACCTTATCACACACCTAATTAGGGCAAAGGCTAATTACAGTTTGCAGGTACAGTATACGTTTCTCTTTTTTTCTCTCTATTTGAGCAGTTATTTCCCTATTTGAACTCAAACTGCTGTTATGAAGCAAGGTTTGAAAAACCACTTGCAAACTCAGCCTGGCAGTAGAAGTAGCACCAGCATATAACATGTTTCTATTAGTCCCATGCTTATGTGACATCAGTGTTTTGCTCTGGACAGTTGTAGAACAATTATTGAATTACAGTAAATTATGTTATGAGAGACATATCCCTAAGGAGTTCATGTCTGTTGAGTTTCTTTGGGAACAACAGAAAAAGTTCAGGATGAATTCTGGGGAAACAGGGTTCTAAATTAAATCAACTAGAAAAGTTACAAATATATATATCCCTTAAATCTGACATCCACTATGCACAGCTCCACTTTCCACCAAATTATATCTCTGTTTTGCTGAATGGTCCATGTCCAAGCCATTACATCTTTCAAAATGAACCCACCTCAGCATCCCTGCCTAGACAACCCATTATGATACTCTTGAATTTCTTCAAGTTACCTGCTCCATTTAAATGAAAAGTTGGGTTTAAACTATTTCATTTCTGGCTTCACGATTCTTTTTTTCAATTTAATTAGTTCTCCAGCAATATTTATTAATTTTTTTTTTAACTTAATGACATTTTTGCTTCAAAGCCCTCATTTTAGTCAGTACAACCTAATGCCATTTCTCTCCAAAACTGCATGTTTTTTGATTTTCACAAGGAAAGTGTGGGCTGGTTCTCCTTAGACTGAACCTGTTCAGAACATAATTAAACAGAAAATCCTCCACCCCAAAAAAGTTCCTTGTGAAGGCAGATGCAAGTCTGCACTTGGAGCACTGTGGTGCCCAAACTCCCCTGGGCCTCATGAGCATCCATGGGATGATGCTGAGGAGATGCAGTGGGTTTGCAGGTGTGGGTGTTCAGTCCTGAGACTTTGAGCTCTAAAAGGTGTGCATTTACCTGTTTCTTTGCAGATTTACCCTGATCAAAGCCATTACTTCAGCAATGCAGCATTTGAGCAGCACTTGTACCAGTCCATTGTCAACTTCTTTGTGGAGTGTTTCGAGGTTCCAGACAAACTTCCATTAGCCCCACTGAAAGAGGAGGAGGAGGATGATTAACCCTATTTGTCCGTGCTAAGCACAAGGCAGATCTCTCTGACAATATGCAACTGGATCATTTTCCTGAAGAAAGAGATGTTGTTAGCATGTATTTAAAAAAAAAAAAAAAAATCAAAAACTGAAAGCAGCTCCTCTGCTTTACTTGACAGCAACTCCTTCCTAAATGGAAGAACATTAAGCATGGTGAACTCAGCAGAAACTGCTGTCTGAAATAAATCCATCACAACCAACATCTTTTTTTTTTTTGGATTTTTTTTTTTTTTTTTTTTTTTTTTTTTTTTTTTGCCACAAAATCACTTCTGGAGTGAAAATGGTGAGGCGTTGAACTTGAAGGAACATCCCAAGAAACCACTTTGAGAACTGGAAGATTTAATGTCTCTTTGCAGTCAAGCAGTAGCAGTGAAATCCATCATCCACATTAAGGTTACTATAGTTAGCATCACATTGTGTGAGGAAAAAAAAAATCTAATCTCATACATGGAGAAGATTATAGCACAATTGTTTTAAAGGATACAGATTCATGCACTTGCCTGCTCTTTTCCATCTTCAGGAGGTTTGTCATTGCTACAGGATACACAAATCCAATTGTGCAAAGTACTATAGTTACACTGATCTTTACCTTCCTGTAATTATTTTGTTAATTCTGTGTGGCTTTTACTTCTGTTGTTCATTGGGTCTCATGCTTACCTTATTAGCTTCTCAGCTTGTTCTGGATGGGGAAAAAACCATAAAACGAATTAACCAACTCACTTTAGACCTCAGGGGTCTAATGAGGCAATGGGACTTGAGCTACCCAGATATTAAAAAATCTATTGGAATAAAGCAAAGAGAAACTCACTCTTGAGTTCCCAAAATAGCTCTTGCCAACAAGATTGAGTATTTTCTTTGGCAGCCTTGAAAAATATGCACATAAATAAGCTAAATCAGCTTACATTGAGATTTTTTTTATTGCGATGTAGAAAAATATGTGACAGTCATGATTATTCTTTCTCTTTCTTTAGTGTTGGAACTAATGGTTGGTAACTTGCTAGGGAACAGCTAGGTGAGGCTGTGGTACAGGAATTTGTACCAGAGACCTCACAGGTCATCTTAAAAAGCCAATTAAACATAGACAATGTGCAGAGATTTATTGCACGTGCTGTCTGTGGCTTAGTTTTATTCCAGGTCAATGATTAGCATATTCCAAACACATTTAATTATCTCTCCTGTTCACACTAGTTTTGACAACCGTAAAAGAAGAAAAAATAAAAGGTGGATTTTTTTTTGCTTTAAAGGGTCTAACTGTTCATTTTAGCGGTGGAAAGCAACTTTTAAAACTTCCTGTGAAAAGATTCAGCTCTCAGAAAGGAATCCAACCTCCATCCACTTCCACGTACGGTGTCATAAGAATTTTGACAGTGTCGCTCCTTGTAAAATATTCTGACCAAATGTACAGCCAGTATTAATACTGTATATTTCATTTTGTTGTATATAAAGGAATGTAAGTCAGCTCTTTGTCAGATCCCCAATCCAATATTAGTCTTGTGTTCGACATGCATGCAGGTAACACTTCTTTGCTGGTCAGGACTCCTTAGAAGCACTAGCTTGGAAATATAACAATTAATGTAATTTCTTTTCTTGTTTTAACAGCTTGAATGTCAATGCCGGTTCCTACTTTTTACATAGTACTGTGGGTAAACTCACACCCTGACAGCAATGATGATGTTTCCATTGTGTTCTTTAGTGTGTCTTTTTTCTTACCTTTATTTTAAGCTTTGAATGTTGGTTGTACTTTGACCACCATGAAAAAAATATATTGATGAACCACAGAAATTACCTAGTTTGGTTGGGATTATCTCCTTTACTTTACAGTGCATCAACATTGTGTGAACAAGAACTACAGTGTAAATCTGCTTTATCTGGCAAAATGCCAAATAGACCATGAGAATGCTGCGTGTCCAGATTTTGCTACGCTGACCAGGCTCTCGAGCCTGGAATGAACTTGAACTGAGAAATGTAAAAATCTGCTCTGTCCACAATCTTTTGTAGAAAGAACTTTAGGATGTGGCATGGTAGTGTTTGTTCATTCATGGAATAAAACATTATTTTACCACCCTGGTTGCCACTGCTGTTATTTGGTGTTAAGTTATTAAATAAGCATCAAGTTGCTGGAAGTGCTATTTCTGCTTGAATTGAGCCCAAACTGGCACGTTCTGACTTGCTGCACATCATCAGTGCCAGGGTGTCCCATCAGCTGACACCCACTAGATCAAACTGGATTTAGAGGAAGAGAAATTTAATATTTCAAAGCCAAACCAAGAAATTATTGAGGACACTTACTCCAATCTTTGTTTCCAGCAGATCAGGAAACGAGAAAATGGAGCACTGGGACAGGGAAGGGCAGATTGTAACAGTACAAAATAGCTTTGCTGTTATTTTGTTTAATTATCTAAATGCAACAAGTATTTTTTTTTATTGTCCAAACAAATCAAGCTTAGACTCTCAGCTCACTGGCATATCTGGATGCCATAATGTTCAAGTGTGGCATCCCAAAGAGGAAGAGAACTAATGAGCAGTGCCCGACTAATTCAGAAGGAAACCACAGAGGGGAAAAATGAAGCATTGCTGGTAGCTAATTAACAAAGCCAGGCAGCCAGCCATGTTTGTAATTGTCTGTAGGTTCAGGCATAGAGCTCATAAACCCATCCAAGCTCTGCTTATGAGCCCAAGTCAAATAAATGCTGCTTTGAAGGGTGGGAAGGAAAAAAATTGAGTGAATGAGAAAGGGTATGTGGGATGTTCCCATGGGAAGACCAGTGGAGTCTGCAGATTGCAATGGGGAAAAAGGACATTTAGTGGGGGAGGTTGAAGGTACAAGGCCAGTTCTGGTACCTGAGATGTACTCCTGCATGTGCTCTCATGCCCATGTTGTCCCAAACCTCACCTGGGTTGGCAGTGACCAGGCTCTGGATGTTTAAACTTTGTGTGTTGGGTCCCAGGGCTCATCTGCCCTGCAGTCCTTCCTGGGGCTGGCACAGACCTGCCAGACCTGCCTGGCTGTGGGCTGAGCTGAGGACAAATTTCTGCCTTGACCTGAATAAATGCTGGCTCCCTGTGGTGCTCATTCCTCTCTAGACTTCTTACCTGCTTTCCACTGGCAAATGAAGAGTAAATGGCAGAAATGGAAAAGATAAGAGAAAAAGCTCAAAATCTCAGTTGCCGATTCCTTCATCACGTTGCCTTACTGAGCCCAGTGTTTGCTTATTTTTATTCTGCTCTCTAAAGTAAAGCGCCCAGCTGGAGGCTCAGAGTGGAGCTTAGGGCACTTGCTGAGATCTGCCTCCTCTTCCCACTACATCTTTCCATCCTTTCTCCATTCACCATGGTTACAGTCTGAAAGCAAACCCAGCATGCTTTTGGAAACCAGGAAGAGACAAATATAAAACCAGCATGGTGAGCCCCCTCAATAAGCAATAACCAAAATAAATTCTTTATTCTAATAGCTAATTCATGATGGATTTTTTTTCTTTGAGACATTCATGAAAAGCCTCAGATTAAATGATGCTACATTCTGCCTCCTCACTGGAAGAACAGCTTTAATCAAGATGTCCATTTCCATGACTGAGAGCAAAGAAGAGTAAAAAGCAAATACAGACGGAACAAGGCCCCAGGAAAGCACAAAAGTAAACCATGCTGCAGTATTCCTGTGGAATAGCAAGGTTGCCTCTAGGCTGTTTGTTTGGTATTTTTTTACTTACTTCACTTAAAATCCACCTTTTGGGTCATTTTAAAGCAAGAAACAACTCTCTGAGCTGGTGTGAATGCTCTCACCCTTGCTGGGAAAGGCATCCTTGCAGTGTATTTGCAACAGCTGTTGTCAATGTCCTAAACTGCAGTTTGTGCTGAGCAGTTCCAGTAACTCGAACTGACATGTAATTTCCAGTGAGCATTTGGAACCTGTCTGAAGAAGATCCTGAGCACCTGCTCCCCACCACCTCGTTTGGAAGCACTCAAAGTGAGGCTTAAGTCCTTTACCCGAAAAACCAAACCCAAAGCAAAGCATGAACAAGGCAAATCCTCTGGTCCACATCCTTGGAGCACAGGAAAAGAGAGCAGAGAGTCAGGAGCCCAGATTCTGGCTGTGATAGTTCCTGGCTGACTTTTTTTCCCTGCAAATTGCCATTTGAATGTACAGAAAGCAGGGAATCGAGGAGGTTCTTTTGCCTGCACTCGGCTCCTTTGTCATCAGAGCAATGCTGCCATCACATGAGCCATGGCACACATGAGGAAATGTGGCCATCACAGGAACCTGGCATGAGTTTGTCATCTATTAAAAAGTGTTGCAGAGCAAGGGGGAAATAAGCCCAGAGGTGAGACAGCCCATCCTGAGACACAGCCCCTCCTCTGACATGGTTAGGGCCATGCCCAGGAGAAACAGAGAGACTCTCGAGATGTTTTCAGTCTGTGCATGAACGCAGGTGCCAAAAAGCTGATGAGAAAAATAAGACTAGCACAGTAAGCATAAATTTCCTAGCTATCAAACCTCTGTGGGACATCTGTAGGAGTCTAGAAATCAGGGCGAGCTGAAGACAGCTGAGATCTGGCTCCCAGCTCTTCCTTGGAGCTGCTCATCACAGCCAGCACCCTCAGAGCTGCCAGGAGCAAGAAGCACATGCACCCATGATGATGTTGAGAGTGCTGGGGGGAAACAGATATGGGCACATTCTCAGCCAAAAGCCACCAACTGAGCCAGCAATTTTATCCTGCATCTTGTGCTCCTGGAAGTTAGTGGTCACTGAGGAAACTTGCATTGGAATGTGAGCAGTAAGCACACATCAGCAGGTGTGCTGAAAGACAGAGAGGGGCTGGTGCCATGACAGGAGCAGAAATCACTGCTGCAGGACTATCAGTACCAGAGCTGGTGATAAGGTTTTTGTCAGATGATGATGATGAAGGTGTTGTAAGGGACAGGAGCAAACCATGCCCCAGCTCTCAGTGGAAACAAAAGCTGGAGCTATGGAATAATTTTTAATCCTTATCGTCTCTGCACAGTGGGCAGAGTTCTTCTGCAGTTCTTCTTGAAGAGGCATTTTTTGAAAGTAGAAGCCCCAGAAACATTAAATTCAATCCTCATGTCTCTGTGATCCACTAGACTTTTGTTCTCACTGTGATCATTCTGATAATGATATCATTTACAAGGAAATTGGGATAGGAGGAACATTTTTCACTTGTCTCTAGAGACAGGCTATAAACAATTTATCTGCAACACAGCAACAGCAGCCACAAACTCAGCCCAAACTTCCTTTAAAATATCTGCAACTCTGCCTCAACCAATAACAGTTGAAAAGGCACAGTCTTTACCTACATCAGGATTTTAAAGAGAAAATATTCTTTTTCCTTCACTCAGCATCTTCAGGAAAGAAAGTAAAGTAGAGGAAATAATTCCCACTTCATTGGATGCAAAGACTTCCCCTATCTGCAGTAGCCCTGGGTTACCTCGTCTGGGAACTCCTGTAGAAAGATGTCTTTAGGAAAAAGTTACAGTGCCACAGTTTTTTCAGGACAGATGTCAGCCAGTTCCATGGAGGGGTGCAGTAAAATGCAAATGTCTACATGGAACATCTCTGCAGCTGAGACAGCCATTCTAGACTTTATAACTTTTTATTCAGACTAATAGGTACTTTATGGCACAATTTCATAGAATCATGGCTTGGATTATGTCCTAGGGTGGCTTTATGATGCTTGTGTCCCCAGTCATCTGAATTTTAAGTTCTGCACTTTTAAGACTGGTTCCAAGAGCAAAGGGGGGAGAAGAAGTGCACAGTTTGTTTGCAGAAACTGCACTTGCTCCTTTACACCTTTCTCACAGACAGTGTTGTATGCAGCAGGGACAGCAGAAGAGAGCTCTCCTTTGCTTTTAGTTGGTTTTTAGCTAGCTGAGTGAGGCAGAGAAGTTCCCTGGATTGTGGCTTTTTTCTTCTTTTTTTTCCCTTTCTTTTTTTTTTTCTTTT
>VWZU01015737.1:1957831-1980331 GCA_013397095.1 Sterrhoptilus dennistouni
TTTTCTCTTTCTTGGAACTGTTCAGCCCTACTCTGGAGTGAAAACCCAGAAAAACACACAGAGTTCACACCTGTGGCCCACCAGGGCCCAGGATAGCATTTTCCCATGCCAGAGGGACTGATAAGAGACTGAACGAGATGAGCAACACCCCACAGCAAGGACTTTCTGAATTTGCCATCTCTTCAGAACAGCAAGAGGTTTTGGTTTTTAATGTTATTCATTTTTATGCTTGTGAATGCTTTGTTAAATAAACAGGTTTTTCCACTTTTCTCCAAGGAAATCTTTCCCGGAACCAGTTGGGGGAGGAGCCATTTGAATTTGCTTTCTAGAGGGACACCTTTGGAAGTTTCCTCCTGAATTTGCCCTAAACCAGGAGAGGTTGTAAGGGACCTTAAAGATCACCTCGTTCCAACACCCATTCCAACCCAAATTTATCCAGCCAGCTCCCTATGCCCACTTTGTGAGGGCACACTCAGTGGGCTGCGTGGACCAGGCAGATCTGGGTGAGCAGACCAGCTGCAGGTATCTCTTTTCATCCCAGAAAACAGGGACAACAAACAGAGAAAGTATTGGATTTATAAAGGAATGATTCCTAACCCCTCAGTTTTCTACCAACTTGCTGAGTGCAGCTATGAGCAGAGCACAGGCACTTGCTCTTATATATTTATTACACTTTCCAGCTCCAGGCAGCTTTAGAGTGGTAGGATGCCATCTGCTGCTCCAAAGGGTTACTTGCTGTCTCCTTATCCCTTCCCAGCGGGCAGCTCCCACTGATGAGGAAAAACTTGGAATATATTTGGAACATTTGTGAAGTGAAAATCTTTTCATCCATAAAAAAATACATTCTCAGATAATAGAAAACAGAGTGAAGAGTTTAATCTCACAGGCACTGGCTCAGTTATGAAGAAAAGTTTGTGCAATGAATGAGGCATCCTAGAGAAGACACATAATATTTACCCACAGACCAGCTTGCCAAGAAGATTGGATTTTGTATCATTCCAGTTTAATGCCAAGAATTGCTTCTAATTCTGCCAGCACCCATCCCATTACCAGAGAAACAATAACCTCCACATCTGTGAGCAGTTGTGATGGCCTGTGACCCTGAGATATGGCCCCAGCATGTCTTTCTAAAGCCTGTAGAGTGAAGAACAAATTAAAACACCCCATCAGCTCTTAGAGACTGGAACTTAAACCTGCGAGCAAGCTCTATTAAGTCCAGTAATAGACACCAGTCATACTCAGCCACACAATGGAAGTAAAAGGGGATGAACAGCACTTCATCAGCTCCGGCACTCCAGAAGTAATAAGCATCATGCTGGGCTCACTGCACTGACTAATCCATAATTTATTTGGCTTCATAAATATCAAAACATACCACAGCTGTTAGTACTTCAGTGCAAACCCTACAAATATTGCTTCAATTATTCAAGAGCTCGTCGCAGGAGCCAGTCGACTGCTTCTAAGGTGCAATTACAGAAGGTGTCTATTGCTTGGGAGTTTCAGCAGAGCAGTTGCCACCCAGACCCCTGAGGCAGTTGGTGCAGTTGGCTGGGAGCACCAACAATAAGAGGACAAAATTGCCTTTCCCTCAAAAATAGCCTAAAGCCTTGAGCCTCACACAGCAGGGGATGCAGGCGCTTGGTGGCAGCACTCAGAGGAGTTGTGTGTGGTCCCTGAGAGCCTTCAGAGACATGTCTGCTTCAGCACCTCCCTCTGAGGGGCTGCCCAAATGGTCATTAAATCAACAATGCCAAAGCTTGCACTCCTAAATTTACCCCTAATGCAGGACAGAACCCTCCATGCAGACAGCCCCAGACTTGTCTTAAATGATCAAGTCATGTCTCCACCAAGGAACTCCCACCTGAAGCCACCCTGGGCTTTTCCTCCAGAAGATATCTCCCTCTCCCAATGGTATTTGAGTGCCAGAGACAAGACCAGAGGCTGTGTCCAGTTGCTGGTTGGTTTGAGGTCAGGGTTACAGTGAACAGAAGGGACAGTGACATCAGCTCCCACACACATCATCCCTGTCCGTGCTCCTTCCTCCACTGGGGCTCATACAACAACAACAACAACAAATCACCTCTGTTTAAAGCCAGGTTTCCATGTTGGACCATGTGGAAGTTGCTGGTTGTGTTTTGAGGGCCAATACATTCCTCCACTGAGAAGAAAAAATAAATTATCAGTTTAATTTTTATTTCTTTCCTGTTCTTTCTTCCTGCAAAAAAATGGGGAAAGGGAGGTCCCAGGGACCAGCAACCATCAAGGGCTCAGCACAAAGCAGCAGACAGCCTGGGTGCATACATGGGTTTGGGATCCCCACATCCTTCACAAAACAACACAAAGAATATTATCTGGATTTGATATTAGATAGCCTGGCCAATGCCTGCAATGCCTTTAGCTAAGTAAGCAGGACAAAGTCAAAATGCAAGTGTGAATAGACCTACAGCAAAACCCATTTGAGGATATGAAGCCTGACTTCTAAATAAATGCAAATTTAATTTCATGTCCAGGAACTAGAGGCCTGCTGACCCAGTTTGTTCTATCCCTTTGCTCTGGAAGTGGGAAACTGCCTTCCTGCATGTCCAAGGTTTTTTAAAGGGGTTGTTTTTCTGATCTTCAATAGGACCAGAGCAAACTACTGATGTTTCAACATGGCCAGAACTGTCAAAAAGCCACCCAGGACTCCAAAGTCAAACTTTTTTTTTTTTTTTTTTTTCACAGACAAATTCCTAGTCCCGTGACTTTTTCAAAACAACAACTACAGAAAAAACACCCTTTGAATTCAGTATTTCTATTAAACGGTTTGCTGGAGCATAGCAGGACCTTTTCCTGCAGTGAGGGGAAGGGCAGCGCAGCAGGGAAGGGCTCCTGCAAGTGAACAGCATGAAATTTTCATGCAAATTTCCCACCAGGGCCTCTGGAATAAAGCTCCAGATTTCCCTGCCCTTAATGAATAAATCACTCAGCTCGTTAGTGGAGTCTTTGGCAGGAGGGCAGCAAGTATCACCTTTGTTGCTGAGTTGACCAAAGGATTGACATGACCAGGGATAAATATTGCTCTTAAACTGGTGCTGATGAAGCCATGAAAACTGTGTTAGCTCATAATCTCACACACAGAGAAGCAACGTGCAGATAATTGAGACATAAGTGCTGCTCAGGCACCAACTTCAGAGATGTTTTTTCCTCCCTGAGTAGGCAAACAAGCCATTTCGAAAGCAGCGAAGCTCTTTAATGTATGTCTGGAGGGGGCTTCTGCATAGCAGCAGCAACAAAAGGGGCTCTGAAAATGGTCCCTTTATGGAAATATAAATATATATATATATATATCAGCTGCTGGGGCAGATGTGCTGCAAGAGAGATGTTTTGGTCAGTGTCCTGTGCACAGATGTGTCCCAGATTGTGCAAGGTCAGTAGCTCAAGCGTTTCCCATAAAACACATCCCAGGAATGCCACACAGCCCAGTCCTGCAGAAGCCTGTCTGAGCTGGGGCCACACTTCAGGAAGCTCCACAAACAGGGCCAGTGATTCTGCACAGAGCAAGAGTGGATCACTGAAAGGGGAATTCTGTCATCCTCTCTGATGCCCAGTAGTGGTACCCAAAAGGGTACCAAATTACATCTGGTTCTCCCTCCAGCTCTGTCTTCTCCCTCCTTCCTTTGTAATAAAATAAGAAGTAAACTTTCTGGAGCTCCCCCACATTACAGAGCATCTGGGTGTCTTATTCTCCTAACCAGGCAATTTAGATGTGGCAGCGAGAGTTCCAGCTCTAAATCCAGTCTCGGCTCCACACATGCCAAGTGAGTTCAGTCCTTGCATGGGTCTGCTAAGTAGAGGGAGGAGCAGCATCAGTGGTGGTGGTACAAGAGCAGAGCTCTGGTGTTCCTGCAGATGAATGTGCCGGGCTCTCCTGAAGAGTGGGAAGACATATGAAGTGTCCAAGAAACCATCCAGCATATTCCCAGGCAACAAAGAAGTGCCAGTGTTGAAGCAAAAGTCTACTTGAGCAGCCTTCCTCTCCTGTCTTGGTTTGGAAAGACAGATGTCTGCTAAGGAAGACACCGTTCTCCCCTGGAATGGTGAACGTAAAGCCCCTCCCTCTGAATTATTATAATTTTGAAATTAGAGGGCTTTCAGGCAAAGATATGGGAATAGGAATAAAAGTTGTTTACTAGGAAAATTAAAATAAAAATGTAGTGGTACCANAATGAATTGGTCACAAAAAAAAAAAAAAAAAAAAGACAAGTCAGAATGCAGCCTGACACCCTGCTGGTCAGGGTGTTGGGAGCATCTGGAGTGACAGATGCGATTCTGTTGGAGAAGAGATGATCCTGTAGAAAGGTCAGTTTTCTTCTGAATGTCCAGTGCTGGTGAAATGGGTCCAGTGTTCCTCTGGAAATCCAGTAGAAACAGGCTGTCCTGGTGTTCCCTGATTTTATCCAGGTAGGAATACTTGGCTCCTCCGCCTGGATAGAGCATCTCCCCACGGGATGATGTAATTGTTGCAGCCATGCAGTGAGCCTGGATGGCCCATGAACAGCAGATATCCCCTGGAGGGAGGATGGGTTGTGCAAGAGATAAAGAACACTGCCCTACTTGGTTTTAACCATTGGCCCATTAACAGAAGACACTCACCCCCAGAGTTATGAGGAATAGATCATGGAAGGGACAAAGAACACTGCCCTACCTGGCCTTAACAGATGGTAACAGAACACATACCTCTGGTTACACCTTATATTGCAACCCAAGACACCTCCCCACACCCAGGGAAAGGCAGGTCAGCTCTCCAGCATTTCATTTGCACAGGACACCAGCCATGCTTTAAGACACGGGTATAGCCAGGGAAATCCTTGCTGGAATTTCAAATCCTCCCAATGAAGCTCTCTGTCACTCAGAGGACAGCTTCTAAATTTTGTCATATTTTCTCATAGCCTTTTTGCTAAAAGGCCTCATGGTTTGGTGTCTACAGAAGTCACAAGGCAGATTCTTGCTGTATTTGTGCTGTAGGTTAACTTACCAGTAATAATGTTCTTGGAAAACATGAAAAAACAAGCCTACCTGCCTGTGTCTCCACCCTTGCTCACACTTCCAGAAGGACATTCACTGGCACCTGCCACTCTGTCTCTGCCACACACTTTAAACCCCACAAATCTGAGGCAGAGGTTCTCAGCAGCTTCTTTACTGCACTAGCTTGGTAAATCCAATGCATATCCACGGTGTCTAGCTGCTGTTGAGGAAAATATAACTGTGGAAAGCCTGTTACAAGAAGTATAGACTGGCAGCTCCCAGGCTTTTAGTCAGTATATGAACATGTGACAGTTCTCTGCTTTTTAAACTTCATAACTTTCTCAGTCCGCAGAGTGGTGTAAACAGACACTTTTCTGCACACACCTCTGACAGCTTTAACTCCAACAGGGTGTGGAGGGAAAGAGGATGATCCCTGACTGCTGGATTGTACTTGTTTCACAGTTCACCTCCCGTGGATATCATGGGATGTGTCCCTGTGCTGAGACAAGCCTAGTTCAGCATTCCCAGTCCTGCAGCACTGCTGCAGTTTGTGCTGCTAACACTCTGCTTTGCAACATCTCCCAGCAACACCTTCTTCAAGATGGGAACATTTGGAGTTTGCAAAAAATCCCCCAAATATTACAGATTCAGGCACTGTTACTGCTTTTGCAAAAGCACCACACTAACTAATCTCATTGTGCCATGGTGCAGAAGCTCATGACTCAAACACTGGAAAAAGTTGAGTCATATGAGTACAGTTCCTCAAATAGCTAATGGAGCCCTCAGGAGCTGCTGAAGAGAAACACTGGATATTTAGATGGACATTGAGTTTATTAAAAAGACAGGGGAAGGACAGATGTCAGCTCTGCCTGCTTTCATGTCATCTCACCTCTGGAATTTCTCCAGGACCTTAAGCCATGAGAAGCCACAAACTGTAGAACCCCAAAGCACTGCACAGGGAGCTCTGGCTCTGCCAGGGAAAAAAAAAAAAAAAGAATGCTGAAGTTGTCTCCTGCATTTTGCACTTTCCCCACTGTACACTTCCATCAACCTGCAGAGGTGGCACACAGAGATGTGACCCATAAAGTCTTGGGGACATCTGCACGGGGACAGAAACCAAACCCAGCTCAGTTTGCAGTGAGAGGTGGTATTCTGGCTTCTGGCCATCCCTTCCTTCAATCAAAACAATTTCACCTTGCTTTCCATGAGAGGAACTGAATGAGACATTCTTCCAGAAGCTAAAGAACATTTTACAGCTGTGAATCACAATTGTGAGAGACAGATAATTAGGCAATTAGAACAATTAGGTGTTAGAAAGATGCTCCGTCTAGAAATGAGGTTAAAGAACAAGGAATTACAGGAAAATTCTTGCTGGAAGTTTTTCAAATGGCAATGATGCAGGAACAAGATGTTGGAGAGGGGGAAAAGGAAAAAGGCAGAAGGCAAGATAAGTTGTCTTGGGCAAGGCATACAAAAATTAATATTTGCCCCAGTGAATTTATGCGATTTCTGAGGTGGTTGTATTTGCTTATCAGAACCAACACTCAAAAACCTACACAGGACACCAATTATGCATTATTTGGGCTTTGGAGCCATTAAAACTTTTTGCAACCTTTACATTTTGATGCTGTGGTAAGCCAGATGCACCACTTGGAGATAGTCCTGCCTGCAGGCATCTCCCTGGAGAGCCACATTTCCTATCAGGCTGAAACAGCCTGTTCTTCTCCTGGGGATTAAAATTTGTTTTGTCTGTCTGGGACTTTTGAGTCTCTCATGTCTCATACAGGGCTGACCAGAATGTGATCTTCCAGAACTGGGTAAAACTGATTGCAGAGTCATCTCAGGTCTTTGCTTTTTCCTGGCTGTCAGTTTTGTCATTTGTTCAGGATCTTCAAGGCGGACTATGACCTGGAACAAAGCTCAGAGCCCTGGCTGTCCCCAGCTCTGGGGGTTGTTTGTGTGACTGGGGCTGTAGCTGGGTGTGCTTGTGGAGACTTCAGAGAGGCCCCTCTGGAAACAAAAAATCCCTCCTTCCTTAGGGAGAAGTCAATATCCTGGGTGCACCAACCAAGAGAAAGGGCATTTGCAGGGCTAAAGAGTTCATGGAGATTAACACAGCAAACCCCACACAGCTTTCCCCTTGCACTGCCAGGAGCTGCTCTGTTCTCATGACAAGGAGCAGATCTGGTACCAGGGTGGACAAGGGACAATGGCTCTCCAGATTGGGGCTGGGACTTTGACAGGTGCTCAAAGGTTGCCCCATTTCTCTGCTTGGGAAAAGGGTTTGTCTGACTTGCCATCTGAAAAGCTCCAAAAACATAAAGCAAAAAGTTGGCTTTGGTTTTCTGGACTGTAATTCAGGTAATCAGGTGAAGCTTATAGCTTTGCTCTTGAATTTTTGGGGTTCCATGACCACGGTTTGGCTTGTCCAGGCACTGCTGCCCACAGATGTGGAGAGCAGTACTGATTCTCCTTGTCAAATCCCACCTTGTAAAACCACTTTGGCACAGTTAGACTTCACTCACTTCACTCTCTTCTTGTAGCAACAGCACAGAAAAGCTCAAATTGCTGATTACACAGTCAAGTTTTTTTTCAGCATTTATCCCTGCCTCACACGGGGCTCTCCAGCCTCCCATCACCCAGCACAGAATCTGGGCACCCTCCAGCCTCCTCACCCTGCACCACATCTCCACTCTGCCTGCTGAGGCTGCCATCCCCCCTGCCCCAGCCTCCCCAGCCTAGCTCACCTCTGCCCTCTCCCCTTCATTACAGAAATGCCCAGATCTTTGTACTGCTCTCAATGGATACCAAAACTGGCACAACTTTTAAGTGCAAAAGACATTTTCTGAGTTTCACTGGCTGTGTTTTGCCCTGATGTTTGGGAAAGGGCTGGGGACAGCATATCCCTGCTGAGGTGCAAGGTGCCATGGCATTTTTCTGTCCTGCCATCACACCAGTCTATGTGTTCAGCTGAAACAATCCCTTCTTAACCCAGCAGGCAGCTGGAAAACCATTATAAAGATTTTCTTCCAACTTTCTACACACACTAGCTGGGCAAAGGGCATACAGAGAGTAACTCTTGCTCCTGTCTCCTCCTGTGGCTGCCTCACAGCCCCTCCTCTGGCTGGCATTGTTTTATATTTTACCCACCCTCCCTTGCATTTGTTTTATATTTCACTTTCACTCTCCTGCATTTATCCCAGCCAAAAATCATTTTTAGCTCTGATTTCCAAAAATTCCTCAATGCCTTTTTGTCAGTGCTTGCCAGCATTTCAGGGCTATAGCATCTTCCCAGGCACATCTGTTCATCCCTTTCTCTGCCTTGCATGATCCTGTCCAATTCTCACCACACAGGATGAGACACACACCCCTATTCAACTTATTCCCTTTTGCTGTTGTTGCTGTGCATGAGTGCCAGCTATGTCCAAGTTTTTGGGGGGGTTTGGTGCCACAATCAGGTTTCACAATGAAGTTACACTTTCTCACAAGCCCACTGACATTATTCTTTAAGTGGCTGAGGTACCGGTGCTGTAAAACACTTTAAAACAACTTTATTTAAAGGAAGCATGTAATGGCATTAAAAAAAAATAAAAAAAAAAGTGGATTAAATATTGAACTTTTTGAAACAAATGGGAATTTTGTCCCTGATGTCAGCCAAGCTGGGGTTTCACCCAGAATGTGAGAGCACAGATGAGCAGATAACAGAAATGAGCCAGCTGTGAAAGCTGGATCTATAGTCTCAGCTTGAACTCCCTGCCCCGCACAAGGGTTACAGCATGGCTCTGCCTCTAATTGCCGTAGGAGTTGCCATCCTATTGCATTTCCTGCTATTCCATCACTGAAAGAAGGGCATTTCTGATACAGTAGACAGAGGGAAAAAAGAAAAGCACCAAAACCCATAGGTATTATCCTGCCTTATGCACATATGAAATGAGAAGGTTATTACCACAGAGAGGAATTAAACTACAATGCTGATGCTCTGCCTCACTGAGGGTTTACAGAGTGGTAATTAAGAGAAGCACTTTCTGCATAAGAGAGCTCTTCTGCTGCAGAGGAAGAAAAAACATTTCTGCTGGTTTTAATCAGGCATCGATGGATGGCATTAATCAGCTACAATAACCAGTCAGCACCTCCCCTGTCCTGTCCCAGCTTCTGGAGGTGCTGGATAACCCCAGCACACTCCCTTCCTGCTGGACCACAGCCCACAGTGCTGGGGAAACACACAGAGGGTGATCTATTAGGACAAGGAAAACACCAACCCTGCTGTTTATTTGTGTCAACATTTCCAGCATTGCTTTGGAACACCTGTGGTTTCACAGGCACCAAACTCTGAAATCACTGTGCCTACGTGAATGAAAAACACCTTTCCCCGGTCCGACTGCTCCTGCCCATGACATAAATCACTGGAATGAGTTCCAGAGACAGTGACACAAGATGGACACATCTCTGTAGCAAAGGTGGACTCGAAGGACTTTATGTGAGTGCCTCTTTCCCAGATGGTCCTCATTACCTTCCACAATCAGATGTCTTAGTTTAAAAGACAAGTGTCTGCAAGGGAAGTGTCTGCAAGGGAAGGCAGGAGCCTCCCTTGGAATGGAGAATGTAAACCCCCTACCTCCAAATTATTATAATTTTGAAATTAAGGGGCTCTCAGGCAAGGATATGAGGGTAGGAGTAACAGTTCTTTACTAGTATGTGTAACAAGGGAAACAAACAACAATAACCATGTCATTAACAGTAAAACAGAACCAGGAACCTCATCTTTTCAGTTGAGACAGTAAGGGATGGAGGAGAGGCTTTGCTTCACAAAACCCTGGGACAGCCTGATCCCAGTGCCCCTGCAAGACTCTGAGGAGCACCAAGCAGGAATCCCAGGCTGGTGGATGAGATGTATCAGAGGCTCAGCAGTTGTAGCTGGAATTGCAGGATGTCCTGGCAGGGCAGGTGATGCCTTGGGAAGGCTGTTCTGAAACAGAGACTGGACAGATCTAGAGAATAAAGTAGGTATTTATTGAAAGGCCTTTAGGGTACACCTTGGGCAGGACAGGGCCTGACCAGGGCTGGCGTTAGTCAATTCTAAGTCCAAAGTGGATTTAGAATGGTCACAGAATGGCTGACCAGTCATGAGATCTTATATTTTTATAAGTTTTAGTCCATTTGCAGATTGGGGTTTAATTGTCCACAGCTTCAGGTTGTGAGGTCCCATCCTTCTCGTTCCTCCCTTCAGCCCACTGTTGTTTGTGCTTTTGGGCCTGAAAGTTGTCCTTGTTCTTTAGCAGGAAAAGGGTTTGTTTTGTCTACCTACTCTGTGAAGAGAGCTCACCAGCACTTAATATGAGGCTCAGAACTACACCCCTGGGCAGCACAGAATCTGGAAAACATGAAAGCTAAAACTTAAGGCATCACAGGAGGTGCAGGTCTACAGCGTAGCAAAGACTCAGAGCAGAGCCCAAGGAGTGGCAGGGGTGGGACAGGGCAGGCCCAGCTCCAGCTGGGCAGGAAAGAAAAACAAGCTTAGGACTCCTGGGCACATGAGCAGATGGTGGTGGATTCCTAGAACTGGACTCCAGTAGTGACAGTGAATTCTCCCCGCAGTAAGCAACAGCTTGATGCTCCTCCTTTCAATGCTGAGAGTGAGCCCAGCTGTCCCCAGTCCCATCCTTTTTCCTGCTTCCAAAAAATTCAAGGTATCTCTCCCCACTTTGGCCATTATTTTTGTTTTGCTTAAGTACCCATAAGTACCCAGTAGTTAGTTTTATAGCAACTTATGGGGGAAAATTCTGTAAGTAAAAAAGGAAGAAATCTTGTGGAAAGGGTTGATAGTTAGCTTGTGAGCTTGAAGTGTAAGTTAGTTAAAGAAGAAGCTGATAAGATTTATGTGTACTTTTGAAAGGATTTTTTACTAAGGTTATTGAAATGGAAACTGAGAAGGAAAGGATAAGTAGAAGAAACTTTTAGTCTGAGAAAGTTTTTTTAGAAAATATGTGAATGTTTGCTGAAAATAGTAGTGGAAACTGCTTTGTACTTATGAATATTGTGTTGATTTATTGTGACTAATGAATAAGTATAAACTATGTTGACGAATGTATAAAAGATAGTGTACTGCTATAATCAACAAAAGCCTTCTGAACTTTTACTGCATCCCTCTGTGTGTTGTGGCTGGCTCAACAGTGATGAAATCTAAGCCCCAACAGCAGCCTGGTTTGGGAGGCTGCAGGAGGGCACCGCGAGTCCTGTGGTACTTTGAAGGTCTCTTTGCACACACATCCCACAGCCCTGGGAGCTCTCATCCCTGGGAGGCTGGGGAATCTCCCTGTTATGGGCAGGGAAGCAGCATGGGAAAGTTAAAGTCCCCTGCACAGAAATACCAGCTGCACTAAACTGAGCTGACCTGGGAAGTTTGGGGTGAGCAGGTTACTCATCACACAACAGCAGGACCACGTTTGAAAAAGCCTCCTGTGCTACAGACCATGATGGACATCAGGGATTAACCCAAAAGCTGTTCAAGGTCACTGAATCCTTCAGAGCTTTCCATCTGCTTGGCAGCTTTTGAGAGTGGGTGAAAAAGAGAAGTGCAGAAGGCACGTAAATGTGGCTGGTAGGAATGATCTCCACTGTGCTGGGGAGTAAGTGGTGAGAGATGGGAGAGAACAGTAAAAATGCAGGAGCCTGAAGCCCAGACACACAATGTTGCTCCTCTGTTTATCCACTGTCTTTGCCAGGTTTGATCCAAGGGAAGCTGTGAAGATGTGCAGACTGTGAGAGGAAGCTGAGCCTCCCTCCTCAGAAAATGCTTCTTTTGAATCTTTTGCTTCTGTGTCTTGGGTTGTAATACATAACCAAAAATCTGTATTCTATTTGCCATCTGTTGAAAACAGTTGGGAAGGTGTTTTTCTTTATCTCTTGTATAACCCGTTCCTCATAACTCCAGGGGGTCTCTCCTGTTAATGGGCAGCTGTTAAAACCAGGTGGGGCAGTGTTCTTTATCTCTTCCAGGACCCATCCTCCCTCCAGGGGATATCTGCTGTTCATGGGCCATCCAGGCTCACTGCATGGCTGTAACAATTACATCATCCCATGGGGAGATGCTCCACCCAGGGGGAGGAGCTCAGCATTCCTACCTGGATAAAACTTGAGAGTCAGAACACCAGCACAGCCTGTTTGCACTGGATTCCCTGAGGAAGACTGGACCCATCTCACCATCACTGGACCCTTCTACAGGATCATCTCTGCTCCAACAGAACCACATCTGTCACTCCAGGAGGATTTATTTGGACTGCTACCAGCACACTGACCAATAGGGTGTCAGGTCGTGTTCTGACTCTATCAGTGTTTCAAGGATTTTTTTTTTTTTTTTGGTACTACTACATTTGTATTTTTTTAATATTCCTGGTAAAGAACTGTTATTCCTATTCCCATATCTTTGCCTGAAAGCCTCCTTAATTACAAAATTATAATAATTTGGAAGGAAGGGGCTTACATTCACCATTCTAAGGGAAACCCCAGCTTTCCCCGGCAGACACCTGTCTTTCCAAACCAAGATATTCTGGAAAAGTTGTAAATGATTTTTCATGTCCTCCTGCTTGCCCAAAATCAGCAGGGGACTTTCTCCAGCATCTGTCTCCCTGGAACATCATGGGCAATGCTCATTTTATTTTCAAGCACATTTTTAAAGTGCGGGGAGAGAGAACAGCCCCTGGATGTGCCTCAGCAGAGGGTCAGGCTGCGTGCCAGAGGCAGAGCATTGGGCTTGGTGCCAGTGGGTGCAAGCACTCGTGCCCTGTGGCTCTGCTCAGTCCTGCAGCTGAGGGGAAGCAAAAAAGGATAAAATTGTGTTTCTTTGAGTGAGAAAGAGCCTTCCAAGGACACAGCTGTTATTTTGAAAAGCAGAGTGGGAAAAGCCATGAGGGTCTTGCTTTAGTGTGCTGCTCATTGCCAAAGGCACTGTCTGAAGGAAGAGAAAGGACCATTGGGAAGCACAGGTAGGGCAGCTCTGGCTCCAGGGGGGCACCATGAGCATCTCTGTGTTGTCTCCCTGAGCAAGACAAGGTCTTGATCACGAGTTAAGGGAGTGCATAAATGTCTGGGCAGTTTGTAGACACAGTGTCTAGCTGGAAGTCCATGGAGGAATTATGGCAATTTCAGGAGCAAGACTTGGAAACAAGACCCTGGTACTGAGCCCACCACAGGATTCCTGTCCCACTGGAGTAAGGGGAAGGTGCTGGACAGAGACATCCCCTGAATCTCTCTGAACAGAAAGAGGCCCCTCCAGCATGTGGCTACAACCATGGCCTCGTCAGCATCGTGACTGTGGCTGGGACTGGAAAAAGGCAAATAAACAGCAGAGTTGGTGTCTCAAAAGGGGTGGGTTTGTGACTTCTTGGTTAAACTTTCTAAGCAGAAGTCAAGCAGAGAGACAAGGGTAAGGGAAAATGCCAGTGCTCATGCAGGTTGGGTTTTGGTTGGTCCAGATCTGCCTTTGATGGGAGGGCTTCTAGTTACCGTGAAGGAAAAGGGGAATAAAAATTCACAAACCTCACTGTGGTTTTGGCTTTTAACATGGTCTTAGTGCAACCATGGGCCACACCTTCATCATGTTGGCTTTTACAAGCCCACAAGGACTGGCAGACGGCTTCTCCCACTGGGCCTCAGGCAGCAGAGGCTGCAGATCCTGTCTTTTTCCCCAGCCTGGGACAGGAGAGCATCCAAAACCCTGGGACAGAGGAGGCTGATGCTAAAAACATCCGCAAGGACTTTCTGTCCAACCTCTGTTGTGTGCAGGGGGGTGACAAAGGAGCCAGCACTGTCCCCAACCTGCAGCTGCACAGCAAAATGCAGCTTGTTGGAGGGGAACTGCACTGTCAGTACCAAGTGGCAGCACTGCACATCTCCTTCCCAGGGATAGGGATCTCCTTCCCAGGGATAGGGATGGGAGGAAGATGGGACTCACATTCCCAGATTTTTAATCATCTGCTGTGAAGTGCTCCAATGCAAGAGCTACAGAGACTACAACCTTGGAGCATGGGAATAACAACCTGTGCTGTAAAGTGTAAACAAACAAACAAAAACTTAAAAAAAAAGAAAAAAACCAAACAAACAAACAAACAAAAAAACCTCAGCAAACAAGTCCAAGGTTACTGGCCTATACATGTGATTTCAAAGGCTGAATTTCTTTTTTTAAATCCAAGGTTGACTCTCTTAGAGTTATTGTGTGGATAGTCTTGCTCCCAAGGAGGATGAATCTGCCTCTCTGTGCCAGCCACGAAAAATGTTGCTATTCACATCTCACTGGAGGTGCTAGACAAAAGTAAGCACTGCCTGTAAATAAGCTGCCTTAATAATTAATTGTCAGCACAGACAGCACAATAGAAAAGCTCCAGAAATAAGTTATTGCAAGTACGATTTCAAACTAACAGCTTCTGAAAAAGCTTCCAAAAAGCAGACCCTGAGTTTCAGAGAGAGGTAAAACACCACCTATCAACTTGCCTCTGCTCTCTGAGTAAGAGGCCTCTTATTCCACTTCAGGTGAGGCAGCACAGAGCCCACAAGTGAGCCCCCATCAGCAGTCCCTGGCTGCCAAACAGGAAATTAAAAAAGGTTTCAGAGTAGCAGGGATGAGTAAGCAGTGGCATGGTGGCAGGCAGCAGGGAAGAGGAGAGAGGAAGAAATGGAGAGGGAGGGGAGATGGATGGATGGATGGATGGATGGATGGATGGATGGATGGATGGATGGATGGATAGATGGATGGATGGATGGCTGGATGGATGGATGGATGGATGGATGGATGGATGGATGGATGGATGGATGGATGGATGGATGGATGGATGGATAAATGGATGGATGTAGTCTGTGAACATGGTCAATAAGAAATATCATCATATGGAGAGAGCAGCCACATGACAACCACAGGCATCCTCTGCTCAGGGAAGTTTCATCCAGCAGCAATGGGAAGAAGAGGAGGGTGAGGAAGGCAGGACCTCTTTAGGCCCTGTCACGGAGCACAGACTTTAGCTGTACCCTGCCCTGAAAAAATGCAAGGTGTGAGGCACACAGAGAGGACAAGTTTTATCAGAACAAGGTACAAAAGGGAAGAATATGAAGTGGTCCATGCCCCAAAATGGTCAGTGCTTTAGAGGGATAATGACCTTAATAACATGCTTGAAGCCCTTAATAAGTCCTCTTCTCTCCTTTTTCTTCTACTCTACCCTATCTTATCCTGTCATATGGTTTAGTTTAATGATAGCTCACTTTGAGCTATCATTAGCAAGTATGGGAGAGATGGCAGTGACAGGAAGGAGGGAGAAGAAATTGTAAATAGAAAAAAAAATACCAAAAAAACCCAAAACCCACATCCAAGCAGAATTTATAATTCCCATACAAAGGAAAGAAGTGGTAATGATGCACATCAAACCAAGAGAATTATCCTGCAGACTGACTACTGGCTAATTGAATTTCTTACTTAGCATACATTAACTGAGCTGCAGCTGGCACCTCACTGCCATGGCAGTAGCCAAACCTCTGTCCCTCAGCAGTGAGGGAAATGCCACAGGAGTAGAGCAAGGCAGCTTTACTTTACACTACACCCACCCTGAAGTGCAGCCAGAGGATGGCTGAGACACGGGGTCAGCTGCATGTGAGTGAGCCCTGTGCAGGATCACAGCCCTGGCACAGAACTGCAGCATGTGCAGCCCTCAGGTAAAAGGCCACAGTGTGCCCATGGCAGGGCAGGGGGGTCACACTGATGGCTTTTCAGTGGCTCTGGTTCAGGTGTGCTCTGACTGTGAACCAGGAGGGTGTTCTGATGTGACAATCCTGCTGGTGAGAGCTGGGCCACAGGGCTCAAATCAGATTTCTTCTGGTACATGAGTCTGTTTTGTGGCTGGAGATTCATTATTTAGCAATTTTGCTGAGGACAGGAGGGCTGTGCTAGGACACAGTGACTGTGTGCTAATGGCACAGCTCTGGCACAACAGATTAATACACCCACACACTCCCACACCCTTAAAGTCTGATGGGCTTCAGGTGAAAAGTGCAGGCACTCCAGGTTTTAAACAGCTACAAGTGAGTTGGTTTTTTTCTGGAAACACAGTGGCATGACCAGCAGAGCCCCACCAAAGACTCCCCAACAGTCTGAGCCAGGAACAGGAAAGCAGCCAACCACATTGGGTAGCCCAAAGATTAGATGGGAAAACTGTCCTGTCACCCTTCCATGTTTACAGCCTGCCAGGGCAGCCCTGATCTCCCATGCCACTGTGGTGGGTCTGAAAGCAAAAGTGCTGAGTGGAGACACATTTGTGTTTTCACCTTTCTAGGGCATTTCACAGCCTCTGCCACCCAGAATCTCCAGAGGCACAACTAAATAGCACCAAGCACAGCCTGACACCATCAGATGGGCAGAAGGGCTCTCCCAAGGCCCCCAGAGAGCAACACTCCAGCTGGCATTTACTGCTTTTAGAAAGGGATTAGTGGGTGATGGTAGAAAAATGCCCACAGGGGAGCTGGCAGCTGCTCTTGTGGAAAACTCTCCCTCTTGGTTTGCTTCAGTTCAGTTTCAGAGAGCCTTTGGGAGCAGGATCCTATCATGATGATGGAGTTCAGGCTTAGATAAGTGCTGAATCACATCAAACATTTAACTTAAAAGTGAACTTCATTCTCAATGTAACAGAGAGATAGGAATTTTTTTCTGAATTTTTGTCAGATAATATGTACATTGTCTTATTAAATCATGTAATTATTAATTAATACTTAAATCTTCAAAGCATGCATATTTATTGCTATTTATTTTTTTTCATTTTTCCATCCTCTGAAGCCAAATTACCAGAAAACCTGGCTGCAAAACTCTCCACCCTGTATTTTTGCCCCCCTGCATTAGGATTAAAGGTAAAACATTCAGCAAAGTTCAGCTGAGTCTGCAACCCAGTGACAGGGAGGGATCAATCCATGAGGGTTCAGAGAGTACATCTCCAGAAGAGCTGGCAGAAAAGATCCCACCATGAACCACAGGAAGGATCATCCGAGTCTGCCAGGCATGTTCCTCCATCTGTCTGTCTGCACTGTCTGAAAGAGTCTTTCTTGCCAGAATGGTCTCTTGTGTGTTACATCACTTTTTGCTGAATAATTACCCCAAATCTACTGTTTGTTTCTTAGAGGGTAAAACAATTCCCTAACACCCATAAAAGTCTTTGAGACAAGAAGGGCCATCAAACTGAGAGGCCCTTGAGTCAAAGCTCTGTGATGATCAGCTGAAGCCCTTCAGAGTGAGAGAATCAATTGCCATTTCCAACAGATCAATGTTCCTCCAACCCCAAACTCCAAGGTCAGTTAAAGTGTTCAGAATGTGCTTGATAAAGGTTGTGCAGGGTTCATGGAGAGCCTGGAGAGCAGGTGTGTCTGCAGAGCCTGGCTCGGATGGAGAGCATGTTGTAACCTTCGGCCTGTCTGGATGTCTGATTCCCGGCTTGGATCCTGTTGTCATCACTCACTGGGGACACCAGGTATGTTTGAAAGAAGCCAAGCCTTCCACCTTGCCAGCTCTGAAATATGTTGCCTGAGGCTGCCCAGGCTCTGGTTGCTCCTTATTCCGTGTGTGGGCTCAGGGTACCTGCAGCTCTCACCCTCTTTGCTGCGCAGATGGATTTATCCTTGAATTGCTGCTGTTTGCAAAGAGAGGAGAGCTGTCTGCAGCATCAGCCAGGAACAGCCTTTACCCTTATGGAACACAACATGACCTGGAACTGCAGTGCCCCAAAAGCACAGAGGTTCCAGTGCCCAGAGAAACCTGTCAGTGAGGCCAGCCCAGGCTGGCTGCTGGTGTGCAGCTGGAAATTCTGCAGCTTGTGTAGTTTTCATCTTTTATCATCTGTGTGCCACTCTATGGCTATTGCCTCTCACAGAGCATCATCTCTAAGAAAGGAGGTGCTGCTGTCAGATGGAAGCCCCTGCCCACAGGCTCCCCCCAGGGCAACACCCACTGTGGAAACCTTGGAATCCCTCAGGGGAATCCCCAGGGCTTTGCCCTGGAAGAATATAACACAGAGTCTCCCCACCTAGGCTGAAAGAAAAGACTTCCCCCATGGTGCCCTTGGTCTACCTGCATTTTGCTTTCCCCATATGTCCCTTGTTCTCATGGCTTCTCCCTTCCCTGTTTGTCCCTAGTTCTTGTGGTTTCTCCTTTCCCTGTTTCCCCATTGGTTGTGGTATCCCTGGTGGCCTGCCCTGTGGCCCCTATAGGGCCCTGCCCTTTGCCCTGCCCTTGTACAGCCCCTTGCCCTCAGACCATTGGCTCCTCGTCCCATACTTCACCTTGTGCACACGTTTGATCTTGGTCTTTTGTCCCTGATCCCTTCGGTGTGGTGGACAATAAACTTTCACTGGAATTTATCATACAAAAGGCCCTTCTTGCCTCTCTTGGCTGTGCCAGCCAAGAGTGGTGTGTGTGGTGTGTGGACTTGACTGCTTTGCCTGAGTGCTACCCAAATGCTTCTCCAGAAGAGATGCTTATTGGGGATAAGCAGCAGCAACCACCATCTAAATCCCCTGTTGCTACAACCCACCCTCCTGGTGGTGTGGCAGCAGCTCTGGGATTGGGCATCTCTGCCACAGCCCAACTCCCTGCAGGAGCACCCAGACCTGCAGCTCCTGGAACATCTGTCTGCACTACAGGATAGCTGGGAGTGTGGATGTGTCAAGACTTCAGAGCACATCCCAAAGGCAGCCAGCAGCAGGTCAGGGAGATGCAGTCTGGTGTTCCCAGAGTGTGGCCAGCATGGGGCACCCTCCTCCAGAGCCACGGGAATTGGGCATCCCAAAAGGGATAAGGGAGGGGACAGAAGCCAGCAGGGATACCCCAGCAGCCCTGACCAGCAGTGTGGGACCATGCAGGACACAGACACGAGTGGTCACTGCTCTCTCAGGTGCACAAGCAGTGGCAGTGAGGCTGGGGAAGGAGGGGGTGCCTGACCCAGGGGAGCAGTGCCCTGAGCACCAGCCCTGGGAGCTCTCCCATGTCCAAGTACATGCCGTGGCTGTGACCAGGTATTGGATTATCCCCTTTTCTGACCCAGAGACAGGGCAACTGAGAGGTGTTTTAAAAACTTTTATTTCATTTTCAGTCTCATGTGAAGGGTGAGACAGTACAGATGTTCCAATTAATGCCATCACAATCAGAAACCAAACTATTTCATAATTACAATACATTATAAGCATTTCTTGGCCTATCAGCTTTTGCCACACAATGCCATTAATGCCTTAAAGCAAATCATCTAAAATTACCCCTTGTGGGTCCTATTACAATGCACCTTTCATAGTTCTATTTATCAAAAATATCTAGTATTATTTGCAAGGCCATCATTTGAAACTTGTTTCTAGTTCCATTTCTCTCTCAACAATGTCTGTCCTATTCCACAGCATTTCTAAGTCAGCATTTTCTATCTCAAAGTTTGCATACAAATACACACAATATGTGAGCATTCTGTCAGGCTTTGAGAATTCTCTACAAATCCATTTCCCACAGCCAGGAGCTTTGGCTGCTGCCACACTCTCCACACCAGTGTGGACTCAAGGAGGAGCAGCATTTGGACACCTGAGGTCCAGGTTTCCTGGCAATGGGCCCCATGTGCCACACAGCCTGGGCTTCTCCAGGCTGCCTTGAGGTGCAAGAGAGTGAAATCCATTCATGCTGCAACTTGGGGGAACCCACTCAAGCTGAAGTGAGCTCCCAGGCAGTGGTGGGAGGCTGTGCTGAACACCCAGGTACCAAAAGTCAATCCAGGCCCAGGGAGACACTGCATTGCTGTGGGGATGGCCATAGGAGCAGGGCATCAGCATGGGGGGAGATGCCATCACAGGGGCAGAGAGAGGGGCACTCTGGACAGGGTCTGGGAGAGTGAGCAGGCTCAGGGACATGGTGCAAGTCCTGTGACAGTCCTGTGACACAGTCACAGTCCTGTGACAGAGGACCAGGAGCTGCCAGAAGGACGCCTCACAGGAAGAAATCTGTATTTCCATCCCGTGAAGAAGAGCACTTCCTCACATACCTCAGCTGGGAAACTTTGCTTTACTAAAGAAGTCTTAGGAAAATAAAACCTTTCATGTTCAGTGGCTGTTTCCCTTGTGAGCCCACGTCCAAGGCTTTCCGCGGCTTTGCTGCGGCTCAGCCATCGCTCCATCTAGTGGGAATCTGCTGTACAGAGCTGTGACACAGGGGCTGGGGCACGGGGAGGGCTCCGGGACAGCCACCGCTGCTGCTGGCACCGAACGGAGCAGCCAAAGCCCAGCCCCAGCTCCTCTTGTGCTGCGATACCCGCAGGGGATCTGGGCAGGAGGGAAGATCTCACCAGAGCTGCCAAAAGCAAAGCGAGGATTCAGATCTTACACGGCACTGAATGTCTGCACAAAGCGCTGAACTTGAGGGATGAGTGCTCCTGGTCCACCCCGTTGCAGGCAAATTGTCAGTCTCGATGGAATTCAAGAGAGGATTTGGGTGGAGAGTTCTCCACCTTCCACTGCTCCATTCCACTCCTTCCCTCCTCCCATCCTGGGGATGCACCTCCCTCCTTAACTTCATCCCTTAATTCTCGAACTTCCTTTGATTCCTGTTAAAAAACATACTAGATTAGATCAGAAAGTCAGTCTACAAGCCCAGAATGAGTGCTGCTCTCTAACTCCCACATCACACTGACAGTCAAACAGGTTAAAGGTCAGTTCAGCCACAGAACTAGAAAATATTGCCTATTCCCCTAAAGATAAAAGAGAAAACTGGAAGGTGTCACATGAGGAGAGGGACACCAGGATGGGGTGTTACAATTTTAGCTAAGCAGATCTTATGCAATGTTCTCTGCAGGTGCAGGTGCTAATTTTCCTGTCTGTCCTCACTTTTCAAGCCCTGAAAATCCCTATCCATTGCTCAGTGTTCGCAGAGATAACAGGCCCAAAAATACCAAACTCTGAGTGAAAACAGGTGCCTGTATTGAATGATAACCTTAAATATCCTCATGGAAAGTCAGTGCCATCCCTGTATATCTGTGAAGCTGCACAGGAGAAAGCCCCGTGAAGGGAAGTGGTGTTTGTTCTGCCGTTCTAGAATCCATTTCTTTCTCATGGAGTGTAGAGAGAGATGAGATGAGATGAGATGAGATGAGATGAGATGAGATGAGATTAGCTTTTACCTGCCTCAGTAGCATCACTGCAATTTGAAATAGGAAGGGAAAAGTCAGAGGAGTAAGTCAAATTCATGGACACAAATTCCCATTGGTGTAGGACTGACATTGCTGCTTTGGTTCATAAACTCACACAGAATTGAGAGCTGCTCCTTCACAGTCAGAGTAAGCCCAGAATTAGCATAAAAGGCCCAAATTCAGTGTCACAGCTCATGTGGTACCTGGCATCACCAGGACAACTCACAGAGAGGCACAGACTGAGGTTTGAGCAGGGATGTGCAGAGGGATGGGGATGGGATTGGATCCAGCTCCACACTCACACCCTCACAGGCAGCTCTCAGGAGGCAGCTGAGCCACCTGAACTCAAGGCTCAGGAGCTCAGTGGGGACCCTCTCCCCAAACCCATCTGCTTCTCCAAGTGCTCCCCAAACAAATTGTAACTGGGAACATCTGTGGGTGGAGGCATCAGCAGGACTGGTTTTTGCAAGCTTAAAAGGTGCTTGGGCTGTTGTGGTTGATGACAGAGAAACTCCTCACGCTGCCCAAGTTCCCTTGGGGTGAACAAAGTGAGGATGAGGTGCCCAAGGGTGGGTGGGCAGAGCTGTCACTCCTTCATGCCAGTGGCAGCTCCACATCTCAGTTCTCTCTTGGAAAGTAAATCCCTGGAAATGAACCCCTGGAAGCTGTGGCACCACTGGGGCAGGGAAATGATAATTTTCCTCATATTTAAAAGAGGAAAAATCAAGCATCCTCACTAGTATCAGTAACAGTGTGACCAGCAGGACCAGGGCAGTGATCATCACCCCTGTATTTACCAGTGGTGACACCACATCTCAAATACTGTCTTCAGTTTTGGGCCCTCACTACAAGAAACACACTGGGGCAACAAAGCTGGTGAAGGGAATGAAGCACAAATCTTACAGGGAGAGGCTGGGGGAGCTGGGGGCGTCACCTGGAGAAAAGGAGCTCGGGGAGACCTTTCTCCTTCAGCCTTTCACCTGAAAGGAGGCTGTAGCCAGGACGGGATCAGGCAAGCAGCAAACCACAGACAAGATAAAACGGCCTCAAGCTGTGCCAAGGGAAATTTAAATGGGGTATTAGGAAAAATTCCTTCACCAAAAGGGCTGCGAAGCAAAAGAACAGGCTGCCCAGGGCAGTGGGGGAGTCCCCACCCCTGGAGGTACTTGAGAGGCGCGTGGATGTGGCACTGGGGACACGGCAGGGGGTGGCGGCGGCCAGAGCGGGCCCGGGACCCCCCGGGGCTTTTCCCGGAGGAGCCGAACGGGCGGAGAGAGGGGCCCGCAGTGCCCGCAGTGCCGCGGGACGGGCGGCAGAGGGC
>VWZU01015737.1:1980652-2025192 GCA_013397095.1 Sterrhoptilus dennistouni
GGACACTGCCACGGACAGGACATGGCCACGGGCACGGACACAGCCATGGACACGGACAGAGACACGGACACCGCGGGAACTCCGGGATCCGCCGTGTCCCTCTCGGCACGAGGTGCACGAGGGACACCCCGCGCTGCGGCTGCCACCAAACAGCTGGCCAGGACCTTGTCACCGCCCGGCCAGGACCTTGTCACCGCCCGGCCAGGACCTTGTTACTGCCCGGCTCTCCCCTTCTCCCCCAGGCGCTGTTTTCAGGAGCCGCTGTTGGAGATGCGCTCCCGGAGGGCACCGGGGCTGATGCCTCAGGGGCGAGCTCTGGAGCGGGGAGGGACAGCGGGTGCAGCAGGGTGTCACTGTGACACATCCCGGTTCAAAGCTCCCAGCAAGTGACATAAATTCTGCACTTTCACCTCTTCCTTTCCCGTCACTCGTTGTTCCAGGAGTACTGCATGGGAATTCCAGGGATGAAGTTCTGGGCCCGTCCGTCCCCCGCAGTGCCAAATAAGTTTGCCGCAGTTCTTCAGGCACCCGCAAAGAGCTGCCCTCTCCAGCCCGGATCTGTGGATGCCGAGGGTCACCTCGGGATCTGAATCCAGGGATCAGCTTGGTTCAGGGATTTGCTGCCCTTACTGCACAGCATTGTCTTTTTGAGACCTGAGATCCAAACTAATTTCCTATTTCTGTCACTCTTTCAATCTCCACTCAGAAAATAAAAAGTAGAAAACCCATCTCAATCAAGGGAGGGGGAGCAAAAGAAAAGACTTTCACAGGTGTCTGTGATTGAAACTCCAAAGGCAAGGAGTACTAAGCACAAATCCGGGTGTCTCCTCCAATGAAATTTTCATGGAGGTGATCACATACCTCAGTGACCATTGCAATGAACAACTGTTGACTTAATTCTTTTTACTGTTACTTTTTTTCCCAAGAAGCAGGTTTGAGTTACCTGTTGGGGTCACTGTTAAACCCAGCTCCATTTTCTTCATCAGTCCTGGTTTTGGAATGGACCTTTTCCTCCGTGGGGCATCAGGGCATCACCTCCAGCAGCCTCTGTGCACTGCCTGACTTATCAGAGTGATCCCACCTGTACCAAACCCAGCCTGTACTTTGAACACTGAGCTACTATTTCAGTTAACAAAAAAAACAATTCTGGATGACTCTGAAAACTGAAGGGCCCCTCCTTTCTACCAATAGGAGGACTAATAAAGGACAAGATACTTGCAGACAATATTTTTCATTTTCTTTTTTAGGTTGAATATATACCATCAGCTTTTTAATTCATTTCCGTAAGAGGAAGTCAGATGAGCCTGGATGCAGTTAGCCAGAAGTTTTGGGGAACCCAGACTGTCTCTGAATCCCAAATAAAAGCAAACCATTGCAGTGACCCAGATGCTGATGTCCCTCTGAAGTGCAGGGATCACTTAGAAACTCCAGATGTGATGTGATGTGATGTAATGTGATGCTTTGCAAAGGTGCTTTTCATCCCAGACAAGATGAATCCACAACTTTCTGAAACCACAGGCACCGGTTATTTCCAGCAGTCCTGGAATGATTCCTTCATTGTGATGTTTATGAAAGTTGATTTTGTTGCTTGAATAAGCCTGATTTATGACATTAGCTATAAATTCTAACCCCATTTATATTCATTTTCTTCTCTCCCATTTTCATTTCATGGGTATATTTTGTTAGGAGATGCTGTTCTTGTGACCCCCAGCATCCTCACAGCTACAAAACTGCTTCTTGAATCAGAAATCCATAAAGTTATCAAAACACAGTTTAAGGAAACCATGATGTGACCTGCAGCATCTTCATAAAATACTAAGAGCAATCTCTGAAGCCCATGAGCAGTACATTTGTACTTGTAAAATTACATATGAATATGTTTTTAATGTTTTATTCATAGCTGCATCGCACTGATAAATTATAGGGTACAAACTGTGTGACAAGACATAATTAGGAGCACTATTTATTTTAATTAAGGTGTATTATTAGATGTAGTATTCCAGCTCCCCAGAGGTGCAGCAATAGGTCTCTGAAGGGACGTATGCAAAACATCCTTTCATCATACAAGAAATCTGCTTCATGTGCTCTAATTCCTGTGCCAAGCACACAGAGGAAAACAACTACCTCATGTAAGAGCTTAGGAAATCCTGCTTTGCTGGTGAACGTGAGACATGGAGTTCCAAGGGGGAAGTATTGCTGCAATTTGGGGTCTGAACAAGTGGCAGAAGAGGCTCTCAGCTCCTGACATGGTTCATAAGGATTGTGAAGAAGTTTTGCTGCCTGGTGTTGTGGGGGCACCCTGTACTGGCTGCAGATGTTTTGTCTGGGCTGGCATCAGGCATCCCTTGGAATGCACGTTCCCTGTAGATGGACAGGGGAGTTTTCCAGTGTTGCCTTTCCAGGTTTAGAGGGCACAGTTGTACCTGCTCATCTTTTACAGGTGTCAGGTAGAACTTCTGCCCAGCACAGGCTGAGCTCAGAGCTGTCACCTGGGGAGGGCAGATACTCTAAGTGGTGCGTTCGTTTCCCGTTTTTGAACAGGTAAAGAAGCAGATAAAGGAAAAACTTCACATTCCAAAGGCTACCCAGACACACAGGTCTGCCTCTCTGCCTGCCCTGGCTGCTGCTCCCTGCATCCTTGTCTGGACTGCAGCAGCATCCCTGGGGTTGGCAGCTGCGGCCCTGCCTTCAAACTGGCCCAGGCTGCTTCCTCGTGCCCAGGCTGCTCCTGGGACAAGGAACCACCCAGCACAAGGAATTCCCTCAGGCAGCAGCACTTCCATATGAAATGATACCAGTCCAAAAGGTATAAAATGTCGTTTAGGTATAACATAATTTAGGTAAAACGTCGTTTACAGGGAGAGGGAATAGCTAAAAATGGAGCAGTGACACCAAATGCTGAACTGGGATAATCTTTCTCCCCTCAACACAGATTGTTAAATCCTTATCTAGAAATCCTAAAGTCACAAAATGGATTTTGGAAGCAGGGATTGAGAGGAGCCTGGCACTGGGCAAACAGGCTGAATCAGGACCCTGACAGGCTGTACCCTCCTGCTGTTTCTGCAGAAGAGCTGGATCTCATCCTGCTGTCTGCCCATGATCAGTTGACTTTGAGATGTCACCCTGGGATGACAAGACTTCTCCTGGAGTGGCAAAGGACTTGGGGGGTTTTAACAATATTTCAAACAGCCTGTCATTTTAAGCCACTTTGGGAAAGTTGCAGGAGTTAATCACCATTTCCATGAGTGGAAAAAAGATGACAAGAACGATCTCTAGAGAAAGCTTCCATCCCTGAAGGCCAGAAACACTGATTCCTCTCTCTTTGCAAGAAACATCAGAAGGAGGGAGATCTCTGAATTTTAATGCATGTTTCTATATGTGATTAAGCCCATGTGAGAAGATGGCAGCAGTGCCTGTATGGACCATTGAAAATTTGTGTTGGCAGGGGAAGGAGAGGGTAGACAAAGGCCACAGCAACATCCAGGATGTCCTTTACTATATCTGCTTGGCTCTCAGCACACACAGAAGCAGAATTGCCTGAGCTCCACTCTGGGTTATTGCAGCAACTCAGTCAGTGCAATCCTACCCCAGCAGTGCTGCTTCAGCCCCTTTGCCATGATTTTTGGGGTTGATTTATGAGTGGGGGAGAAGGAGCTGCCAAGAGCAGCCATCAAGTTGTCATCTTTGTTCCACTTTCATGTCTATAGTTACTGTTTTCTTACAAATGTGGGTACTGAGGGTCCAGGCTGGCCAGGGTAGCGTGAAGGCTCCTCACATCAGGCACATGATCTCAGATTATCTTTTCTCCCTCCCCTTTAAAATGGATGTGATTAATTAGACTCAAAAACCATAGGAATTGTCCAGGTAGGTGCTGGTGCCTGGGAGGGAGCCTTGGTTGGATGGAGGTTGAGGCAAGGTGATCTGTGGAGTCATTCTTGAGTGAAATAATCAGCAAAAAAAGAGTGGCTGAGCTGCACTCCAGGTGTGCAGCCACAGCCCAGCCTGGGCAGTGTCTGACTGTGTGACAAAGGGTGGGCAACAAACAGCACCAAGGCACAGGCAGATGGGAGCAGGGATTCATCCCTTGGACCATCTGTTCTGGTAAACAGGAATAATTTTCTGTGTTGTGCTGACACCACATCTATTCCAACTTTCAGCTCATTCCATTTTCAATACCACTAAACCAGTGGTAAATATGTGCAAGTGGCTTTCACAAAGTGCCACCAAGAATATCAAGATCAGAGCTGTAAGGTGTGAGCATCTGTCTCTATTTTTACCCTGAGGGTTCCTCTAGGGCAAGGAGAACCCCACAGATCCATGAGAGGAGGCTGCTCCCCAGCTCCCCATCTCCCACACCTCTGGTGGGAGCACATGGCCTTCCCTGGCTGCATCTCCTCCTCTAACAAAGGGACTAAAATCAATTGCATTGGAAAAGGGAAGTCAAATGAAGGCAGTCCATATTAATGTGCTGCTTATTAAATGGAGAGGAAAGGCTTTTCACTGCCACCTATGCAGATGCACACATCCACAATTATCTTTATAAATTCTAAATCAAAGCAAATTAGCAGCCTAGCACTGAGAAATAAACATGATTTGATTAGGTATTCCATACCCAGGGCACAACAGGATTTTTATTTTTTTTTAAGTTCTCAATTACCATCATGAGCCTGCGTTCTGTGTGTTATAAAGAGCTCACTGCCCTGTGTGACAGCTCAGTTCACAGGGGCAGCTTTCAAAGCTCTCCTTTTGCCCTGGAACACTGAGCAGATCACAAGAGTTGGCAGCTCTGCAGCTCCCTGAGCTTTGGGTGGCACTGCCATCGTCAGCTCCAGCTCCTGGAGTCACCAAGGGGAAGGTCCTGCTCCTGGGAAACCCCCAGAACAAAAACAGAACCAATGAAGAGACTGAGAGTGGCTCTGCCAAGAAGGACCTGGGGACAGGGGGGATGAAAACTTGGACTTGACCTGGCAATGTGCACAGGCAGCCCAGAAAGTCAAGATATCCTGGGCTGTATCACAAGCAGCATGGCCAGCACGTTGAGGGAGGGGATTCTCCCTCTCTGCTCTCTCCTGGTAAGATCCCACCTGCAGTGCTGCATCCAGCTCTGGGGCTCCCAGCACAAGACATGGACCTGTTGGGGTTCACCTGTGACCCACCCTTGGGAGTGTTCAAGATCAGGTTGGATGAGGTTTGGAGCAACCTGGTCTCTTCCAATTCAAACCATTCTATGATTCACAAAATCCTTAGTTCTCAATTCCTTATATAAAAACATGTCTCTATACCTGTGGCTGATGAGAAAAGCTTGAAAACATGCGTAAATCTTAAGCCCTCCAATAGCAGATGGCAAAAAAAGTGTTTTAAATGTCCTGAATCTCAAATCACACTGGACCTCAAACTCTCTGGGGTGGCAAGAGCAAGTGCTGGTGCTCACATTACTCAAGTGATAATTTCAGAGATCTTTGCACAGACAACCCCTCCTCTGTGATGCTGCCAGATCACCAGAGAGGAAAAGGGACCAGAGGAACTTCGCTGTGACTTTCTCCATCACTAAGGTCTTGTGTTTGTGCTCAAAAGCTGTATAGCAGGTGAAATCAAACATGAGAGACAAGGATGTCTACTTGGGAGACTCAGCACGCAAATGTCTCAAGAGTTAAATATGCAGCATTAGATAAATGCTTAATGCTCATCAGTATTAAATAAATATATTCTTACAGGAGGGACACGTGTCAAGCAAACATCACACACTTAAAGTTGTTGTGATGGTAGATATTTAAACAGTGAATCTGCTACCAACTAGTCTGTAAAGGGCTTGCTTCTCACCAGCTTGGAGGTAAACTGCAAGAACATGGGGTTCTGCCAGGCTGCAGCACCCAAGAAAATCAACAAACAAAACAAACCAGCATTAGCAGACTTATTACAGCCATGCCAAAGAAATTCTGTGACACAACCCAGTCTCTCCAAGCACTATTTTTTTCCATGATGTCCTAACAAAAACCCTCTTGTTCTCAGTGCTGCCTTTAACAGTTTGGTCACACTTGTGCATGAGGAACACCAAGCCAAACACGATGAACACAGCTGGGATGGGAGGTGGGGTGTAGACAACAAATATTCCGTAATTCCCACCCTCGTTCCAGAAGGTGCTTGCCCTTTCCAGGACCACAAGGCACAAATGATCCTGTTTTCCCTGTTAGAAGCCACAGGACCCTGAGACTGCAGCCCATTTTGCTGAGAAAGCCACACTCTGGTGCGCCTGTGACATGTACTTGGTGAAACTTTCTTGCCTCTGCTTATTGTCACCTGTTTTTAAAAGGGTCCATCAGTGCCTATTTGTGCAGGAGGAGCTGCAATAATGGTTATGATGGAAATCTCTGCCACATGTGTGTTCACTGGTACTTTATCCCTCGAAGAAACCACAGCTGCAGGTGATGGAGGTGTCCTTTTCAGAGCCCAGGAATGTGTTTGAAAAAGGAACAGGTGGCAAACACTCATTCAGGACTTGCAGAACAGCAACAGGCCACACTAATAAGGCTGTATTTCCTTCTTCCTTTCTTCAATATTTCCTTCTACGCAGACAGAATAACTGGCACTGTCACAGAGATTTTCTGTCACATTAAAGCATTTGCATGTCCTGTACTTTTTACAGGCAGAAGTGGGGCAGATATCATTAAGTCACTAGGATGAGTTTTCATCCTTGCTGAAACCAGGACCCACTGCAAACTGGCAGAGCATGGAATTGCAAGAGAAGTCAGCAATGAAACCAGAGGTCTGGCTCTCTGTGTTTGCAGCCACAAAACACACATTTTGGAAAAAAAAAAATGCCACGATGGGTGAAAATTAATTGGACTAGTGAGTGGAGTGAATGCAGGAGACTGGGAGCAGGTGGCTGTGGCTCTGCTTGGGTTGGTTGTTTTCAGGCTGTGTCTGGTCTGGGTAGCCCCACAGCTCGGGTGCTTTAGGGGTGGGTGTAAATTTGGTGATAATCATGAGAGGTCAGTATGGTTATTCCCATGCTTCATGTTAAACATATATTTTCATTCCCCAGGGAAAATCCATTACCTGGACTTTCTTCACTGGATTCAGCAGCTAAAAGGCAAAACCCAGAGAGAGCAACTCAGTTTTTGCTGATGTATTAAATTCTCTCCATAGGACACAAAAGCAAATTATTGTTTTCCTAAAAATCCAGGGAGCTGTACTCAGCTCAGCAAAGCAAACCAGACTTCCTGCAGAAAAAAGGTAAAGCAAAATGGCACTGGCTGCAACAGCTCCTTCAACCTCCTTTGTCATTTCCAAATTTGAAAAGCAGAGACGTCCAGGAATCATTTTTTCTACTATGAAATATAACCCAGTGCCAGGTGGTGTTTGGTATGGTTGTTTCTCAAAGGAGAAGAAATTGATTTAAATCTTTTTAGGTAAAAAAAGGAGCTGTTTCTGTCTTTATATTTCCCATGCTGAGCTTAAAAATTTATGGGATGGTGCTGTCAAACCTGTAATTTTCCTGACAGTCCTTTGAAGGACATACTTCTCCTTCCGCTTCTGCCCCTCTTTTTTCTTACCCCTTAGAGGATGCTTAGGACAGAAACTTCACCTCTGCTCAGTAAGGGCTCCATGGCTGCTTGCAGCTTGTGTGTGGAGTTAATATCATCAGTTAGATCAGCTAAATAAATGACTGAACCTCCCTGAAGTGCTGCATGATTGTGCTCGTGTTGTTAAGAGGTGCTAAAAGGAGGAGGTGGTAAGTCAGCACTTAGGTCTAGTGTGGTGCTTGAGGAAAAGATAAAATTCAAAAGTTCTCTCCTTTTTTGTTCAGAGTTTGGACAAACTGCATGACTGCTGAGTGTTTCAGCAGTTATGAAATGCTGCTGCTGCAAAACTGGAAATCAGAATTCCCATCTCAGTTTCCCCACACTGAGCATGTTTGATTATAGTGGTTCTGTTTCATTTTCTCAATTAGTTTCATACCAGTTACTTTATTATTTGATACTTTAATAATTCATTTTGCCTTCCTAGTCAAAAAGCCCCAAACTAGTTTCATTAAAATTGAGTTTCTTGCAATATACTTCAATTTAAATGGAGTAATTTACTAATTTGTCAGCTCCCAGAGGCTCCTATCCTTACAGAATTACACACACACCTCTCATTTTTTGGGCAGGGTACATTTTCTTTCATTGTTCAGAGGCACTAACATGAAGTTTCCACTCTTGCTTGCTATTATCCCTGCATCTTTCAAAACAAGTAAGACCACCTCTGCATGGGATTCTCAGCTCCCATCACATCTCCTGCATTCCCTTGCCCTTGCCATTGAGTTCAGCATTTCATTTAGCTGTTATAACTTCCTGGGTTCTCAGAAAGCCCCTGTGTCTCACATCCATGTGAGAATGGAGTTTAAAATGGTTCTGTGAATAGTCCATCATTCAAAGTGATCTGCAGAGAGAGGCACAGCAGCTCCAGCCCCCGGGCAGGGTTTGTTCTCTCACTGTATTGCTGGTGAGTGACTGATGCTCCCAGGGCTTCACACAGCCCTCAGCTCGCCCTGTGCTGAGAGGGATGATGTCACTTAATCAGATGATGTCACTACATAAAACAGATGAGTTTCCAATCACAAAACCTTTCCTGCAGATGCATATATCACTCAGAGCTTGGCCACTTTAATCATCTCTTCTAGGAATATATTCCCTCTCCTTGTAAAGCATTTTACAAACATTCTTTTCTTCTACCAAGATGAAGAGAGATACTTCCTTAATAACTGGACTTTATCATATTATCTGTTCCATGGAAGTAGAAATGCAATGCACAATACAAAACTTCTTGTGATGGTAAGAGAGGAAATGAAGCTGTATCAGTCACTGTGGACCAAGAGGAAAAGGCTCTATAAAAACAACATGTTGAGATATTCATTGCAAAGAAACTCTGGAGAATGTGCTCATGAGCAAACTGCTCGATTTGCACTTCAGAGCTCTGCCATGACCCCATGTTCATGTGAGGAACAGCCAGGCTGAAGAGCACAGATGGAAATGAGAGCTGCTGCTCATGCTGCAGGCAGCAGCCTGGAGGGGTTACAGATGGTTCAGAGGCCAAGGACACAAAATATATTGCTTTTAATGCCCTAAGTAGCACTTTTAATACTCTGGATAGCTTTTATACTATGCTGTGCTGGGTGCTCTGTCAAAAGGTGGTGGCATTGGGGAGGCCAGGTAAAGAAGTCTAGGGCCCAGCAGCAGCTAGAGAGTGTGGAAAGTTAAATTCATGGCTACTGCAGCCTTCCCTAGGCAAAGATGGAAAAGCAGCAAGGGGCAAAAGCAGTGTGAAATGTGAGAGTAGAGGAAGCACTGGACTGACCAACACACTGCATGAGAAACAAGGTGGTGGTATTGGCAGGGAGGTGGGAGTCTCACTCTGTCCAGGTAGAATTGCATAGTTCGTTGTGTTTGAAGCATTGCTGGAGAGGTGTCTTAAATATGCCTTGGACCACAGCTCCTCTGAGTTCTCCCCTTAGGTGATGTGATGCTGGAAGAGGAAGGACCTGCCTGTGTTTTGATCTTTCCCTTTTTCTTCCAGTGCATTTCAGTCACATCTGCAGAGTCTCTCCACAAACCTGCACCTGTCTGCAGACCTGTGTAGCCACAGCAACGTCCAGGTTTGAACACTGGTGAGTCACCACCCAAGGGCTCTGTGGATGCCCTTTCCCAGGTGAGCAGAAGAACATCACTGCAGACAGAACAAAGCTGGGTTATGTCACATCCGTCACGGCTTGCAGCTCCCCAGCCCAGACAGAGCTCGGTAACTTTTGAACCCTCCTGACTCATTTGCAATTCAGATTTCTCCGGGCTGGTCTGGTGGCACCAGTCTGCCTCTCTCCATGCTGGGCTGGAAGCCACAACTGTCAGGTGAAAAATCACATTCTTCTCTCTCTTTCTCCTTCAAAAATATTTCATTGCTTTAACAGAACATAGAAAATTCTGAGCTGCTTTGAAGTACAGATTTTTTTTCAGAGGGCTCCTGTGGGGAAGGCTGACTGACTTTGCCTGTTCTTATCACTGTGCTCCTCTTCCTTGCCTCTGCTCCAGCCTGGAAGTCTTCCTCTGGAAGACTGGTGGACTCCATCCTTTTGGACCCCAGTAGCTAATCCAGCCTTCACAAATACAGTTCAAATACTTCTTTTTTTTTTCTGACAAAGACATTTCTCCATCTTCTCTCACAAATTCAGGAAGAGACTGTATGACATATTGTCAATAAAAAGCTATGAGTTTATCAAGTTTAAGTATCAAATCCCAAGAACCATGAAAATGGTGAGGTTGACTCTTTGCTTATTAAGATGTTTGCAGTATCTGTAAGGAGAGAATTCCTGTCACCAGAAAGGGCTGTGGAATTGCCCACAACACTCCAAGTTAAATGGAATTAAGTGAGGATCTGTCCTATAAAGACACAAAAAGCAGGGAGGGAAACTTCTGTCTTTGATAGAGCTGCCTCCTTCAGAAGTACTTTGGCTGACACACTAATAAAATTTGGCCTCTTGAGCTTAAAATTCTCTTTTTCTTTTTGGTGTAGCTTGCTACAAGGACAAATGCACTCAAAGCCGTGCCTGATCTGGAGTGCTCCCTGTAGTAACAGGGATGATTCCTCCCCAGCAGACCTGGGCTGGTCTCTTTCTGACAGAACACTGCTCAAGGTTCAGAAAAATTTACCCTCTTGCTGAAGGTGGGAGTATTTTGCCAAACATCCCTCACTCTTCACACTTGTCTGCATATACACTATGCAGGTTAAAATTCCCTTTGAGAAGCTCATCTCCTGAGGGCTCAGTCCTCCAGGGAAAGCTCCTCTAGCTCACTGAGGAAGCTTCTCAAACATGCCTGTCCCTTGGAAGGAACCTCTTGTGCTTCACAAAAAGAAGGTAAGAGCCAGACTCAGCTGGAGGGCATTGGGGATGAAAGGAGTATCACTAGCCCCTTGTGGAACAATGGATTTTCTAATACAAAGATCATTTATTTATTTTCTTGAGGGTAGCAAAATACAGAAACAAAATGCCCACAGAGTTTGTGGAATCTCCATCCTTTGAGATACTGAGCACTTAACCTCCAGAGGTCTTCCTTCCAGATGTATTTCTGGAAAACTGTTCCACAATTCTACTTGATAACTCACAGCAAAGAAAGCTGCACAAGTAACAAGTGGAGATTATGTGTGCCTGACTTCCAAGATATCCCTAACCACTGGTATGTCTTTGTTATTAGACACATTCTACATTTACCTTTAAATAACTATCACAGCAGGTTTTCTACAAAACAGAAGGTTTGTAATTTGTATTACAGATCTTTTGCAACAACATGAAAAGGTACTTTTTTTTTCCCTGATACAGAGGAGAGGATCAAATGGACACTTAAGTATTACAACCTTCTACTACAGCAAAAGCATGTTCCTAACAGCAATGCTGTAGCAGAAAACTCCACCAAACCCTTTCTCTATCACTAATCACACACACAGTAACATCTGTGCAAGCCAGTTGGCTCTGGACAGCTCCTGTGGTTCTTGAAAGACTATTTCTTGGCAGGTTGTGTTTTTCACTCTAATTGAAAGGTTAATCAAATCAGTCATACTTGTATGTTGGCTAAATATACACACTGTCTTTACTGATGATGAAACAGATGCATTACCACTCTTGTTTCCCATGGGGTTCATTTGTTCCATGATCACATTTGGTTTTCTTCAGGCTTCTCTATGCAGTATCTGACAGCATTTTGGATAGTTTTTGTAAGGAAATTTACCTTGCAGATGCTATTGCATTCACGTCTTAACTCTTTGAAGTTTTTCGCAAAGGTATTTCATATCCTCAACATTGCTTCATTGTGGAAAATGTGGAGGAAGCCAATCCTACAAAAGATTGGGAACTCCTAGTGAGCATCAATGCATTATGGACTGGAGCAGCCTACATGCTGAAGCCAAAACTGCCAACACATCCAAACCTGTTTATCCTCTGCCTCTCCCTCAGCGAGGCTCTCATCTTGCACCAAGCTGTTGTAGCCAGGTCTCTTTAGCTTCCAGGACCTGTCATGTGCCTTGAGTCTGATTTTGTTCACAACTGAGCTGACTCCTGACACGTGTGTCTCTCTGAAAGCCGCATTTACACTTGGTAGGACAACACATCGTTGGGAAGGCAGATAGAAGACTTGCTGAATGCACCACAGGTACAAAATATGCATTCAAGTTAAGTTCTGTGCACCACAAAACTGCCAAGCAATCAAAAGCTGCAAGAGCTGATAACTGTTTTAAAGGAAAAGGCGCTCAAAAATCTTCCTGCCACTTGGTAGTGGGTACAATGAAGAAAATCTCTTCATTCCAAGAGATTAACACAAATCATTTCAGTATTACATTCTTAAGTGGGAAAAAAGGTGCATTTATTTCTCCAGTGAAAAATAGTACTCATGCAATGTATTATGATGTTCTTTAGGGTGGGATTAACTTTATTTATTTTCTCTGTTCTGAAAGATTTAGATAACTAAACTACTTTGTTGAACTGTTGAGAGATGTGTCTCTGTAGGGCTCTTTAAGGCTTCAGAGATGTTCTCTCCCTCCACTGACTGGGAGACCAGACCTGCCAAGTCTAGGTTTTGAACAATTTAAGTAATTTGTACCACAACTCATCAGCCAACAATTAACTCCCACTACAGTCCCTCCTTTTTTTACTATTTTTAGAAGTTAAAGCATAAAATCGTATCATCAATTTCAAACCTTAGGTCTCCACATTACAGACTATTTCTTCATCTGTCTCATAATGAAAAGGAAGCTGCATTTCAGAGAGCTGAACAGAATAAACACAGAACCCTGACATAAGTAGATGGCATTTGTGAAAAAGCACCATTTCCTCTCATCCTTACGACACATTTTTAACCTTTCATTCACTTAAAACCATTGTGACAAAGTGCAACATTCTCATTTATCCCACTTTGTCACCTTACCAAAAGTCACGCTGGCAGAAATTTTACCATTCCTGTGACCCTCATGTAGCCCTCTGCTGCTCCCAAAAGAAAAGCCAAGCACAGGAACAGCCAGGACATGGATACAGCTGAGGAACCAGAGCCAGCAATAAAAGGCAACAGGAACACAGTGACCTCTGTGGGACCCCACTCATCTTGACATTTACTACCCCACTGTGTTCTTACAGCAGCCATTTGTCATTCACTTAAGCACTTTGTTCAACTGAGGCATTGGGAGAAAAGCAACAGAATCAGTAAATCCAAGCACCAGCTGGATTTACACTCCAAGCCACAGCACAAAAGAGATTTGAAATCAGTCATTTCCCTGATGGGGGAGTGCAGATACTCTCTTGTCTGTACAGCATTAGATAGAGTTGAATTGTCTCACTAATCAGAAAGAAAAGAAATGCTTTTAGGATCGTCTTTTCATCTACTGGAATCTAAACTGATAAAAATGGTCAAATCAGATTATTAGAACTGTGTGTGTTCTAGGAAATACAACTGAATATAGATTCGGGAGACTGGTTTTTTAATATTTATTTAGTAAAACTCACTAGACAAACAAAAAGTTATCACAACAGTGGAATATGCAGGGTTTTAGTTTCTCCTTCAAGCTGTTTCTCTGCTTCAGTAAAAACACATATATACATTTACAACGATTTCCCTTTAAAGCCCTGGGATTCATATATTAAAACATACCTGGTAAAATAAGCTTAAAATAATTTCACATTGCTTGGAAAAAGATTTGAGTAATTTACTCTTACCAGAGTGCCATTGTTGCACAGTATTCAAAAAAATGAACGACCACTAAAATATAGAGTAAAACATTTAAAAGTACATTTATTTCAAATGTGGGCAAAATATCAATATAAAAGAAAATAGAGTATAAGAAATAAAAATAAAGTACAAAACATTTTCATCTTTCAACATCCATAATTTAATAGATAGCAAGCCCTTTTATTTTTACATCCAAATTACACTTTTGGCTGAAGTACCATAATTTATTTTAAAATGCTTAAAAATGGGCTCATCATGATACCTAAAGTGGGCTCTTTTAAAATGGTAGTATAATACAAAACATAGTAAATTATGTTTCAGCATAATAAAATTACACATCCTAAAAAAGATGCAGTTTATTTTTGCTTTCCTGCTTTAAACTGCTCATCATCCCTAGGAAAACAGCTGGAAAACAGCATCCACAGGAAGTTCTAGTTGCTTTGTACAATGGCTGAACAGCTAGGTATAATGCTCCAAGGATTCTGGAGCAGTAAGGCATTTCATTATCCATCAAGTAAATTTATATGTGAGCTTGTTAAGAAAGAATAACTGCAAGAAATGACAGCAAAATACAAGTTCTATAAAAAACATGCATAAAGACACAGAACCCTTACTGGTCCCTCTGCTGCATTTATCAAACTGGCTCTATAATCTTCAGTAAAAAGCTGTTTTCCTCATCTGAAAGTAACTTGTGCCAAATATTTCCTTTAGTGGCAAGTTATTTTCCCATTGCCTAATACTCTACTATCTATTAATCTATTCTACTGTTTACTAATATTTACTACTCCTTTGTGACCACCCTCCCTTCCTCCTCCCTTGAAGTATTTCCCATAATAAAGTAATTCCATGTTGAATTTAAGCTATTTTCTTGAGTGTTAAATTACCCTCCTACCAAGTAAACATTACAGATCCTAAAAAATTACAATTAATTAGTTCCTAATTAAGAAAAACTTTTAGTAAAACTTACTCCCCTAAGCAGCAGAATGTCTGTACACAAAAAGGATATGATTCATAATCCAGTGTTTGAGTAAGCACTCCAGTCAGGACAAACTCAGCATTGTGGACATCTGGAAATATCAAAATTCATACAATTCACACCCTACACAGAAATTCTGCCTCATTCTGCAGATGTCAGGAGGGGTTGTTCTGGACCTTTGTGTCTACACCCCTACAACCTGACCCTGTTATTAAACACAGCACTTCTTGGGGCTCTACGCTAAAGTAAAAATAACTAAATTGAAAACCCCTAACTCACTTGATGAATATGAGATGGTGCCCTGGTTTCAGTTAATTTTCTTCTTAGTAGCTGGTACAGGGCTGTGCTTTGAATTTAAAATGAGAATAATGTTGGTAACACACTGATGTTTCAGTTGCTGCTAAATTCAAAAATGTATGGTGATCTGCCTATAAAATAACTATTAGATAGATCCAGCAAACAGCTGGCTTGGATTTCCCCACAGTTTGCAGGATAATCCATATATTCTTCTATTAGTACCTGAAAGCTTCAAAAGATCTCTGTATTTGTATAATAATAATAATAATTGGGAAATAGAAAAAAAAATCAAAGTAACAGTTATACTGTTCAATCCCAACTTATACATACCTATGCCTCGGGCAAAATATTCTCGACATAAATGAAGGTCATTTTCACAGGAAATCAAGATTATCTCTGGCAAACTCTAAAGGAAAGAAAGCAATGGTAAGCTCAGAAGAACATAGTAAGGTATGATAAATAAATCTTAGAAAGCAACCATGAACACACTTTATTCTGCTTATGCTCCATGAGTTTTCGAAAGGAAGGTTGTTTGGATAAGACTTTTCCTCCTGCACACTCCACAATAGCTTTCATGGTGGAAAGACTGGGACAAATTCCAGGTGTAATGTAAAAATATTTTCCCTAGGAAGAGAAAAGGAAGAAAAAGCATTATTATGTTAACTGACTCCTGCAACACATGAAGTTTTAATGTCATGTGACACTTCTTTTGTACAACAGGGCAGGCTTTGTAAGCTGGAGTTGGGTTTATGGACACAGATTCATCAGTTGGTGAGTTGTCCTTAATTACTGCTGATGTTTCCCCTGGAGGGGCAAATGCACAATTTTGATAAATTTGAACAGTTCAGGTGTGCCTATTTCCACACCTGTAAAGTAACAACTGCAGTTGGCAAGACACATAAGAACAATGCTCCTTGCTTCTTTGGGCACAGGAACATCTCCAGTGTTAAAAAAGAACTTTTACCTTTTAATTAACACCCAATTTATTACTTCCTGACAAAAATTATTCTACTGCTTGACTGTGATCAGATCACAAAGTAGAATATCTCTGTATATCAGCTACGAATAAAAAACCAGAAAACACCTTGTGATATAATCTGCAAAACTGAGAGCAAAATGTAGCACTTAGACATAATAGAAGACAGATTCTTATTCATTACAGGTCAAAAAAATACCTGTTTTAGGTGGTTTACCTCCATTAACAGTCTGTAATTCAGTTAGGCTGAAGACTCTTAAGCTGCAACTCTCTGCATTGTAATGTAATTTTAACTAGAGGCATGAAAACATTTTGCACCATCCTAGCAAACAGCCTGGTGGGAAGGAGATTCACACTAGAATCCCTGAGGCTGAAGGCCAAACTCACTCACTCTCAAGACTCCCATTCTTTATGGGCAAGTCCTCTGACTATGAGGCTGGTGTAAAAAAGAAAAAACCAAAGTCCCTTCCATAAGTGGCTTTTTACAAGTAACAGAGTAATGTTCTAAATTCAGGAAGGGAACAAATATCCTGAGACTGTTTGGTTAACATCTACAGGACCCAGCCATTCAGAGGGCTCACATCTACCCAGTGATGCTAAGGCAGAAAACAGGCATGAAGTCAAAACGAATTTACAACGAATGTTATATATCAGCCTGCTCTACTGCTTTCAGCTATAAAACCTGTGGTCCCAATGCTGAAAAAATTATTTGAATCCCACATATTTAAATTGCATACCTTGAACAGTGGAGCTACTTGTGCTCTCTTTAGAGACTCCTCTAAACTAAAGCAGAAAAGCACCTCAGCTTCAGCATCTCTAAGCACAAAGTTCTGCTCATCTGAAAAAGAAAAACTGATGATGTGGCACACAAAACACAAACATCCCCTGGCCCAGGATGGAATCTGAGCAGAACATCTTGCTGGCAGAATGGCTCTGAATGGCAGACACATACTAGAATTTAGCATTATCAAAATATCTTCATTAGGCTTCTTACAAAGATGACTATCAAATACTTGGAGAATTAAACTATGTTTTACCCTTGCATACCTAACAACAATCACTGTCCCATCAAATCCCTTTTTTCTAACTTAAATATTTGAGGTACTTGCAAATTTTAATTTTTTGATTCTCTGCAAAGGAGAATGATCAAGCAAAAGAATTATTTTTAAATTCAAATTACTGTGACCTCCTATAGGAGCCCAGAAACTGTCTTCAAGGCCTCACACAGTCTTAACAAAAAGAACTTCCCATCTGTTTCATTTGTCCTGCTATTCACTCCATTTTTCATTTTTTTATTAGGGATGGAATTTCAGTCTTTATCTTTCCACAAAAGCTATGTCAAACACATTTCTAAATCCAATTTAATCCAAAACCATTAAGTCTAAAAACCAAAACAAAAAAATTATACAGAGAACCAATTGGCCTTTCCAAGGACAATTCTGACAACTTGCAAGAGACAGTGTTAATACTTTTCCAAAAGACAAAAGAAACAATTAAGACAATTTTTGTAAGCAATTGCCATGTTTTCCATCATTATAGCAAGTACAAAACTGTAACTGGGCCATAAGCTAAAAATCCACCTTATTTCAGTAAATAAGTAAAGTACTTCAGGTACTAGATCACAACAGTCATACCAAATCCCCTGACTTTCTTCATCTTCTAAGAGGTTTCAAATTAATCAGTTTCTCAGTTCACTGAAAAAGTAAGCAAATTGCCTTGAGATTTATAAAAATGTTTGCTGGTTTATTAGTTAATTATCCATAGATTGAAGTCTTTACGGTGGTTAGCCAGCGATGTTATACATTTTCTTCTTACAAACTAATTATATAAAAAGCACAAAACAATCATAAACCAAATAATCACCCTTACAGAAAGGGTGAATTAAAAAATAATGCAGCCACAGGTAAAAAGCTACAAAATGGCTACACAAGAAAGACATACAATACTTAACAATATCCAATCATTTAATCACCCTAAAGCAAACTTTTTAAATGTGTTTTTCTTTAATTTAAGGGGAAGAAATTTTATTAAAACTAATGAAAACTAAATGATACAAAATGTTCTGCTGAAAGAGAACTTGATTTAAAAGAGAAATCCAAACATAATTCTTGTGACAGCTTTGCTTAACCATACTAACACAACCTTCTAACTCAAGTGGAATACAAACTGCTGCTAATAAAATTATTTTAAAACTTCGCAAATTTTTAAGAGACGTGAACAATGACAATCAGACTTGCTGCAGAATTAAGATTTCTCCTTTCAAAAGCTGAGCTCTTTAGAAAACTGGTAAGAAACACTGAAGTCAGAAGACAAAACAACAAAGTGTATTTAAATATGTTTGTCACTGAACCTTTATTTTACTATGGGAATTGATACTAATTTAACTTACCAACAAACTTCTGGCACTTGAAACACTCTTCTAACCACTCTGGAGTTACTATGTGCTTGACTACAGAAATTGCTGTCAGGAACTTGACAGTTCGGGTCACTTTACTGGCAATTAGATGGGTACATTTCTGGGCAGAGTCTGCCACTTCACCTCCAAGGATATACAGTTTCTGAAAGTTGTACAAAACACAAATCAAAAAGGAACAGTTGTTAAAAAATGGAGGAACAAAAGAAACTAAATATTGTACCATCATATCAAATAAAACTAAGCTCCTAATGAAACAGTAAATGTAAATTTCTGTGATTCCACTGCAGATTACAGTGATTCCTTTACTCAAGCTGATTAATTTTGACAGAATTTACAGCCACTGAAAATCCAGGTATTTCCAGACATAAATATCACCTGGCAAGATTGAAAACTATTTCCCACTTCTGCAGTTTTTTGATTTTGGGTTGTGCTTTTTTTAAGCAAGCAACTAACTGTAAGATACAAATTAAAACATTTTTCAGTGAAACAGGATATTAAATTTTAAATAAGCAATAATAAGAATATATAGTAATTTTTCCCTTTCTAGGGAAGGTGCAGTACACACTGTAGCTACAGTAAACTTAACTTTGCTAGGCTTTTCTTTAAAGAGAAAAGCATCTCATGAAAAACACATATTCCACATCCATTTTTGATGATACTGAGAAACCCTTTTCCTTGGTTTAAGCCACCAAACTCAAACTAGCTCCTCACAGTTGCTATCTTATCAATTAAACCAGTCATTACCTGAAGGAATAAGTAACACAATGAATGAGCTGGTGAGGCACGTCAGATTACCACAGGTGTTACAGATAAAGTGTCATAAAAATTTCAAGGATGAAAAACTATTTGGACAGCTTTTGTAGCTATGCACCCTGGATTTCTGATTAAGATAAACATTTTGCACAAATAAATAAAACTCACACCAATATCTATAAGCATAAATATTTAACAGACTAGGGGGGTTATTGCATGAATGCTTGGGAGTCCCAAAGCAATAAAGCCTAAGGGTTAGGTTAGAAGGCCTAAAGAGGTCTCTGGCAGCCCTGAGCACTCTTCTGCTGTGATAATGATGAGCACAGAGGATAGACAGGGACAGAGTTTTTAGCTCTTCTTTACCATGCTCTGATGGTTTGCATCAATATAACCCACAAAAGTATTATTCAGTGACACTGAACCTCTGCACTGCGTACTTCCATCATGGTAATAAACCCTGTGAACAGTACATTGTATCCCTCTGAAAGGCAAAGGCTGCTTTTCTATGCTCACCTCAAGCACTTCTGAGTGCAGACACTGCAAGACTTCCACTCTGATGTGGAAGGGACCCTCTGGCCATACAGGTACAAAGATTACCCCTCCATCTCAAGAAGATGAGGAGTATCCAGCCCCAGTTAGGTATCTAAACTGCACAGTTTTGACAGCATTAGTGCTGCCAGGTTTACATTCAACTTCACAAGCTTTGAGGCTGAAGTTGATTTTTTTAATTTGTGAGCCACAGCTGTTAGCAAAACAGATTCTCTATATAATTAACCTGGTACCAACACGACAGAAAATGAGAAGTTCATACTGGAACTTTATAGGATACACTGAAAACCATTTTATGTCCCAAAATATTCAATATCAAGCTTCAAATGCACACAACACTGCAAGAGGAAAAAAAACTCTGAAGCTGATCCACTTTAAAAACAAGTATAGGTGTAATAAAGAAAACATTTTATATTTTTTAGGACACCAAAATGCTTATTTTTAAGAAATATAATGGACTCGAACTAAGCCTCATTTACTTTGCATTATCTGAATGTTATAATTCACTTACAGTTAAGTTTTAGTACAGCTTTATTTGGAAACAGACTAAAACCTCCACAGGAACTTAGCTCACATGTGCCATTAGCTTTGTCATCAGCTGTCTTTGAAGCATTTGGCACTACAGACAGCAACCCACTAGAAGAATCCTGTGTCTTATCCAGTACAATCATCATTATTTTTCTCACCTAAACTTTTTCATGAAATTTGCCGATTTAAAAACAAATGTGGAAAGGGCTTTCTTGCTTTTTACAGCAGTCCCACAGACAGAAAAAGCAAGTAGCACAGTAGTGTAAAGTAGTTAACTACAGGAGAACAGCTACCAAATAAATCTCATTTCAAAAAAACCTGCTCTAACCTCAGGGCCAGTAAGTACTGTTTTTTATCAATATATGCTAATCATGTCTTTGCAAAAATTAAACAGCCATAAAATAGCTGTCAGATGTTTCAATGTAGTTCACAAGAGGTAAGTCTGAAAGTCACCTTAATGTACTGTTGCACTTGCATAGGTTCAAATCCTGTGAAGAGCACCATTGGTGTCAGCTCAGGGGTGAGTTTTTTAGTAGGCGGTGGAAGGTCTTCAATCCTACAGAATACAGCAAATAAAGCAGAATGTGACATTTGGTCCCAAGGATGTAGAACTGGAATTTTGAAATTAGACATGCACACTTTTGCAACCAATGGAATGACTCAGATGAAAGAGAATTAGGCACAACCTCTTTTGAAGACAAAAATCACCATGTAGAGAACACAACATATTCTCCTCTTTCTGCACTCCTCCAACTCTCTTGCTACTTCACTCTCTTAGTTATTGTTTTACTCCTGCCAACTGAGTAACTGGCTACATCCAGAACCCACTGACAGTTATGTCACTGAGCAGGGCACAGGATGGTGCAGGCTGATGGGTAGCTGACACTTCTGAGGAACAGTCAGTTAAGGACTATGGGCAGTGACTGCTCGCTGCTCTTACCTTGCTCTTTTGGAAGACGGCTGAAGACTGGATTCATTTTGCTTTGGTTTCAAAGGCAACCTCACACCCTGAAATCAGACCAGTTACATGTTTAGATCTGAATTAAGCAGGGAAACCAACTTCTATCTGAATTAATCCTAAATGAAAATTACATGCTGCTGAATACATGGGGCACCTCCCACTTACACAACAAGCCCAAGAGCAAAGCTCAGCATCAGCCAAAGCTTCTCCACAAACCCTGAAAGTGCACACCAAATAAAATACTGCGGGACTTTTTTCCTTTAAATAACACTGCTAATTATCAATGGGAAAGCCAATGAATTAAATGAAAAAGAGGCTGAAAAGCCTGTCCATTTGCTAAGTACACGAAGACCGCAATATTCTTGGTGCTAAATTTCATGGAATAGTAATATCCCAGAAAATACTGTTTTAAACTCAAGTTCCCTAACTACATAAACAGAAGCTGGATAGAAAGTGCCACCCCCGCCCAGTACCAGATCAGCCTCTAGAGCATCTGCCCAGGGGTGATTAAATGCAGCTTTTAGGCTCTCCTTGGTCTGAGAAACTTGAAACCACAGCTCCCAGGTTCAGGAGTGTGTGACATCTATTTCTTTTTAACCTTCAAACTGATACCTGAAATTTAATGAAGAATGCTAGAGGCACATGACAAGAAAGACAGGCAGCATTGTCCCAGCCCTGCTGTGACAATGTTCCTATGGGAGGAACAAACCACAGGGGGTTGTTCTCTGCTCTCAGACCAGGCATTTTTATGCTAGACAACCCATAGGATGTGCAGCTGGAAAGAAAAGTGCACATATTCACATTTTGACAGAAATTTCAACTATGAAAATGCAAGAGGTACATGGCATCAACAGCATCTGACAAGACAGTTGTCCTCAGAAGAGAACCCCAAACCCCAAGACAAATAGAAATGCCTACTGTGAAGGCACTGAAGTACCTTGTCTTCCTTGACACTTCCACATGCCCAGCATTTTCTATCACCAAACCATATTCCTGTGTGGGCATCCAGAGGGCAGGTGGACTAGATTGTCTCCAGAAGCCCCTTTCAATCTAAGTCACAAAATTCCCACTTCACACAGGCAAGAAGGGTCCCCATATAAATACAGAAGGGGAGGTACTAAATTACTCATCTGACCTCTGAGGTCTCCATTTGCTACACAAGACAAAACACGGACAAAAACCTGGTGTGACTGACCCACACAAAGAACATATCCAGTCTTAAGATGAGCTCAACTGCAGTGTGGATGCAAAGGGTGGTGGTAACAAAACCAAAACTGAATTAGTTAAAAGCTATTTTAAATATTAATACTGCATACTGAATCTTCTCAAGGAAGATTCTGTATTTTGTAACAGCAGAATATTTTCCTTCTTCAGGAAATATGAAGACCATGAATTTTTAAAAGCATTTAGTTTTCTAAATGCGAGTTTCCTGCAGGCCCATGAAACAAATCCAGAAGGGTCTATTAGAACAAAGTTTCAAACTCATGGTCAGGAAAACAACAGTGCCTATTTCTAGAGCTGAAAGGTATTCAAGTGGCAGCATCCTGACTCCCCATTTAAAACACTGCTACAGATTACACTTTGAGAGTTACTAAGCACCCCTCTTCTGAAGGGTTTACAAAGTGACTGAGATACAAGTGATCCAAACACAAGAGGTAAGGCAAAATGTTTTTGTCCAATATAAAATGTTATCTGAGAGTCACCTGTAGTCCCAAATTACCTACATCAAGACCTACTGTGAAAAATTATCAAGTATAAATCTGAAATGGAAAGAAAAGTTACAACACAAAAACATGAGATAGGTGTAAGAGCTGACACAGAAACTGCACCTCATTCTGAATATACAGAAAACTTACATTTTGCATGGTTTGCAGAATACCCTTCATGACAAAAATTTACTTCTCTTGTATGTTTTTCAAGGTACAATTTTTCAAATTTTTCACTGTTCATTCCTGCTGCTATTTCAGGGTTATCAACTACATTTATTAATGCATGGTATATTTTTAAATTCTAAAATACATGGTATATATGCCCATGGTTTTAGTTCTTACTATATATCAGAGAGATGATACGAAGTAGTTCTACCCTTAACTCACATTAAGTATCATACTTAAAATTCACTCAATATGCTAACAAAATTCCTACTGATTTTGGGTGTTCTTCGGGTTTCTTAAAAACCCTAATGTGGTCTCATTTACAGAGTGTTAGGTACTGATTTAAAAAGTACTAAGCCCTTTCTGAAGATCTGACGTAAAAATTGAAGACTGAAACATCTAGCCTTATGTATGTCAACAGCAACTTCATTCTGTATATCCCACTAAAATTCCTTAATTCTGCAAAAGATTATTTCTCAGATTCCTCAAAATAAAATAGAACATTAGCAAAAAGTACAACCAGGAGCTTCAGCACAGGCAAGGAGTGATCTTATCAAAATAGCTGCATATATACAATAATTAAACATACCATTAGAAGTTCTGGTGACACCTTTAATGGGACTCTCCAAGCATCTAGGGAATGGAGAATAGAACAAAAATTACACCATTGCCAAGTTATTTATACCAGAGGAGACCTGCTCCCCTACTGATGTATTGGGAAAGATGAGATAGGAAAAGCTTACAAATATGATTGCTTAGCAAGAGATTCTGAAAATATAAAGTCTGTGACTGAAATAGAAATGAAAGCAACCTTTGAGATGTAAGCATGACAGTCAGGAAAATGGTCATTAGCTGGAAGATGGGTTTAATAATAGCAAACAAAGGGGCCCAAGGGAGTAGCCCCTGCCAAGGTATCAGGGCAAAGGTAGATAAGGAAGTAGCCTTTAGGGTTTAGAATACAGAGGGATATGGTAATATGGCATTTCTCACAGGCTCTATGTAAATCCTGTAGGATTTGTATCTTGGGCCGGTTGGTTACTGTCAATTACAATACTCAACACAAAAGGAGATATAATGCGTTGTAACAAGGAGCTAGCTCTCTCTTGGGGACACCCTTTCAGCCAAGGCTGCCGGCTTCTCAGGGCTCCAGAGTTCCCTCTCCCTGCTCTTAAACTGATGAAACAGGCACATAAAACCACTGCAGAGCAGAGGGTTTGCAGCTCTCACCCAGCAGGTTCAGCACCAGGTGCTGGCTGGGGGACAGCGGGTCCTGCAGGTTGAAGAGGGTGTAGCGGCTGTGCTGGATCTGCCGCAGCGCCTCGAAGTTCCCCAGCAGGATGTCACAGAGCCACTGCGCGTTCACACACGGGATCCGCCACTCCTTGGCCTTCTCGTACTTCAGCCCACTGGCCCTTGGTGGGGCAGGGAAGGAAAAATATAATTTGTATTGCAAAGAGATGGGTAAAAATAGCAATTTCTAATAATTAACATTAAATATCACTGTTTCTTTACTGGTCTATTGTTTGCTTTAACTGTGACAGAGGAGATATTAAAAAAAATGCTTTTGTTCTACATTGTCACAACAAGCCACTCAAGGGAGAATTTCTGCTATAAATGAAATCTTTGGATCTGGATTTAAATTTTCCCTTTTCCAACATTTCACAACAATTATTTAAAAAAAAAAGGTATTTTATTTATGGATGATCTAAGCAGCACTTAAGAATATTATAAAATAGGAAAGTTAGAAATTACTTTTGTTTTGTCTGTGTTCAGAAGGCCAAATTTATCATTTAACATAAGTTTAAAATAAACTAAGTTTATTGTTATCCAACTGCAGAACTGATTACAATTAACACTCTCATAATGAGCCATACATAGCACCCCATGTTCAGAGAGGCAAGAGGCTGCTGAGAAAGCAAGGACTATGGAGTGCAGCACTTACTCTTTACAGATGAGAACTGTATTGCTGCGACACAGGTAGCCTGTGTATTTGGCACCTGCTAGGTAGGCCATGAGCTTGAGGTCATCTCTGTCACTGTCAACAAATCCTGTCACAGAGATTATCTGCAGACAGAAAGACACAGTTGTAAATAACTGAACACTGATGGCACTTACAAAACACTTCCATGAAAAATATTTTTTCATGACTAACTTCTTACACTACAGTGAAATGCACAGCATGGTGTGTAAGCACTTAATTAAAGTGTGGCTTGTAGGATACAAACAGTACAATTTAAAAGTGGTTTGTTTATACATAAAAATTTCAGGTTTCTAGCAATAGCTCTGACTCAGGAAGAATCATTTTCACTCTTCTGGTCAGCTTTTTCTAATTTACAGAAACCACAGCATTATTATGAAAGAGCTCAGAGCTAATTTGCTTCTCAGAGGTCTGCCATCTTCCTTCTACTGCTATTTACACAGACGCACACACAAAAAAAAGCTTACACTTACTTGCTCTACTCTAAAAATCTGAAAACTGTGCTCTACTCTGCCATGAAGCCAAATAAATGGTGCCAGCTGATCATAGGTGGTGAACTGTAATTCCACACCTTCCATGGTTATCTTTAATACTGATAGGCTTTTGTTTTTGCCGTTCTCACCTTTTCTTTAGAGAAAGGCAACAGTACTTTTGTTTAAAACTGTGTTTATTACACTGCATATTACATTTACTACTAACCACCAAGTACACACGCATGTTGTTATACTCTGATTTTCCCAAATCTGTGTTTCTTTTTATGTTGGTCAGGACAGGCTATTAGCAAGGCTGTCATTCCATATTGTCCGCATCCAGCACAAAGAAATCCAATGCCAAGATATACTTTGGTATCTTGGTTTATACAGCACAGTACATTCCAAGATGCCTCTGAATGAACTGTTTCTTCAATTCCACAAAATTCCACAGCTCCTCACTGCACAGGCAATGGAATTATGACATCCTATCCTCTGATTAGCAGCATAGGCTTCCTTTTAAGGTATTTGCTAAGCACTGACTAGAAAAAACCCTCAAAAATCCTGTCAAAATCCTGGGTTATGGTAAGGAAGCACATGTTGTTAGATGTGCTGTTGCTCTGCTGCTACAAACTGTGCAGCCTGATCTCTGCTACCTTGCTATGTGTAAGTCAGACCATCTTTGCCCCTCAGTGTCTGCGAGAGTAACTCATAAAGGCAAGGGCTACTCCTCACCACTCTGAACTAAGACTGGCAAAGCACTGAGAAACACCTGGCAGCAGCAGGACATCAACACAGCACCTGAAGACTAACAGAAGCTTTTCTTCCAAGGCAAAAGAAATGTGTATTTTGCTCTGAGTAAGCACTTTCTAGCTCTGTTTTAATACTGCTCACGGAATGAAACAAGCAATGGAGTAAGCATTCTTTCAAAGGAAGCTTTTCCTTCTTACATGTTGAGAGCATGGCTTTCCTCCTGGTGGAAATGCCACTGGAAAATGAAGGGCTCGATGAGGTGGGACCATTTTCTTCTTCTTCAAGATTGCATTCAGCCAGTGTGCTGTAATACATCTCTTCCTTTCTCTTAAAGCCTAGGAATAAAAGCACAAACAGTTTTTAAAACACAAAATATATGTTTATTTTATTTTACACTTTTTCTACAAATCAAATCTTCGATTTTAATTGTTTTTCTCTACTTTTTAGACTCCTCTTTCTCATAGCATCTTCCTTAGTGCTCTCTGGAACAAGTCTACTACACGCATTATAAGAGTTTGTGCCGCAAAAAAACACAAATCATAAAAAAAACACATAATGGGAAACTTTATATTTGCAATCTAAGCATGAAGCACCCAGTGCACAGCCCTGCCTTTCCAGTATAAAATGAAAGCATGCAGCAGTGCAGGTTCCCAGCTGGCTTACCTGAGCATACATGTTACTGACTTGGCTTTCACAGAGAAGGTGAGTACATCTGCTCGTGAGGGTAGGGTCCACTGTCCCACCATGTGCTTGGATGATCTGGTAAGAGAGCAAAACCAGAACTTCTAGGATATAACAATTTTTACATTACATTAAGAAACAAAAAGTCTGAAATGAAAGTCCACCCTTTAGGACACTGCCACCATTAGCACCACTTCACTGAAGAGTTACCCCCCAAAACCAGATTTGTTATCTAGCTTTAGAACAATTTTGAAAACAAAAAACAAAATTAAATATGCAGCTTTAGCTTTTCACTGAACAAAAAGCCTATTTTTTAGAAGAAATGGAAAAAAAAAAACAAAACGAAGATATATAAACAAAAATAACCCTTCTCATGTTCTTTATTTTTTGCAGTATAACTATTAAACAATTTTTCATGAACTATTCAATTCTATCTCAGCAATAAACACAAGTGCTGTTAAAAATGTCAACAGCTTACTTGATTATGCAAAATTGTAGGGAAAATTCAACTATAAAATCCATCAGAAGTTTCTGAAGAACATCAAAGTCCTCTTATTTAGGAAAGGATACAATCACATTTTTCTGAAAAATAGAAGTTGGCAAAAAAATAGAAACACTCTATTCTTCCATCTTATTCACTCAGGTGGATACCTCACAGGCTACTAAATGCTGAAACTATATGCAAAAAATAATTTTTTTATACAATCAAGTTAAAGATAGACAGCGATGCTATATTACATTTGCTGTACTACAGTTGCCTGATTAAAAGCATAAATAACTGGGAAATAGTTAAGGCTGCAATTTATGTAGCTCATGTTCTGACTGAAGACTTAATTCAACCAGGCTGCACCTAAAGTATTTCTATTACTTTTTCTGGTCAGCAGCAGTTGAATAAATTTTTTTTAGATTGTAACAGAATTACACAGAAGGATGCCTAAAGAAAAGTGAACACTGCTGAAGTACTTCCAATGTTTTCTTTTAAAATTTAGGGATTATGACATTATGTTACAGTTTTTTAAAAAATACTGCAGAATCTTACCCGTTTCCAGGTCGCTAGCAGCTGCTTGTCAGACATCTGTTCTGGGTAATCAGCAATTGCAAAGACACAGCCCAGTAGGAAATACTCTTCTGGAACTGAAATAGTTTGGTAGATAAAGAACAAACAATTGAGTACTTAAAAATCTGAAAAGTTCATCTCAGAAGACATTTGCTACACTGACCTCTTCCTATTGCCAGGTTATAAACTTCCTAAGTGTACTTCTTTGGAAAAAGTAGGATCCAAAATTTCAAAGCTGAAAGCCTTTAAGGCACAGCTCAGCCCAGAGTCTGATTTCGTTAAGGGTATTTTTTTTTCCTGGATGATGAGGGGCTAAAGGGGCAAAAGAAGGGTCACCAAAAGGAAAATGTAAGATAATTTCCTCTTTTCCAAAGATAAGCTATGAACAGCCAAAGCAATCAAAAAGCTTTCATTTCTACTAGAATTCAAAGGAAGGTGTGACAACTTTCCAATACTGAACCTTTAATAATTTACTCGTATTTCCAAAATTGTAGCTGTCCTCCTCGTTCTTACACTGTTTGAAAGGTTCCCCCTCCCCATCTTCCAAAGGGAAAAAAAAAATTAAAACAAATGTGCTATGCATTTACTAACACTGTTCTGAAAGTATGGGTTGTGTGCTTGTGGTATCAAGTGTATATTTGAAAAGAGAACATTCTCAGCACTTTCATGCTTTTCAGATTGCTGGATCATCATTAGCTATTACTTAAGTATTTGTCTAAAAACCAGTCCAAAACCAGTTCTGACCCATGAGTAACATTCCTACAATCCTATCCTGTAAAAAAAGCATTACTTTCTGATATTCTACCCCACTTCATGTCATTAGCTACTTTTTTCCAGGATCAGAAGGCAATAGTTACTAACTCTCCACTGCTGGATCATGCCCAAAGAGCGGTTGCTGCTGCAGTTGCTGCTGTTGCTGCTGGTGGTGTTGTGGCTGCTGGGCTGCAACTGGAAGCTGTAGTGCTTGAGGTGTCTGAGTTAAGTGCTGTGCTGCCTGATTCTGCATTTGCTGTTGCTGATGCTGCTGGTGCAGTCGCTGTAAGTGCTGCTGCTGCAGTTGCTGCTGCTGATGTTGCAGCTGCTGCTGTTGCAGCTGTTGCAGGTTCTGCTGCTGCAGCTGTTGCAGCTGTTGCTGTTGCTGCTGCAGCTGCTGGAGCTGCTGTTGCAGCACATGCTGCTGCTGGAACTGGAGCGGCTGCTGCGGGCGGTGCAGCGGCTGCTGCGCGTGGAGCGGCTGCTGCGGGAACTGGAGCTGCTGCTGGGAGAACTGGTGCTGCTGATGGACTTGCTGCTGCTGCTGCTGCTGGGGAAACTGGTGAGGCTGCTGCTGTTGGAAAGGCTGCTGGGAGAGCTGGGGTTGCTGTTGCTGCTGCTGCTGCTGCTGGAGCTGCATAAGTTGCTGAGGTTGAAGGTGTAAAAGAGGATGGTGCTGTTGCTGCTGTGCTTGATGTGACTGCTGCAATAAATGTGTCTCTGGTGTTAGTTTCACTTGACTAAACAGCACCACATTTGGATGTCCCTGTTGGCTATGATTTACTTGCTGTTCTAAACTTTTTGTAGGTGCTGAAAGTGATTGTAATATCTAGAAAACAAAGATTATTTTTGTGACCTTTTGGTTGTCATTTGGTTTTTAAAATATTTAAAGAACTACTGGGAAAATACAATTCCTAAAAGAAAAGAACTCTGTACCTCAATACCTTGTGAGCTAAACAACAATCTTCAACTGCCTAATAGCAAAATCAAAAGACAAGATTTACACAAAGAGAAGTGTGGAGCTGCATGTGACTCCTAATAAACAGCAATGCACATTTTAGTTAAATTTAAGATTAAAGCCCATCCCTGTATTATTAATAATCTTTCCAACAGCATTATGACTATTAACACTATATTAATAATTACAATGATCAACTGCAATATTAATTTCAAATCCCATTAGCCCATTAAATTCAGAGCTTAGTTCCATAGTCCTATTTTCACTTAAAAACTGCTAATGATGCCTTCATTAATTAGTGCTGTTTGAAACATGGGAATCTTGTTCCCATGAACCAATTCAGGAATATATAGCTTGTTTTTTAATCTCGATATCAAAAAACAAAGAAAAACATTGATCTGCTAAGCACTAAGGGTTTCTTGGGAAAAAAAACCTAAAACAAGCTAACCTCCCTACTTAAGAATACTAGATTTTAGGTTTATAGAGAGTGCTGAAGTAATCTGGCATTTAATTTTATTTTTAAATGTGTAAGTCACTGTTAAGAGAAAAATTATTTAACACTAAACAGACACAAGTTAGGAAGCAAATTTTTAAGCATCAGAAAAGGGAAAATTAGAAAAAGTTCTAATAGATTAGGATGAGTTCTACATATTTATTAAAATATTTTACTATAAACAGCCTATTAGAAATGAGAAGTAGCAATAGGAAACTCTAGACTTGCCTTTCATAAAGTCTTTTAAACACGCAATCAGCTTTGATGAATCCTGCAAAGTTTGTTTCCTTCACCCTCACTACTTCAACACACACAGTGTCACCTTCAGTGACGTGCATGTGTGAGAAGAATCAAAGCCCATCACGAGAGCACAAAGCCAATTACTGTATCCTCTCAACCAGACATCCATCACCTCTCCATCAGAGATGGCTCAAGTGTTTTCACAAGGCACATCAAAACACCTTAGGAGTCATCTAAATAATACTGATGTGGTTGGCATTGCACACACGTGCAGCCACGATTATCAATGCATCACCCACCACTTATGTCTCGGCAGCACCACAGTAGAAACATTCAATAACTAAAAATAACACACACGAAAAATGTTTCTGTGGCTCAGAGTGAGGAGCTACTCTCCACAACAAGTACCAAAAGCCAAAATTACAGAAGCTTCAAGACATGTATTTCAAAATAAAGGGATAAAACCTTCAAAACATTCTATGGCTATATTCAGAAAGTAACCATGTATCTGCAAACACCTGCTGATGACAGATCTTGCTACTTGGCAGAAATCTGAGGTTGAAACTAAACACCAACTTTCCAAGAATGTTCACTAAGGCTTGCACTCGTCATTCAGGGCACAAAGTAAAAGTTATAGGGGGAAAAGGTAGAACTGATATTCCTCCCTGTAGGAAGCAGATTGGCAATTCTAAGATGCAAAGCCTGGCCCAGCAGTCTGAGAGGGCACTTGGTACAGCCCTCACACACCACAACCCTCCAGCAGACTTTGGGTGAACAGAGACAAGCCAAAGCACACGACCACCAGTGCCCTGTAGCTCTGCAAACATTGCTGACAGGGAAATACTTCCACTGATGTGTACTTGACAGCACAGTGACTGGGCTGGAGATGACGTGGTGGCCAACTTACCCATGCTGGCCAACTGAGCAAATGGCTGGCAGTTCTGCTCAGGCCTTGCCCAGAAGTCTCAGCCCTTAAGCAATTCAAGGCCCTGAGAACAGGAATCTAAGACTCAGATTTAAAATAAAGCCTGAATTTCTATTTCATATTCAGATGTCATATAATGAGCACAGAATCAGCATTTCTCAGTGACTCCACATTCTGTGTTTAAGTACTGGCTGGAAGCCCCTATACTACTCAGGCACCTTTCTAAGTTTTACCATCAGATGAATATCCAAAAAGGGCACCAATGCAATTATTTAAGTAAAAGATATGTCTAACAATTACCAGCACCTACTTTACTCATGCTCCCTTCCCACAAACACCTAAGAATTTCAGTGCTGCAGGTGCAGCGTGCTCACTTGATTTTTATTTTCTTTGTAGAAATACATTCAATCCAAGAGCTGCAATTATTTCAGCTACACAAGTGGCATAAGAAAGTCTAAGTTAAGACTTCTCCATCATAGCATGTATACTATATAACAACCTAATGATGCCCAGCAGAACAATGGAGTACAGAACTGAACCTACTGTGGAAACAATCAATTTCACAATTCCATGTATTTATGGCATAAATAATTCCTTGCACTGACTGAGAAGCTAGAAGGATAGGAAACCAGGTTTCCTGAACTAGCAAAATAATTCTAAATTAATGCTTCTCCCTCTCTTACCAAGAAGTCCTTACTGAACATCTAAATCATTCTCTAAGTTATACATAGCTTTACTCTTCCAAATATTTTTTCCAAATGCATTCTGTGATCCTGCTAGAAATTAAGTTACTTATTACGAGGAAATTACAAATTTGGCCACAATTTTAAGTAATAAGGGGAAGTATTAACTTTGGGTATTTTAAGAACAGCAAAAGGAAACAGAAGTTCTTGGACACTATAGCTCCTAAGGAAAAGTCCAATAGCTTATAAATTAAAAATCCAACACTTACATGTGCTACATTTGATGGTCTATTAATCTGCTGAATATCAGCACTATTAGTAATATTCCTTAACGTCCGCACGGCTGGACTCCACGAGGCCATCATTTCCTGGCGGTCAGAACTTGGGGCACCTTGTACTGAAGCCATGAGGTTGCCTCTCATATCAGGAGGCAAAATGTTACCTGGCACTGGTGGGACATTGGCACACAAATTAATCAACCCGGAGTCCTTCCCTTGAGGCAACCTACGCTTCGCTGCAGATGCCTGTGGGACTTCAGCTGGTGTCCAGTTCAAATTCCTTTCTTGCTTTTCTGGAGAGGAATCGGAAGAGTCATCGAACATCAGTTCCCCTTTTGCCTTATCAGCAGTAGTAGATTTTGGTGAAAAAGCCTGGTCACCCAAAGGTGATCCTTCTCGAGAAGATGCTGGGCTTGATAATTTTTCATCAGTACTAGCCTCATTTTGTGAGTCTTGTTCTTCATTTTCTGCTTCTTCCTCCTCTTCCTCCTCCTCCTCTTCTTCCTCCTCGTATATAATTAAACGAGGATGATAAGGAGTCTCTTCTTTTCTACTCTTATCAGCTATAGAATCCAGTACCCAGTCTGGGGTCACAATTTTAATGCTGTCCCGTTTATAAGCACATTCATATTTTTCCTGGGGGGGAAAAAATATTTAAAGATAAAACAATCACAACTAAGTTCTCTGAGATGAGGGCTAGAGGATGGAGATGGAGATTACAAAGAAGCTGTTCAATACCAGAGAGTGATCTCACCCAGATCCCACAGGGTTTATACTGTGCAGAACCACACATTCCAAGAGATTTAAACAAAAAAAACCCACCCAAATTCTCCACATTCACACTACAAAGGACTCAGAAGGCACAACTGCAGAAGATGAATGTCTTCACTTGCAAAATTTTTTTCTAACCCAATCACCAAAATATTCCAACCCAGCAGCGAGGAACATCATGGTCAATACTAAAATGCAAGTGGTTTTAGGAGGACATTAAGGCAAGTCTAAATACAGTTTATGTTTTATCCACTATAAAAAAGAAAAGTAAAAGAATCCAGCCCCACTATGAAAATAAAAAAGCACTTTGGAAAAAAGTCAGAATTTCATAATGAAGTAGAGACAAATATTTAGAAGTTTTTCACTGAAAAAAAGCATTTCAGCAGGAATACAGCTTAAATCTTAAAGCTTCACCATTTCCTTTCCTAATAAACAGAGTAGACACAGAATGAGTGTCCTATTTATTTGAATATCCTCTTTAATAGAAACCCCTCACACACATCAAACAGAATGGGAAAAAAACTTTTTTTTGAAAATTGGAAACTTATTTAAGGATCTAATATTTAGAAATGATTGAGCTGATATTTTCTTTTATGTCAAACAACATAAATTAAGAACAAGCACATTCAGAGGAAATTAATTTAGTGATTCTCTGGAGTTATTTCCTACAATGAAACTGTCAGTCATACACAATAAAGAGATTGGAGATGAAATCAAGTTTATTTGCCGACACAAGACTTTATTCTTTCATTCTGGTGAGAATTACTAACAACCTTGTTTTATTATCCTGTGTCTAGTCAGAGCAATCCTAAGTTTTCCTAGTGACAGAACTGTTCTTATTACAAACTGCTGCGGTTCCCCTTGCAGTGAATCAGAGCAGCAGGACTGGAAGCAGAAAGTAATAATCCCATAAAACTGTTCCCATTCAATGATTATGTGCACTAAAATATTTGTACCCTACAGACAGGGAATGCTAATACCCCTTTAAGTTTCTTGACTGGCAAGCTAAAGACAACATCCTTTGTTCTAAAAAGCTTCCTATTTAAGCTTTTAAATAAGTTATTGAAGTATGATTCTTAATGTATTTCATTGCCTCTAACAAACAGATTTTTAGGTAATAAAGCTTTGTCCAATATTTTATTGTGATGAAAGGGACAACTAGAATGGTGTTCAATACACCCTTCTAAACAGTCCACAGAAGAAATATCAAGCACTTAATAAAAATAAAAAACCTAAAATGGACACACACACATATTCACCAAAAAGAACCCAGCCCTACAAAGGTTCCTATATTTTAAAGACAGAAAAGCATCCATTTCCCATAGCCACACTTTCTTTTCTCCCAGTACCAGCTCATGTTCCACTCTTCAATATTTCAATTTTGTCCTTCGTTTTTCTTCACTGACTCTATATCTGTGGATTTATAAATCACAATCACTAATGACTGTGACATATCAAAATTAGGCTAAGACAAACAAGATAAAGAATAGAATTCTTTATTCAAACAGGAGCTCAAATACCAGTGTGAAATTGGACATCTTCTGAATTAATGAGGCTTAAAGCCATGCAGAAAGTAAGTACAAACTGAATAGCTGCAATGCCTAATTTTTCTGAACTTAGTTGTTAATGAACAGTCTTAAGAATTCTAACTTCAGGCAGATGGAACATCTCTGATTATTTGAAAGCAAATGAAAGCTACAAGAAGAAGAATTGTACACGTAATAAACTCTTACCCCCTTTGGCTCAGGCACAATCAAATGAGTACACTTCTTATTGAGGCTCAGCTGGCAATTCCCTCCATAAAAAGTAATCAAAGCCCACAGCGTACTTCGGTCTTCAGATGAAACCTAAAAGGAAGGTAGAAAACCCTTTAATTCTGTGCCCCCAGCTGTCTTCAGCTGAAGAATTTTAGTAATCCACAGCATACCATTTATAAGGCTGGCTAATGTATTACCTATCACTTTTAAATACCAAATTAAAAAGAAAGTTAGAGAGAAAAAAGGATGACAAAAGACACACAATAAGAAAAACAACTGAAGAGTAATTTTTAACCTGCATAGAGAAAACAAAGAGAAGAAAAAATTCATAGTACAACAGAAAAACTGGTATCTCTCCTCAAAAAAGCAAATATCCCATATATAGTGGACATTGGAGTAGACTGAAATATGGTTCATTTCTTACCTGAGAGAGACAAGCAGTAACTCCAAAAAAGATCTGACACGATTCTGGAGAAAAGCCATTTACACTGTTAGGCAGGTGTCAAGGATGCAAAATACTTAGATGAGTTTCCTGAGGGTCATTAGAAGGAAACTAAAGAGTCTATGTAGTATTCAGATAATACCAAGTATCTGACCATTCAAAAACTTTCATCTTTGAAAACACATTGTCTGTTTGCAATTCAAGTTTATGCATCAAGAAAAAAATCTGATGTACAAACTGAATCAGGACACCTGCAATATTATGATCAGTTTTGGTAACACTCTAAACCAGAACTGTCCTGGGAAAAACAGATGGACCACTGGACTTCTGCAACTTCCCCCTCTTTTCCACACTTTCATATGATCTTGTGTTTAAAATCCACGTACATGTGTCAGAGAAAAACGACTACAGAAATCCAGGTGCACATTGGGTCACATGCAGACACTGAGATTTTTTTAATGAAACAAAATTATTTTCCCCATGACGTTGACAGATGCACCAGCAACACTCACGTTTTGAAGCCCAGAAGAGACAGCACACAGCAAGCTGATGACAGAGCCGAGAGCACTTTAAAACTTAAGAATAAATTACTGCCAAAACCCAGAATACCTCAAGAAGTTCAAGCCTGATGAACATCCTGAATTGTTCTCCATTTCATCCAAGACAGAAATTCAGTACTGGATCTACTCCCTGCCTGAGTACCTACTGCTGGCACATAAAGCAGAAACAGTCAGTATTTAACTTTTAAGAGGTCCACCAGTTTGCCTGGAGCTTGCACTCTCTAAAGAACAGGAGTGAAAGAGACTCTTTTAAAAAAAAGTTACAAGCAGCATAACAATAACACAAAACAGAGGGAATAGATCAAAACTCACTTTCCTTCCTGCCATCAACAAAACTCAGAAGTGCTCTGACTCTCTTTTATCTATACAAGACCATTGAAAAATACACCCTCCTCACTCTTGCTTTTGCTGCAAAAGAAATTGCCAGCTCTCTTTATGGCATTATAGCCATGAAACTCTTTTTCCTTCCTCAGCAAGTCTGGTTCCAACTTCATTTTTCTGCTACTTCCCTTCCCCTGCAGGCTAGTCACACTTTGCACACATCAGTGAGCAGGGCACAGGACAACACTCTGCTGTCCTAAGTTCCCTCTGGTGAAAATTTCCACTAAGAAACAGACAAAATTACTGTGCTTTTACATTGTATTAAATCTTTCTATATTAAACTTTACCTTTAGCAAGTGACAGGCAAATGCCCATCAAATAAGCACCAAAATTGGTAACGCAACATAAAATCATGAAGGCTCTTATTAGATCCATATGTCAACTGACATAAGATGTTTCTAGGACTTGGCTCTTCAGAAATTCAATGACCACTTTGAGCATTACCAAATTAAAACATAAACTAAAGACAAAAATGCAGAATCTCAAACTTCTGCCTAAACTGGGTCCAAAAGCAATCAACTAAAAAACCTAAGCTGTTCTTATTAACAACTGGATTTTTTTTCATTATGGCAGTATCTAAATCCCTAATGAAAAGCCAGATGTCACTGGACTAGAAGTCATAAAGAGACTGAAACAGGATAAAATGAAGTAAAGACTTAACAACCCATTTTAGTGAGCACAATAAGGCTCAGAGTGAAACCTAAACCCGCCACATTCTAAGGACACGAAACACTAGAAAGTCAAAGATCCAAGGACACATTTATTGCTGACAGGTGTACAAAACTTCCTTCTTCCATGCAACTGAAGAACAAGGCACTAGTGAGACCTGGTCTTTTCATTTGGCTGTTCCAATGTTCCCACAATAAAGACTTCCTGAGCAATAGCCATTGAGAGCTACATTCCCACATTTATAGCTACCATTTAGTTATGGACTTCATCATTCCGCTGTTTCATCTGTTTATTTCTCTTCTGGGTATCCAGTAACGTCAGCTCTTAGAGTACCCTTTTAAAAACCCTGGTTGCAGATGGAAGACAAATTTTTTTATAGTGCAACTTCTTCACATGGAAGACCATCAATAATGAAATGTTAGGTTACTTAAGCCTGAAAATGTAGCTAATTCCAAGTTGGTGGTTTTTTTGTGGGTTTTTTTGTTTTGTTTTGTTTGTTGTTTTTTTTTTTTGTGAACACTCCTCATGGACAGGGAGAAGGTTTAGAGACGTGTAACATAAGCAACTAAACACTCTTCCTGATGATGAAAGCACAATAAACACATTTATTGTGTCCAGAGTCAAATGACCAAGATAACTAGCCTAGACCACACCAGAGAAACACAGTGAATTGCAAAGGCACACACATTAAACTACTGGGTATAAAACAGGAATTCTGAATCTCTGAAGCACATTAAGGCCTAAATTCCTAATATGAACACCTGGATTCTTGCACCCAGCAGCTCTTGTTTTCCATTTGATTACAATTGTCCTCTAAGTGCCTATGAAGCACAAAATATGCAAAGGAACAGGAAAACTGAAGACAAAGAAGCTCCAAGCACACTGCAACCTTGCCAGGCAAAACACAAGAGATCATTTTAGAAGTCTAAGCAGTATCTATTTGAAACAGTCTTGAATCCTTCAATGGTGTCTATTTTAACATTTTCTACAGAACTTCGAACTTAAAAGGATACGGCAGAAGAGCTCCACAGCGAACAGACAAGATCACCCAGGAAGGCTGGAAAAAACAAAAACCACTAGACATTAAAATCCTTGGTCTACATGAACAAAATATGAATTACCATCCAAATTCATGCTATAGATAGCTTTAATATGTTTCCCAGCTTTGGAAGTCGAAGCATTTCACAGACATTTAGTCTGCAAAAAAACCTTTTCATTTATTTGCAAGAGTTCACATGAAGACAGCTCAAAGGTTGTGCAGCAACCCCTTTCTCTCATGCCATTCACAGTATTTATTCATCCTCTCCCCTTTTTTGCAGTTCTTGCTTGTAAGAAAAAATAGTTCAGATAATCCCACCCTACACTCATCACCAAGGAGTGAAGAATCACAGCCTTAAACAGAATGAGTTTTGTGAAGACAGAACAATGCTGGCTGCTGAGCAGGGATGGCCCCTGGGGAGGGACAGGAGGGACACATTCTGGAACAGAAGGGCTCAAAGGGACACAGGGAGGCGGCAGTGAATGGAGGAGATGTAGGACACTGATCCCAAAGCAGCAGATAAGGAAGAATGGGCAAAGAGTGACATCACATTCAGTACAGAATTACTTTTTCTCAAAAGACAAACAAAAGAATATATTGTGGCAACTGTGTTTAAGGTGTCCCAGTTCTTGTTATTCTCCTTCCCTTAAAAGGCATAATACAAAAAAATAGCTAAAACCATTTAACTTCTAACTCCTCAATCCTCATGGGACCAAAAAAAAGGATATTTTCCTCCCTTAAGTTTTTATCTTCCTTTTTCCTTGTAACCAGCTATCTTTGCCTCTGACTTCCAGTCCCTTTAATACTTAGTCTGATCTTCTTGATTACAGACCATGCTGTGATGTTTTCAGGTCAAGCCAAGTGACATTAGTGAAAGATTTGCTCTCATCTGACAAATGAGTTGGCAGTTATGAAGCAAATTAAATTATTTAAGTGAGTGGCATTAGAAAGCAGGAAGTGCTCTCTACAATGTTGATGTCCTTCCTTCTCATAAAAATGGCAAGGTTCCTTGTTTATAAAGTTAAACTTGCGTCAAAAATTACTTCAGAAAAGGGAACTAAAAATTAACCAGCACACCCACTATAACAATAAGGGTCTCTAGCCAAACACCTTTCATTTGTAAGAGTTAATTCAGTTCTACACTGTCAGGTGAACTCTCATGACAAAACCTATCAAAATTTTCTACTGCCACCTGTACCTGAATGAAAAAAATAACCCAAAATCATGTGCCCAAAGGTATCAGCAGTGAAATTCTAGTGTTATTTCTTCCAATTGCTCTCATGACTTCCAGAGTGACAAGTTCACATATTCAAAGATGAAGCCCATAATTTTTTCACTGAAAAATACCTCACTATTGGAAGGCAGTAACACAATACTAGTAATTCCAGTGTAAGGAAAAAAAAAAAAGACTAAAAAACCCTTAAAAATCTAAAACAAGGAGGAAAACCCCCTAGTTTTCTAGGGGTTCCTACAGTCCATAATTACCTATAGGAAAGTTCCTATAGTCCATAATTAGCATAGTACATATATACAGAATCAACAAAATCATTTTGCACTTTGCCAATTATATATGTTTAAAATAAACCTTCAGCAATCTACTACTGAATCTAAATTGAGGTTTTCCACTGCCAGAAGCTTGTAAGAACCTTTTCTTCAGAAATATTTCTAAAGTAGAATTAACAGGACATCATCTCCCAGATGACTGAAAGAAAAATCTGAAAAAAAACCAAAGCAGAACACTAAAAATTACCCACACCGCTGACAGATACAAAGCAACAAGAGGAAGGAGAGAACAGAATTGTAACAGAAATCTGCAAGGCAGGATAAAAGTTTGTGTAACAAGAATGTAAGATTTCTAAAGACATGTTTTATTTGGTCATCATCCAAAGATGAACATTTTGTTATAACAATGAAGCATCAATGTCTGTACTTCGACAATCCCGCGGATGAGTCACTCACCTTTACCACAGGGAGATCAAAAACTTCTCGAGATTCTCCAACTTCTGGATTGTCTCCATCTTCTGAGATAATATGTGAGGCCAGTGCATTGTAAGAAACTTCCTTTGCTTTTCCAGCTTTCAGAAGTTGGATAACCTAAACCCAGAAGAGAACAGGGAGAAGTCAATAATTTTTAGCAACTTTTATTTGAGAAAAACATTACTGCAAGAAGACACTAACACTGGATGGATGGATGGATGGATGGATGGATGGATGGATGGATGGATGAATATGACCTTCTCTCTTGGCTGTCCTCCTGTAAGCAGCCAGAACTTTTCCTCAAGTTGCCAAACACATTTTAAACCTGAATGTCAAAGGTTTACACCTCTTCCATATTTTCATCATTGCATCTGAAGAGCTACTTTCCAAAATAATTGATGATGGGGTAGGAATTGGGGAAATGTCAAGGTTTTTCCAAAATACGTACTCCTCAAAAAACACATTAAAATAATTTTCCCTCAAGGAAAAGAAAGCTCTTCTAAATGTTTGTTTTTGCATAGTGTAGCTCTGGAAGGAGCTTCTGTAAGTTTGAATATGCTTTAAAATAAGAGGTTAAATCCCAAGGACTAAGTGATTTTGCAAAATACAGAAAAAAAAAAAAACAACAAGTAAGACTCTTGCTCCCTAAATTAGTACCTTCAGGAGCTGGAATGAAGTGCCCCACTCCACTGCTCTGTCCTGAGAATGCAAAACACCTCCCAGCTACCAAAGCACATCTCACTCCCAGTTTTGCAAGGCCCAAACAGCAGATGCTGCTTCAAGAGTTCAGTGCTCTCTCAGCTCTGCTGGAGAGATTTGTGTGATGAATCCAGCCCTGAGCCCCAAAAACAGGGACTTTCATTTGAACTGAGAAGGTAACACAGAAGGTAGTGGGGTGTAGAGAGGAGGAAGAGAAAAATGTTTTAAAACATTCCAGTCTAAAAGAGCTCAAAAGTTAAAAATGCCATTTAAGGTCACTATTTCATTTTCCTTTTATTATTCAGAAATAATGATTTAGAACAGAACTGGTGTGATGTTCATCTTCCAAAACCTGCCAGGGACAGATGCCTGTCCCTGAAAACCTGCTGGGGACATTCCCTTCAAAACAGGATGCTCTGCCCACAACAGTGAACAGCACAGAGCAAGGCACTGCATGCATCAAACAAAGTATCAATTAATTAATTGGTCCTTAAGCAATTACTCCCTACCCTGTGCACTCACCAGGACAAAGAAGCACTGAAAAAGAGACTCTCAAAACACACCATCAAGCTATTTCACAAAGCATTTCTGCCAAGCAGAAAAACAGGGATAGAAAAATCACAACTCACTGAGGAGGCAATTTTGGCATTTCCTGACTGAAGTACCTGACTTTAAAACTCCATTCAAGAAAACAAAAGTTAACTCTTCTTTTCTGCAATGGATGAATATTACCAAAAGATTTTTTCTAAAATAACCAAGAAAATTGATCATGAGCTTGTCATCCCTGCCAGAAACAGGAGTGAGTGTTTCCATTTTGCACACCAATCCCCTAAATCATGTTCCACCTTCCTGCATGAAATCCAGTTAAGAGTAAAGAAACACAGGATGCTATCATTCCAAAGGGAGAAGCTAAATCCAAATAAAGCACTTCTGAAAACAGAGGGTATTTAAGAACAGTCTCACCACATGAGCTGCCTGTCTCACACAGCTCTCCCTGAGTTACAATCCCATTCAACTGCTCATTTAGGGAAAGGCTAAAAAAAGGAGTGAACGTCATGAAAACTGAGACTCCAAATCTGACAGCATCAGAAAGAAGCTATAAATAATGTGCTAAAAGTATGATTTTTTTAATATCAAAACAATGTTGCATTACAGAACTTGTGCAAAGCATCTGCTTATACAGAAAGTTACACTGATTTAATGTAGTAGTTTAAACACTATAAATATGATATATGATAATAATAACACGTTTGATTTGTTTATGTGTCATGAAAAGGACTCTTCCTAATTTAGCTCACATCAACTTCAAAACTTCTCTCAGAACACACAACTTCTTCAGATTAAACAGTGCCTGGACTGAAAAGTTGTATTGGCGCAATTAAAGAACTCACACCAAGATCAACCATATACCTGTAACCAGAAAACAGAATGCTGAAAAGCCTTAATGTTAACACTGTAAAGATCACGCATTTTAGGTATTGGTTTATATTAAATGAAATTCCTTTTTTGGGGGGGAAATAAAAATTTTATCTTGTTCTCTGCCACTAAAATGTGTGTTGGAAGAAACACAAGGAAGAGTTCAAAATTAAGAAGTAAGATGATGGACATAAAAAAAATAAATTAAACAAGATAAGCAAACCCCAAATATCCTGTTTGAAGACCTTATGCTGCATTTTATTACTTTTTATCTCTTTCTGAAGGAAATAATGATTTTAACCGGTGTTTCCAAACCATGATGATTTGGGATTTTATGTTTGAGGAAAGCAGGAAAAGCATTTATTAAAAGAAAAAGAGGAGCTGCCATCTACTCATCACCCTCAGTAAGGTGTGAGGAGCAAAATGCACCCAATGGAGTGGAGTGGGTTTGAAATGGAGAGCAAGCCTAATTCCCCCTCATTTGCCAAAGAACTCCTCGGCACAAATCCAGGCTTTTGTTTCCCTTCCAATTTATGCTGCACACGCTTTAATAGGCAGTGGGTATGCAGTTATTCACCTGAATAAATTACTTTTCCCCCCTTATTCTTGGATTTGTTTTGATTAGAGTACTCACTTGTGCTTAGGCCTGTTTTAATATTTATTACAATAACTGGTTTTCTGTGAAACCATTTAGAAATTTAAACTGATCAAAGTGTGCTCCTCCTCAGAAGATGAGGGAGGAAATTCTTTGCAAAATCAAGCTGGCATCCACTTGTACATGAAGTAGTAAAAAGTGCCAAATATATTTGTAATTTTTGTATCAATAACGGGACAAATTTCACTCTAAGAACTGTCTGAGTTTGATTTACAATTACTACATTCTGTCTTGGCTGAAAACACACCTGATAAATGCTCCTCATACTCAGGTGCCCCAGGGTACCATAGAGGACACTCACAGGAGAGTGTCCTGGTCCCAGCAAGGGTAAGAGTTAATTTATTCTCAGTAGCTGCCATGGTCCTGTGTTTTGGATTCCAAAGGGAAATAATGTTGATAACACACTGATAGTTTGGTTTTTGCTAAGTTGTGTTTATCCTAAGTCAAGGACTACTTTTTTTGTGTCTCCTGCTCTGCCAGTGAGAAGGTACAAAAAAGGCTGGGAGGGAGCCAAACTGGCCAAAGGGATATCCCACACCAAAGCATGCCATGCCCAGTATATAAACTGGGGGAGTTACCTGTAATGAAGGACTGATCTGGGGTCAGGAGTGAAGTCTGGCATCAGTCAGTGGACAGTGAGCACTTGTATTGTACATCACTTGCTTGGGGTTTTCTTTCTTTCTTTCCCTTCTTCTTACCATTATAATTTACTTTTACCATTATACCTTACCTGGTTTTCAATCATGAAACTGTTTTTCTATCTCAACCTATAAGTTTAATTTTTGAATCTCCTCCCCGTGGACAGGGGTGTGGTGAGAGAGCAGCTGTGCTGTGCTCAGTTGCCAGCTGGGCTTAGGCCCGTACAGAGGGTTCTCCAGGAGCTGGCCCGAGCTCAGCCCAGCCCAGCCCAGCCCCTCACTCTGACACGGCTCTGCCTCCCAAGACAGGCAGAGGAAAATTCAATGCACCGAATTTGGAGCAAAGCAAAGCCCTATGACAATGACTCCGACTGCTAAGAAGAATAAAATTTAACATGAGAAAGAAAACCAGTTTAAGAGAATGCTTGTTTACTTGCTTTATGGGAAATCTGCTCCTTGTCCTCCCATGTCAACATACAACTAAGAACAGGCTTCTCAGGACACTAGTTCTATGACAAACGATGGACAAGAGTGCTACAGGATTTTTGCACTCACCCTCATGCACGTAACACTAACATTGCTGCTGCAGGGTTTTTTGGTAAGTATGGGAATTTGTTATTTGAGCACAAAGCCACTATCAAATGTTTATGTCTAAAGACCTAATGCTTAAAGAACTAAATTACCTATCTAGAGACCTGTCTAAAGAAGTTTTCATCCTGGTCTTTAACTGTATTCCTCCTAGATTGTATTTCTTTTACAATAGGAATGAAAATCATCTGAATAGGCCAGTGCCTGTGTCTCCAGGTCACTTACAGGCACACGAGTCTCAATGAATGCCAGGACAGAAGGTTAAAGGAACCCAACACTGAACTAAGACTTTACTGCAGCAAATACCAGAGAGGCAAGGACTTTAACTTCAGCGTGAAGTACACAGTAACCTGCTTGCAGGAAGCTGCTGTCCTAAAGCTCGGTGCGGTGCACTTCAAACACCTGCCTAACTGGACACGCCACAAAAACTTTGTTTCAACCACCTTCGCCCACCACGGGTGTTATTCCCTGCAAGGCCACCTGCATTACCCAGGGCGCTGCCCCAGGGCACGGCAGAGGGCCGGGCGGCCCCTGGCCTAAACTACACCCGCAGGGCCCCGGGGCGGTACCAGGGGCCGGGGCCGCGCCAAGGCGGGAAGGTCTGTGT
>VWZU01015737.1:2025888-2044992 GCA_013397095.1 Sterrhoptilus dennistouni
AGGCGCCCCCCCCCGCCCGATCAGCCACCACGGCTGTTGCAGAGCCACGCCCGTTTCCGATCCACAGGCGCTATCCTTGCTCCTCCCTCTTTTCCCGAACCGGACCGGCAGACAGCATCCGGGTCCGGAGCTCCCCCCGCGCGGGATGCAATGGACTCGACCCGAACGACAGAGGCGGGCAGCGGGGATACCCGGCCCCGCCCATTGCCGGAGGGAGGGAAGGGGAGGGAAGGCAGCCGCCCTGGCCACGCCCCTCGGTTCGCCCAGGCCACGCCCCGTCCCCTCAGGCCCCGCCCCCCGCCCCCGCCGTGAGGGGACGCGGGCGATGGCGGCCGGGCGGGGCTGTCACCACCGCCCCACAATAGTTGTGGCGTGTGTTCACACCCCGCTCGTCAGTGAACATACCGACTGCTCCCGAAATCGTAGCATACAGCTGCGAAGGTGGGAAAAGACCTGTAAGGTCATGGAGTCCCACCGAAATAAGGCATTTTCCCTCAGAAACTGCAAAGCGTCCATCTACGTTTAGAGTGAACCGTTCCCACCTAGCGCGGGATGTATCTTACCTATTTTAGATAACGGAAAACAGAAATTATCACTTTATATAAGTTATAGTCAACAGAAAGAAACGAGCACATTCAGAGCCTGCTTAATATACATTTTAAACATTGCTGCGTTTTAAACAGGGATGTTTAAAATAGAAATATTAGATAATATATTTGTATCTATATAATAATCACTCTGCTTTCCAAAGGAGTTTTGGATCCCCTCGTTGATGTAGACGATGTTTCCCTCCCATACTCGGAGCGATGTTAAGAGATGGCATTGCAAGACTTACTGAAATAAAAATACTGAAGTAAAAATACACTGTTTCCCTCCTGCCTGCAAGGCCTGTCTCACTTTCCCAGGAGGAAACTGCATTTTTTAACCTATGTTATTCTTGAAGCTATGGTAGAAACCATAAATCGGTTTACAAGTCATTTATTTACTTTTACTTACTGGATAAAATTTTAGTGGATAAAGGCTTCACCCAGGTCTCCTGGATCTCCCCGTGACATTGTCCCCTTTCTACTCCAACTATGTAAGATATTCCAACTATGTAAGAAATACCCAACCTTTCACCCATTCTTTTTCCAGTCCAGAAAGAATATTTGGTTGAAGGTTTTACTGTTTCGCCCACCCTCCCAATGAAATTTACTTTTAAAAGTGAAATCAAACTAAAAAGTCCATAGCTTTTATATGGTACACTTTTTTTGTTGTGGGGCAGGAAAAAAAAAAGTTAAAATAACCATTTACTTTTAAATCCATTTATCCCTTTCTTTCAACAATTCATATTCGTATCTCAATTTCTACATTTTCTAGTAATCCTTGTTCAGGGTAATTTTCTTCTGTGCCACATATTTCCTGGACTGTCTTTGAAAGGACTTCTCAGAGCTCTGCCTTCCTTTATAGCCACTCTCCAGGCTGTCATGTCCAGCCTTTGCTTTCTTAATTCCATAATTTTCACTCTTTCCAACTCCATCTTTGATCCATTTTGACTTCTTCACACTAAACTGAACTACTTTGACCAAAATCCTCCTTCCTCTTTCTTTTGCAGCGAACTATTTTTCATATTCTTCTTGATCAATCAGATTTCATTAACATCTCTGCTTCTTGAGCTTCCTTTTCTGTTGGATTTCATTGCCTCACTAATCAACTGCATCTTCCAGCACTGGTAATTTTCACTTCTTTTCTTTGGTAAATATATCTAATTCTCAGGTTTCTATTTTACATTTTCTCTGAGTTCTTTCCTCTTCCTCATGTCATTCATTACTTAGAGTCATCTTTCTCAGTGTGATCACTAAATTGTCCTTTCCCACAGGAATACTTTCCTTATATCTAAGCCCCTACATTATCACATGTTCCAACTCCACACAAAGAAAACCAAAGTTTTGTCCTCCAAGGGAGGACAAAATCCTCTTGATTTCCCTTCTCTGCCTTTTTCTTTTGTTACTCTAATGAGTTCCTCCAGCCTTCTTATCCTTTGACTTTTCCAGAGTCTCCAAGAATTTCCAAAATTCATTTGGAATTTTTGGTTCTTCATACAACTCCATGATTACAAATATTTCGAAACAGGCATTATGCTAATACAGGCAAAAAAATAATAATGCAAACAACCTGCACACATTTTTCATGACATTGCCCATCCCCAAACTTTCAGCTATTGCAGCACCATGTGGGACCATCTTGGCTCTTCCATCTGTTCAGCTAGTCAAATCAGAAGATGAGATGAATTTGCTATTTTAAATCACAACAATTTTTAAATTCTCTAGAAACAGGTCAGATTACTGTGTCAAATAATTGAATTTCACTGCAAAATCAATTTTCCACAAATAAAACGTACCCATTCATAAGGGTAATTGTAATTATCCGTAAGGTAATTCATTATTTTTAACTAATTATGATAAAAATCCAAGAATAAAGTGTTGTTCCATCCACAGTATGGAAGTGTAATGAAATGTGAAAAAAAGAAAGGTTAAGAGTTACTATAATAAGTTTACCAGAAGAAAACTGTTTTATAAACTTGGCCCCTTGTAGCAAAGAGAAGGTTGTTGTTGCCCTGACCTGGGATGTGGGACATGGACTTTTGGGTCTGTCCTTTTCTTCCTGAATGGAGTAAAAGTGACTTTGCTGAGGCACAAGGTAGGGATGGCCACTGGGTGCCGAAACCCTCTCGATGTTCTTTAACCACAGAGCTTTCGATAGAAATGGGAAGAATGAAGCTCTCCCACCCTCCCTCCCCCAGATGAATAAGTGCTGGAAGCAGCTCCTGGACAGAGCCCCAGAGCTGTGCTCGGTGAAAGCAGGAGGACTTGGTAAATCCTGTCCAACTGAAGCAGTTGGCAGGGAGCTGACCAGCTGTGCAGCACAGCCAAAGCAGGGGTGTAACAATGCACAGGAACAACTCTCCAGAAAAGCTGCCTGGTAGCAGTTTAAGAACCCATCAGTTCTCATGGCCCCAATAAGAAATTTTGTAGATCTCAGTACTGGATTGCACTGAGAGGTTGTTGTATTATCAGCAGTGCTACTGATCTTCTCACACAGAAATATATTCACAATTTTTTTTTTGTCTTCAAAATGACCACTCGCAGAAAAGACTACTCCCATGAGTCACAATTTTTTCCCCTTAAGTATCTTCTACATAAACAGTGGGATTGAATTAACATATTTTATTCTTTATGTATTTCATGAGTCACCTGTAAAGAAATTATTTAAATTCTAGTAATTAGACTATTTCTAACAAAAATTAATAGTTTCAGTTTCGTGTCATGTGTGTGATCTTGTTTCCAGACCATAAGAGCAGAAAACTAGACGGAAAAAGTACATTTTTGAATAAGAATAATATCTTATTGAACAAGAAAAATATCCCCTGAATTTGCCAGAAATAAATTCTGGCTTCTGCTCACAGGTCAGCACACAGAACTAAGTCAAATCAGTGGGCTGGTCTCACTGCTCAGGTGTAGAGCAAAGTGCTTGCCTGTATTTATCCTCAACATGGATATGTCAGGTTATGAGCTAAAGCTCATCTGCAGGAGCTGAGTGACAACGGAAGGAGGGGGAGCCCAAGAAATGCTCTCCAAGCTGCTTCCAGCCCCATCCCAAGCACCATCAGCCCATCAAAGGTCTGTCTCCACAAGCCAGAGGAGCACAGGGGCAGACAGGAGGGTGGAAACCCAAACCAAGGTACCACAAAGGGCTTCCAAAGTGTCCTCAGAGGGAGAGCAGGGTAAGGCCGCTGGTGCTGTCCCTGTGGGTGAGAGTGCTCTGAGCTGATGTGACCCTGGCCATGTACACGTGTCATCACCGGAGTCCATAAGGATGTGAACAGTACATTATCTGTGCTAGAAACACTCCTCTGATCTCTTAACTGCAAGAGCTCTGTATAGAGAACTTCAGGAGCATGTTTCCAGAAGAACTGTAATCTAAATTTTGTATTGGGTGTTGCTTGCACGAGGTGAAAGCCCACCAAGCTCATAAGATTTGTGCAGACAATTAGCCTTTGCTTACATAAATGCCTTATTTGTGTGCACAAATGATTATATGAAAAATTCATATGCACCTACAATATCATATTTAGGCGTAATTGCTTGTGAAAAAACAACAGCTTTATTTTTTTATCTTGTAGTTAATTAAATTTGGAGCTTAGATTAAATTGTATATTTGTTTTACTCCAGTGAGCAGAAGGCTTTCTGAGTCCTTTGTTAATAATACACACTTGTTTGGTAGCAGCTGGCTCTCTAGATGTTACTTTTCCAGCAAAATATATATTCACAAAGTACCCAGTGTTTTACAGAAGCTGGTGTTAGTTTCAATGTGCCTGGAAAGTTGTTGAAAATCCCAAAAGGATGCTGCCTGCATTATCTTCATTCCCATTTCTTAATGTTGAATAAGATCTGCCTTTTAATCTGAATCAAAATGTGCAAAACACGTACACAAAGGGCTTTGTTTTGGCTTGAGCTGTCTATGCATTTTCCCTCTTTCCTTCTGTGGGACTGCTTGCAATGGCAAATATGATTTATAATTAAAAACTTTCTTATTATATGTACAGCAACACTGAATCCTAAAAGGCTCCCTTGGAACTGCTAGTTTCATTTTCGATTCTCTTCTTATTCCAGAACTGCACTGAGAATCCCTTGTCATTTGCTTGACAGTTTTCTTTTTTAATATAATAGTTACAAATTTTTTTTTTTTGCAAGTGCCAAGTAGCAAGTTCTACCTTTACTATAACTGTGCATAAAGGAGCAGGGGAGTAAATGTTCTGATTAGCATATCTTAATGTAAGGATATTTTTTGACAGAAGTGAGACATAGTAGTAAAATAGGGGATATACTCCTTTGTGTTACCTGCTAAGGAATGTGAAAGGTTCATTCACCTTTACAAATAAATTCTTTCTGTCAGACTGCCAATAGCCATCTCTATATAAATTACATATACATACATACATACTTATATATATATGTATATAAATCCATATATAAAACATTATAACACTTTCTTAATGAGTTTTGGACCTGATTGTATTGCACCAGGAAAGAAGAATCTGAGTGTTCCCAGTGCTCTGGGAAAGAACAAATAATTTGCCACAAATAAAATGTGATACCATAATTTATAGACTTCATTCTTTGCACCTCAAGAGAAGTGCTTGCTTCTGCTCCAACTAAGGAACCTACCAATTTCTGTGTATTTTCTGAGTTTGAGAAAAAATGTTTGTGAAATATGGTGAGCAATTATCCCCATAGCCCTTCTTTGTAGCTTGTCAAGGTTTACATCATTTACAGGCTTTCCATTGGGGTAAATTAGTATCAGCAAAACAATAGAGAATGCAAATTTCCCTTTGAGCCTGGGCTTTCATTCATGCAGGCTTGAAAAACAGCTAATGAAACACGAAGTAACCAAAATGAGTTTTTCTAGAAATGAGCAAATTTGGCATTATTTGTGCCAAATACTTTTTATGTTATTCAAACAACACTAACACTTGTATTTATTTTTACATTATTAATGCATAAATGCAGAAAAAGGCAGCTAAAGTTGGTGGCATTGCAGAGCATATTACAGAACAGTGTGAAGAGTGAGCCTGGATATTGCTCTGAGATGATCTCCAGTATTCATTTGTGGCTTCATGCTTTTGAGTAGAGTGAAAATTTGTGCTGATAAAACATTGACAAACACATTGACATCACATTTCTCTCTTTCTGTATGTTGTCCAGATAGTTAAATATTTCCTTTACTCATCCAGAAAGAGGAATGGGGAATGGGCAGAAGACACTTGCCTGAGGATGCATCACTATGCTCACACAGAACTTCGAGTGTCTTGGGTGTGACCTGTGCTGATCTTTCTGGGAACAGTCTATTAAAAGTGGCTTGTTTTACACAGGTTCTCCTGACTCAGTTAACCCAGTGCTGGCTCGCTGCAGGCAGTGACTCAGGGTTCCTGTTCTGGGGCAGAGACAGAGGGAACCAGCTACATGAGTCCACCTGTGCCACCAGGGCAATTCATATGCAGCCATGGGGTCTTAGTGCTAAAACCTATTGAAAAATATTTCATTGCTGACGTATTTTCACAGCAACTGCATCATCATCAGGGCAGTTCCTCCAACTTACCCAGTGTATTGCCAGAAGGGCACTTAGATTAACCTTCCACAATGAGCTCTGGGAGCAGAATTGATCATTCCATTGTTTGTCCCTAAAAGCAGCCCCAGCCTGGGAGCACATTCCAGCTTTATGGCCTTCCCAAATGCTGAAGCTTAGAGAAGCGTTTTCAAGGTGGCTGAAAGACAGGTGCCTGCACATCCTTCAATGCACACACGGGTGGACAAAGTTCTCTGCCTGTGATACGGTACAGAGAGGCTGAATGTATTTGTTACATGTTTGTGGTTGCAGCTGTGGGAAGCTCTCGGTGCTTAGACATGGATGTGACTGCACTATGCAGACAACTAGTTATTGTTGCTGGATTGAACTCCCAGTTTCTTTTTCTGTAGAACAAACCTGAATTCTATTTCTCACGTATTTTCAAATGGAATGAAGAACTTACATTGACATTCTTGAAAAATGTGTTCTGACAGCATTCTTATAACAGCCTTGAGGCCAGAAGGAACCAGCAGGTCTTCCAGTCAGTTTTTCTTATAATTTGTCCTTAAATTTTACCCCAAATACTCCTTCTCTGAGCTTAGGTAATATTGAGTCCTAATCTGAAGACATCAAGAGATGAATCCACTGCTGCTCTTAACTGATCAATCTTCACAGGACCACAGAGCCACCTTAATTAATTACAGATTGAATATGCCATGCGGGAAATGTTATGAAATGAGACATTTGTTACTGAAGTACCTGTATGCCACTCTTGAATGCAATAATAATAATAATGAAGTTATTTATTTGATATCTAGAGTACATTTATTTTATGGATTTCAACTATTGAGTACTAAGCAGTAGTTGGGATTCAGACAAACAGGTGTCACTGTCAGGACTTTCTCATTCGAGTCTAAACTGAGGACAAATGCAGGTAAACTGCTTGTGCTCTTAGGCCAGTTCTGGCTCTAATCCTCTTTTTTGGCTTACAGGAAGCTTTCAGGGAAATAAAGGCTCTGTAAGGCCCCAAATGTTTTGGTTAGTTGAAAGATATGCTCTGTGATATGCTAGAGCTCCCACAATAGGAGCAGATAGGTGTCTGAACCAGGAAAGCCTACAATCAGTTTATTCCTCCAGGTCTAACTCCTCTGTGAACTGGCTGAGGCCAAGAAAGGTTTACGTTCACAGTGTGGCTCCTTCAGTGTCTGGTAAGGTCTTTCACCTCTACCATATCCCTGATACCTCTACAGCCCAGTCAGATATGGTTAAAAGTGCCCAGGAATTGGGAAAGCAGGACAAGTGCCACACCACACGCAAGAAACTGGGGTCACATTGAACTCCTGCAAGACACCAGGCTACAAAGAAGTGGTTTCTTTTTATTTTGGCCTGTTGCAGACAAACTTGTTACTTCTCCTGTTTGATTAAAGGACCATCCTCCTCCTCCTTCATCACTGAGGCTTCTGCCTCATCCATGTCAATGTTGGGCATTTGACACTGTGGCAGAAACTCACAGATACCTGCTTAATCTTTGAAGGAGCCACCAAAAAGGTCTCTGGGTCTATTTAGGGTTAGCTCTATTCTGTACATAATTTAGAACAGCCTCAGGATTGCAGGACTTCCCACATCTGAATTCTCAGTGTTGCAAATGGAAGAGATCGTGGCGTGAGGCAGCAAGCACCAAAGCTGTAATGATCTTCCTTCAGGGAGTCAATTACATTTGCTGTTTGCCTTATGGCACACGTAGGTGATTACTGTGTGAGGGCCAGGGTGCATTTGTTTAATGTATCCTTGAACTCTTATTACATTTTCCACTCATCTTGCTAGAGCCTTATCTTCAATTACACTCCTTTCCACATGCCCCAAGCTGTTATTTGTTATAAGACCAACCTGACCCTCTTGTATCCAAAATGTCACTGAATTAAATCAAAATTTTATACTTTTCAACCTGAACAGCTATCTCTTGATGCACATAACAAACAGATAATGAGATCTGCATTTTATTAGGCACAGTGGTGCTCACTGATGTTTAACTATTAGGCAGAACCATTTTGTGCTCAGTTACAGTTACATTATTTTTCTCTGTGGCTGGATAGCTGTCAATTGATTTAATGCATCCTAAATGTATAGTGTAATATTTTCATTAGTGTTGTCCACATTCAGAGAACTGGATACTTTTTTCCTAAATGGGAGGGGGCTTCCCTGTTACATTTCTCTATGGTTACATTTTCCTACAATCTAATATTCTTGCCTTAAACTTTTGTGACAGTTTTCCCATGCTTTGACTCTGAGTCAGGGATACTTCAAAATCCCATTCTTAGCTTTAAGCATATCCTCAAACCCTGCTCATTTGGATAGGATTCATTTCAAGCACATACTTGAAATGAAACAGTCATGAATGAGGATGGGTTCCTGAAGTAAGTCCAGTTTAGAAAGGATCCACTGGCCACATTCCAAAGGCTGACATGCCCACACCATCAAGCTGTAGTGCCCTGCACATCCTGTGCTTTATAGTACATGCTCATAATTTATGATTCACGCGGTGCTCATCATGATGAAATGATCACAGTATCAAAGTGGGATCTAATCAATGCAAATATTTAGATCCATCACAGGCCACAAGAAGTTCCACTCTCCCCAGAAGGGCCCAGCTACCACATGATTCTCCTGCGTGCTGGGAGCCAACTCACACAGTCATAAATAATCCAGCTGGTAAATATCAGAAGGTTACATCAGGACCTCTCTGGTTCTGTGTCCAGACCCCTGCTCTGGCTCAGTGCAAAGAAAGGAAGAGAGACATGCAGAGAGGTGGTTCTGACCCCCTTTGCATTTTAAGCTGACAAGAACAGAAGGATATATGTCATCATTTACTATTTATCTAAATTTGTGGTGAGTAATTTCTCCTAATGGCCTGCCTTGATTGCTTACTGAGCATTCCTTGGAGAGCGGTCATGGTTTTGTACAGCAAAAGCATGTCTCTCTTCATTTGAAATGATAAAGGATATAAAAGATAGTAGAGGAGTATTATTATTCAGATAAAGAAAGCTTGTTTCAGATAGGGATGTCTTTCTGAGATTTACTAAGCAATCCATAGGATTTAGATATCTACATTTTAGACATCTCAGTTTAATATAGAAAAAATCTTATTACACTTCAGAATAATAATTCTCCTTGAAATGAATGGGAGAGATTCATCTAGAGCCATAGATTGCTTCAGAAAATCTATTTCCTCATCTATTTCACTGACAGTCACAGAAAGCAGCTGCCATAAATTTTTATAATAAATGCTAGGCATATAGATGGCTAACTCTGTTTGCACAGTCTCAGCCTGTACAGTAAACCTCACCTCTGCAGAACAGTCCAGTTTGTTGTTTATCAGTAATTGTTTGCAAGATGCACCCTTAGGAACCTGCTGTGGTTCTCCATGGCCTGTGGTGCTCTTTTGTAACACTTGTCTTTAGTCTGAGGCTGCAATGTGGTGTTTGATGGGTCTGGCCTCTCACTGGGCAGGAGGGATTTCCTGGGACAAGGACATCAGGATTTATGGTTCCTTACAGTCACAGCTGTCATAAAAACAGAAAACCTCCTTGAAATGAGGAACAGGCACTGTGGAGAGACCATTTGTCTTTGTGCAACTTCCTCACAACACATCAAGCCCAGGACTCCACTTGCAGCCTCCCATCAAGATGTGGCTGTACTGCAGAAGGGATGATGGCAGGAGAAGGGCTGAGCACCCACAGCCATACTGTGGCTGGAGTGATGCCAAAACTGGAGGGATGAGAAGCACATGTCTGTGTGGGCAGCTCTGCAAGACTGAGACTACTGCTAGGAGTCAAAGCAAGGGGCAGGAGATGTCATATGTGTAAATGTTGGATGAGAGACTTTAAAACATGAAAATGTTGGTGCGTTTGGGGTTTTATTCTATTGAACTCTCGGTTGTGGTTGCGCACTTGCATTTATAACCCTAGCCAAGTCAGTTGCTAGTGGTGATGTAGTAAAAGCTGCCTATATTAACTATTCCAGTGCTCAGGAAAAGAGAGAAGAATGGAGAGACAGGAGTATACAATCAAGACGCTGAAACGTGGAGAGGAGGAAGGACACTGAGAGAGTGCCCAGAAAATTCTGAAGTTGTATCAGGTCAGATGAAGGAGTCCTTTTAAAAACCAGTGATTTCTTTATTTCTAAAATGAGATTCAGATTTTAACTACATAAGACACCTTCTGTGCAGATGGCTTTAATGAAGACACTCCATTACGTATGCTCATATCAGACCCTGAATAATTCAGTAGTGTCAACATGGAAGATGTTTTAATAAATTTACACCAAAATCCTAATAAAATCAGGAAAAAAACTCCAGTCAAAATCTGAAAGCAGAAAATAACCACAGAAGAAGTGAAAAATTTAACTACAAAAATGTGTTTACAGGAGTCAGCAACTGACCAAGTCCAAGCAGGTCCCTTGCCTCAGGTCAGTCTCTGCAAGGACAAGAATTACATCATCCATTGCACCTGAAGAAAGGGATGGGATGGCTCTGAAAGGAAAGGAGAAAGTCACCAGTGGCAGATGCCAGCAGCTCCCTGCAAGCCTGGTGGCTTCACCCTATGACAAGGCATGGGCAGGCACACAGCTGGACCCCAGTGTGACTCAGAGATCCTGGCCTCAGCCCCTCTTGCTGGACAGGTTTTCCCACCACCAGCTCTTGCATGAGCATGTTCCCAGTGTCACACATCATGTTCCTAAAGTGGGAGCTGAGCATGAAACACAGGGAGATGCTGCAGCTCACACACCACTGGGTGGCCTGAGAGATTTTAGCCTGCTAGCAGCTGCTGACTTTTTCCCAAGGAAAAATTTCTCAAGAAAGTTTCTTCTCAAAACAATCTTGGCAAACAACTCTCCTTTCTCAAAACAATCTTTCTGCAGGTGGTGTTTTGCTGTTTCTCTAGTTAAGCAATGGAATTAAAGAGGTGTCATTCCCATTCACCAATCATGTTAAGTCTGTATAGGAACACCTTAAAAAAGATAGTAAGAATTAGAAAATAAAGCCCTCTTTTTCTATGCTTTTTGCCTTCTGAGATACTTGGAGTCTTTCTTTCGTGTCCTACAGTGACACCACTGGGCCACCGCTTCTGAGCTACAACCTACCAATCTTGACTCACGGATCAGCAGCTAGAAAAAAAAAATCCACTGTTTTTAATAAAATGCAGTGCTAGACAATTAATAAAGGTCTGGCAACATTTTGATGTTATAGCAGTGAATGCTGGTAGTTAAAAATAATGATGATACTAATAAAAAACCTTGTGAAAAACAGAGAGACATTTAAACACATTTATACAACCACTTCCATCCCATAGGTTCAGAAAATTTTATAGCAGTAGCAAGTAAACTGCTTGATCAAGTGCTTGCTGTGGTAGAAGGGACCAAAACAAGATATTTTTAACATGATACTGTCAAATTCTATAAAAGAAATTATGTCTGGGGACCACTAAAAATGCTTGTCTTTGTTCTAATAGCTGGAAAAGTTTGTTTTCATGCCCATGATCCAGAGGTAAGCTCTTTATTGGCCTACAGGAGACATCTGCAAGTACTTTTCTTTCAAAGATATAGGAACAGACTCATTTTAGCTGCAGACAGAAAGTGTGTGGTCACAACCTACCATTTAACTTTTTCTAACTTGTAAATAATTTCTCTCATTTGTATGAACCTCTCTTTCATGCAGCAACACAAGTATGAAATATAAATAAGCTAAATTCCACAACTTTCATATTTTCTCTAATGACCTGCTATGTTGTATCTCTTGAAAATACTGGAAATTTACCTTACTTAAATTAAGACATGTTCTGCTGACCTGCATGACCTTGGCAGGCTGGGGCAGGGAAACATCTAGCTACACTGAATAATCAGGGGGAAGAAAATATTCCACAGCTGAAAGGAAGGATAATGTGAATATGAACCTGAGACACTCAGATGGTACTGTAGCTGAGAGAGCTGTACAACTATGCCAGAGCTTCCTTTGGCAGGTAGGAATGTGGCTCTCCAGAGATCTCCAGGGAAGAAGGCAGCAACCAAAGGCCTGTAAAGAAATCAGGCTGTTGGAGTGGAAGAAGAGAAATCCCTTGAGGATGGCATAAGCGGTTTAATTTTTGCACCTATTACCAACTAGTTACAATAACAAAATCAGTCCTGAATGTTAAAGTGAGAAGAGGTTTGGGAATAAGGTACTCCAGCCAATGAAAGTGGGTTGTCCAGTGGGCATGGAAACACAATGCCGAGGAGTCAAAGGGAATGTAACAGGGACAAAAGTAGGTATATGAAAAAAAGTTGAAGAACTTCTGGCTTAGAAAATAGTTGAAAGTGATTTCTCTTCTTAATGTGGTAAAGGAATCCTAAAATGCTTTGCCTCTTAGCTCGAAAGAACATTTCCAGACTATGGATGGATTTATGTAAATAAAGGCCCTGCCACCTGCAAGGCAGCAGAAAGGTAACCTGGAAAACACCACTCAACAGAAAAACTCATGTTCAGCCTCACACTCTAACAGCCTTCCCTATAGCTTCACACCTATGCAAATTATCTGTCACAATGCATAAAACTCAAGATAAACAAACCTCTTCCACAACTTGGCATACAGAAAAAGGGTCTGAACTGAAATGGTAATTGAGTTTTAGAGACCCATCCATTTGCTGTCATCCTGCCATCTGTTTCCCTGGCAGAGTCCTGACAGCTTGCATTGACAGCTTTGATTGCCAAAGCTCATGTATTAAGTTAGATTTACCTAGTCTTCCCACACACAGTTTCGTATTTTTCTATGGCCCTGCTATTCTAGATGATTCACAGAACTGCAGGATACCCTGTACTCCCAGAAGCATAATATATTTTAGTATTTTTAAATTTTTTTTTTTTTAATCAGAATTATATCAGATAATTTTCTGTTGTGGTTTGTAAGCCACCTGTAGACACCAAGTCCACCAGAGTCAAGAGAGAGACTTCCTTCTCAGGGACTGCCCATGGGTAACAGAGATCACAGGTGCTGTTGTATGTATGTGTGAAGTATTTGGTACCACCAGAGTAATAAATGAAAACTGCAGATGCTGTAGGAGGGCAGGACTCCCCGAGGCAGGCTCCAAGTTATTGCATTACTGTCATAACTGTTCACTGCAGAGCACCTTTGACTAAAAGCCAATATGATGCCTAGCATAACTCTGCTGACTCCCCTGAAATTACACAGATGATTAATGTTGCCCCTGAAGGTATGAAAGAAGAGATAAAATTATTTACATTTAATTTCTTTACCCAGAATGGAACTTTAACTGCAGCAATGAATGATGTGGGAGTTGACCTCAGACTTTATTATAAAGTTACATTCCAGCTGGCCCTCTGACCATGAACATGTTTTTCACTATGCAAGAACAAAGGGTTTAATTCCAGCAGGAGTTAACTCAAGTTGGACAGAAGACATATAAACATCCTGGCAGTGCATTTACTGAGACTCACACAGCAGTGCAAGGTACCAGAGTCCATCCTGCCTTTAGGCCAAAGGGACTGTGACCACATTCAAAAGACACAAGCACTGAGACACCACTGACTTTACGTAAGAGAGGACCATGCTCTAGGCAAGGCAAGAGGCTGCTCTGTTGAACAGCTTTTGTTCTTGTTCTTTGTTCCTATTGCAGAATTAAACAACACCTTAGTTATGTCAGTGAAATCATTGTCCTGGTTTTGACTTGACATAGTAATTTTCTCTTTAGTAGCTGGTACAGGGCTGTGCTTTGAATTTAGGATGAGGATAATGTTGGTAACACAGATGTTTTAGTTGTTGCTAAGCAGTGCTTACCCTCAGTCAAGGACTTTTCAGCTTCCAGTGCTCTGCCATGAAATAAGTGCACAAGGAGCTAGGAAGGAACACGGACAGGACAGGTGACCCCATCCAGCCAGAGGGATATTCCCCACCAGAGAACATCGTGCCCAGTATATAAACTGGAGGGACTTGCCTGAGGGCACTGATTGCTGCTCAGGGATGGGATGGGCATCCATCAGCAGGTGTTGAGCAATTGTGTTGTATATCCTGCGTGTTTCTTGGATTTCATTCCCCTCTTCCTCTTTTTTTTCAATTTGTACCAGCAGTAGTATCATTATTATTATTGTTTCAATTATTAAACTGTTCTTATTTCAATCCATGAGGTCCACTTCTTTTTTCACAGTTTTCCTCCCCACTTGGGAGGAGAGCAAGTGGCTTCACGGGATGACAGTCATTCAGTTGGTGGCTTCCTAAAGGAAAGCTTGACCTAAACTGGATTAGACCTGCCTGAGGAATAGTTTTCCAGTCATACAAATAAAAAGCCAACAGGACTTTAATTCATTGTTTTAATTTCTTTCCCAAGACAGAAAGACTTTTCAAAGTTCTTCATAAGCATCCAAACCAAGAGAACCCAATTTGGTAAACAGGTCACTCAGTGGGACACTGTGGGGGTGTGGGGCACTCAGGTCCCCCTTGTTCTTGCTCCAAGGTACTCCCACAATCCTACTGAGTCTCCTAGTAACACACAACAGGATTAATCTCTGCTTCTCAGTCAGAGAATTGTTCCCCTTTGAAGTAGGTAATTACATATTACTGGGAGAGAAAGGCTGACTCCAACTGTGGCCCTTGGCTGGCTTGTGAGAAAACCTCAAGTAAGTCCAAGCTCCAGTAAATAGGTGACTATTAACCAGAAACCTGAGAGAGAGCCCCCCAGAGCAGGCAGCTGCTTGGCTTTGGAAATCCTTACATGAGCTACAAAGCATCATGATCCAAGCTTGTAGCTTTGATGCTTTGAAACTTGGTTGCCTTGGTTGGGACTAGATGACCTTTAATGTCCCTTCCAACCCAAACCATTCTATGAGCTTGGTTTCAGAAGACTAGAGTGGCATCAGAACTGAGGATGGGCTCTGGGGGTATGAGAACAACCTCACAGTCTGTGCATTTTCACTGTGGTCACATTTGATCATTTTGCAATAGGAGACGAGAGGGTGGTCTGCAAGTGTGTTCAAAAAGCTGGATGTGGTGTGAAGCTGGACTGAGGGTGGTTGAAGGTTAAATGAAATTCAAGTGATGAATACCTGGAGTTTAGAAATTGCTGTAACAGGATGCACACTTACTGAGCAGTCTGGCTGGCAACTGAGCACAGCTTTCTGTAGTAGTGTATATACACAGTGAGAATATGTGTTCCTTTAATCCTTGTGTAACCTAGCAGCTCCACCTACCCTGGAGACTGAAATTCTCATTGATTCATTGAGCATGCCCAGCAAAAAAACTCCTGAGCCTTCTCCTCTCCCTTTTCTGCCAGTTATAAGGGCAGAGGTTCTAAAGATCTCCACAGAGATTAACAATATAAATCCGTTCACCCTTTTCCCTGGCGTAGATAATACTTGGATGTGCATTTAGGCAGTGGCACTGATTACATTGTGAATTCTCTCCTAACCTCCAACCATCAGATACATATTTTGAATTGGAAGGTACCTCCAGTAAATGGCATTTAATAGCAAGCATTATTTAGTGTCTTTACTGCAGGGGATGCTGCTAAATCCAGGGAAGTCCTGTCACTTTTAATTCCCCTGGCTCCATCAGCAAAGATGTGAGATAATCCTGACCTTATAACACAGAGACTTTTACAGATGTGATCATTCCACAAGCATTATCCACTCAATAAAGATCCTAGCCTTCTGCTCGTGTAATATCAATAGTTCTGAGAAAATTAATGATTTTACTAATCTGTGTAAAGTAAACAGCATTTTGTCCTTAAAAATAACAATATTTAGTCACCTCCAGGATCTAGTGCATTCAGCCAAGGCAACTAGAGAATGCAGAATCAGAACTGTGGAATGATGCGGGTTGGGAGGGACCTCTGGAGATCACCTGGCCTAAGCCCCATTGAAGAGGGCATAACTTCAAAGTCAGATCAGGTCACAGTGATGTCCAGCTGAATATTGGACATCACTAAGGATGGAGATTTCACAGCCGCTTTAACTGATTTCAGACCAGTCTCCAGGTGAATATTTATTTCTTAATTTCTAATTGGAATGTAGAATCATAGAGTGGTTTAGGTAGAAAGGGACCTGAGACTTCATCTAGTTCCAGCCACTCTGCCATGGGCAGGGACACTTTCCACGAGACCAGAGCCCCAACCCATCCATGAACACTTTCAGGGATGGGGCATCCACAAATTCTCTGAGCAACCTGTTCCAGTGTCTCACCACCCTCACAGGAAAGAATTTCTTTTAATTAATTGCTAGTCTAATCCAATCTAAACTTACCCTCCACCATCCTAATTCTCTCACCTCTTGTTCTGTCATTCCATACCCTTTCAAAAAGTCCCTCTCCAGCTCTCTTGTACCCATTTAGGTACTGTAAGGTGCTATAAGGTCTCCCCAGAGCTTTCTCTTCTCTAGGCTGAACAACCCCAAGTCTCTCAGCCTGTCTTCATAGCAGAGGTGCTCCAGTGCCTGGATCATCTCCATGACCCTCCTCTGGACTCCTCCAACAGCTCCAGGTCCTTCTTACGTAGAGGGACCCAGAGCTGGATGCAGACTGCAGGTGGGGATCCCACACAACTGGAGCAGAGGGGCAGAACTCCCTCCCTGCAGCTCCTGGTCACTCTGCTTGTGGTGCAGCCCAGGACATGGGTGGTGTCCTGGGCTGCCAGTGCACATTGACAGCTCATGTTGAGCTCCTCATCAACCAACACCCCCAAGTCAGCACCTCATGTTGTGACTCTCACTCGTTGCATCCCATGTGATCACTGTGCACCTTTAAGGAATTTGCTTTTACCCTTTCTACACCCACCCCTGAGAACTGGAGACAGCAGTAAGATTTTCCCCTTAAACTTCTCTTTTCAGAAGTGATAAACTCAGTTCTTCCAGTCTTTACACATCATATGTGAGTCTGGTTATCACCTTGATTACCTTTGACTGGACTTTCCCTGGTGAGGAACCCCAAATTGGACATAAAATTCCAAGGTTTGTTGGATGCCCAAACCTGATTGACACAATCTTGCTCATACAGGCCAGGATGATCCTGCTCCAGGATGTGTCCAAGAGACTCATCAGGTCCTCTCTCCATAAGGTTGTCTGCCCAGTCAATCCCCAGCCTGTACTCTTGTATAGGTCTATTCCATCCCAGGTGCAGACCTTTGCATTTCCATATACATACATATATATACACATATATGCACACACATAAATATATATTTGTCTACATTCTCTATTTCCCTTTTCTTCTCAACTGACCCATTCAGCTTCAGCATCTGCCCATATATATATTTTAAAGTTGAGTAAGTAAGATAATGAAAGTATTAAAGATTTTTCATGAGAACATAATCTAGTTTTACTTCTTTAGATTTAATACATTTTATTTTCATTTCCCTTTAAATGTATTTTTTTCTATTTGTTCCTGAAACAAAAAAATAATAATCTATTTTCAGGATCATGTATTTTATAATTTGTGGTTGATTCTATTAATTCTAGGTCATAGGTTTTTCTGGGAAGAGCCCACGCAACAAAAAGCTCTCAGCCTTGGAGCTGCTAAGTGTTTTGATCAATATAATGACAGTCAAGGATGTTTTGCACCTTACAAACCAGGAATTTTAAATCAAGAGGCTTTATGAAAGGCTGCAAACCCCATTTGTCCTTTGAGATGTAAGTAAAAAACCTACTCACTCCAAAATTGTCAGTATTCTTGTGTATAAAAGGTAAAATAATAATTTCTCCCCCCAAAAGATGGCAGTTTATTTCCAAAAGGATGATATAGTCTCTAAGGCTACATTTGTACCAGTACTACAATAGGATCCCTGGTTCTGGGAACAAGCAGCACAGCACTGAATGAATTCACACAGGGGAGATCCCATCCCACCAAAACAAGGTCCTGGACCTGTTTTGGATATGCTGCTTTGCATTTCCCTCAGTAGCATGGAGGAACAAGCAGCAGTGATGGAAAACATCTTGTTCATTACCCTTTGTTATTGCTACGTGCTGTTTTCATTAAAAATTCCAGAGAGATTCAGGCAAGGCAGGAGGAAGCACCAATTTGGCTTTACCCTCCATATACTACGAGCATGGAATGCATGGGGTACTCCCTGAACATCTCTGTGTCTTCTCCCCAACTCTCTCAAACTGCAGTTCACCAGCAAATGTCATTGTCACCTGATCTAAACACAGATGCCCTTCCTTCCTTCTCCCCCAAGAGATGCAAACCGTGAGCCCCACGTTAGTGCCTGCCAGCTTTTCACCTCACATGTCTGACCCAAAAGCTCTTTGGACCTGCTATCCCAGCACTGTCTGGAGAAGCAGAGTTCCAGCACCAGTGCAGCCCTGCCTGGATGCCATCCCTGGCTTGTGAGCTGGAGCTGGCTGGCATCCCTGAATGGGGCTGGGGCACAGGGAATCCTCATAGGTGGGGTTAGAGTCTGGCTTCTGCTATGAAGCCCAGAATCCCACTGCTCATCCCAATTAGTGTGATAAAAACCAGGGGAAATGTTCAAGCATTTCATTAATGGCTAATGTTATTAAATAGACAATTAATAAGAGCAGTCAAGTGAATGATTTTTTCTAATAAAAGGCCCGACAATTACTAACAAGTTGGGAAATGCCAGCACAGAAGTTCTCAAAGAAATAATCCCCTGCCACATTGCCCCTACACAGAATAACCAAGGTTACTAACAGGTTTCCTGGGTGCAGACTGTAGCCTATCTGGGTGCAAGGAAATTCCCGTGGCGCCTCACTAATACGTTTTTAGAAGAGCCCAGGGACAATTTCACAGGGATGCTAACTTTCTACGGCTGGCACCGAATACGCCCCGAGGGGGCGAAGCCACCCCGAGACAAAGCCGGGGCTGATCCCCGCACGGTGCGGGCAGGCAAGGGATGGGCAGCGGGCAGAGCAAGGACAGCGGGCAGCGGGCTGGGGTAGGGGCTGGGGACGGGCAGGGGCGGCACGTACCGGGCAGGGACAGCGGGCCGGGGCAGGGGCCGGCGGCT
>VWZU01015737.1:2045434-2069603 GCA_013397095.1 Sterrhoptilus dennistouni
CGCAGCCGCGGCATGGAGCGCCCGCTCAACCTCAGCTGCCTCGCCGATACGACGCCGGACGGCGGCAACAGGAGCGGGTCCTCCGGCGGCCCCGAGGGCGGCCAGGCCCATCTCTCCGTCTTCAGCGTGTTGGTCCTCACCCTGTTGGTCGTGCTGGTGGTGGCCACGTTCCTCTGGAACGGGCTGGTCCTGGCCACCATCCTCCGCGTGCGCAGCTTCCACCGGGTGCCGCACAACCTGGTGGCCTCCATGGCCGTGTCGGACGTGATGGTGGCAGCCCTGGTCATGCCCCTCAGCTTGGTGCACGAGCTGTCCGGGCGGCGGTGGCGGCTGGGCCGGTCGCTGTGCCAGGTGTGGATCTCCTGCGATGTGCTGTGCTGCACTGCCAGCATCTGGAATGTCACGGCCATTGCCCTCGACCGCTACTGGTCCATCACCCGCCACCTGGAGTACACGCTCCGCACCCGGCGCCGCATCTCCAACATCATGATTGCCCTCACCTGGGCTCTCTCCGCCTTCATCTCCCTGGCCCCGCTGCTCTTTGGCTGGGGAGAGACTTACTCAGAGGACAGTGAAGAATGCCAAGTCAGCCGGGAGCCTTTCTACACCATCTTCTCCACCTTTGGGGCCTTCTACTTGCCCCTCTGCGTGGTGCTCTTTGTGTACTGGAAGATCTACAAGGCTGCCAAGTTCCGAATTGGATCTCACAAGAGCAACTCCATCACCCCCATTACACCAGAAGCAGTGGAGGTAGGTGAGCTTGGTTGTCTTTTGCTTGGGTCAAGCACTGGCAGCAGGCAAGCCTTTGTAGAAGTGGGGGAAACTTAAACCAAAAGTGTGCAAGTGAACAGTGATCCATCAAAGCCCTGTAGATCCTGGAGGCTTCCAAGGGAAGGCTGACTCCAAAGCTTTGCAAACCCAGTGTGTTGGCTCCTTCTGAGCCCCCAGCTGTGAGCCCTCAAGGTGTAGCTAAAACAACTTTGGAGTGAGCCTGAGCTCCACGTGGGCGAGTGGTGACTCACAGATGTCCCCCCCATGGAATGCTGAATCAGTGCTCCCTGGCATGAATAAGGGGTCACCGTCTCTACCCTGGGGAGGCAAGTGGACAGTGCATGGATGGGCTGCTGTGTCTGCTGGGGACAATACCCTGGCAACAGCTGTGGCTCTGGGGACACTGTGATTTTACTCAGACAGAAAACACATGTGCAGAATGTCCTTGGATATCTTTCCTTATCATGACTGCATCGTGTCAGTTCATCCCAGGCACGGTGACTCTGCACTGTAAAGATTTCTTGCAGGGAGGAAGCAAATGTGTGCTAATTTTCTTCCCTCTCCTACTAAGAACTCCTCAACTCAGTGGGTTTAGAGAAAGTAAGCAGACTTCTGTGCATGGCACGTGGGTGTGTGGCTGTTCTGCTGATCAGATTGTTAGTGGGGAAGTAATCTAATTGTGCTGCTGTGTGAGCAAAACCCCATGTACCCTTCAGAGAGTTTCTAATCCCACTTAAAATAGTCTCCATCACTCAGAAGAGATCATACCTCACCTCTGAGGTCCCCTCAGTTAGTGTGACGTGGTTGGCCTGTGTTTCCCCTGGAGCCTTGGCCCTCGCTGTCATTGTTGGGCTCTGTACCTGCTGTGTGGGACCACCTGACTGGGGTACATATGGTGCAACTTGTGTTTGTGTTTGGCAGGTAAAGGAAGCTGCCCAGCAGCCACAGATGGTCTTCACTGTCCGTCACGCCACTGTGACGTTCCAGACGGATGGAGACACATGGAGAGAGCAGAAGGAAAAGAAAGCTGCCCTCATGGTGGGCATCCTTATTGGGGTCTTCGTGCTCTGCTGGATCCCCTTCTTCATCACAGAGCTCATCAACCCACTCTGCTCGTGTGACATCCCACCTGTTTGGAAGAGCATTTTTCTATGGCTGGGCTATTCAAATTCCTTTTTTAATCCACTCATCTACACTGCTTTCAACAAGAACTACAACAATGCCTTCAGGAACCTATTCTTTAGGCAGCAGTGAGCAGAAAAAGCTTTCCTGCTGCCCCAGGAAGCTGATTTCGAGTGTCAGTGATTCTGACCAAATTCCTGAGGAAGTTCAAAGCCACAGATGCTGAGGTGATGCTCAAAATGCATTGCCATGGGTCGTATGTCCCAGAAAGAGTCCCAGTCCCTAGGCAGCCTCTCCATCCCAGCCTCTTAGCTGCTATTTTTCCTGCAAGTAGCATGTAAGGGCTTCTCCTACCAGCAGCCTGGCATCCTTGCTCCAGTACCCTGCTGGGTTCCTCCTGCCTCCCCAGTGATGCTCTGCTTGGTGGCACCAAAGGTGCAGAGGAGTCCACTGGCAAAGAAACATTGGTTTGGCCACTGCTGGTGTCTGCCAGCATTAATCAGCTTTGTCCCATGTGCAAAGCTGGGACCCTAAAACATCGTGAGGTTTTGTGATTACTTATGAGAGTACATATTTTATGGCTTGGCTGAATGAAAACATGGTCTGTCTTAACTTTAACTGGTAAAGACTGCAAATTGTTGGTTTTTTGGGGAATAAAACCCTTGGTAAGGGTTTAAGTGCAGACTGCAAGTGCAAAGCTTTTTTCTCACATACTTTGGGAACAGCAAATTGTCTCTGTTTGCTTTTGGATTCTATGTAGCAGTTTTGTTATTTTTAAAAAGAAAACTTTTTGTTAAAGCTTAATGCATGGTGCACCCTGGAATGAGAGAGAATGCATGGGAAATTCACCTCTCATTCCCCACTGCTTTGTGTGAGCATCTGCCTCAGACCTTTATGTTCAAAAATATCAGCTGTAAATGCTAATCTTTGTGCCTGTTGTTTCCCATTTTAAAACATAAATGTATTTTGAGCAGCTGTAGGCAGATTCCCTGTAGTTTCAGGGGATGCAAGGACTGTATTTCAAGTTGCCTTTCAATGAGGAGCTGTGTTTTACTATTTGAGTGCAATCCAGAACTTGAAACCAAAGCAAAACTACTTTTGTTTCCATGAGCACTGGGTTGCAGGCAAAGGTGGTATTTCTTTCTGGAAGCATAATCAAACCACGGATCTTCTGTTCTGCAAGGACCAGACTTGCATATTTCTTTTTTTTCCCCACTTGTTCTTCTCTCCCTGCCCCTCTAAGGCTCCACCCCGCATGGTTGTTACTGCTCTGTTGCCTCCCTGCCTTTCCATATTGCCAACTTAATTATAGCAGTTGGCATTTCACTCCTAGAATTAGAGTTACACACTTTATACTGTGCTGCTGGAAGACTGACAGGTCTGCAGATAAAGGAAAGCATTAGTTTTAAGTTGGTTCTGGGGCAGCCACTGAAATCAGACCACAACTAAAACAGTGGAAAAAAATAAAAGATGGAAATCAGAACGACCTGATTTCATGTCAGATATTTCCAGAAGAGATAGAAGGGAAAGATGTCAATAAATGATGGTAAAGCTCTCTGCTCTTGGGTAGTATTAATTTTTATCTCCAGTAGATCACGAGACATCAGATGTTAAAATTGTCACTGGTCCTTTAAACCAGTCAAAAATCCTGGCAGAGTTGGCAATAAAAGCCCTGTTTCTTTGCTGTCTCTGAACAGGTGAAAATGAAAGCAGAGGTCAAGGTGCTACTAAAGTGTTGCAGCCCTTTCAGGACCAGTTAGACAAACATCCATCAGCACTAACATAGACATTGTTGATCCTGCCTTTTATAGGATAGCCCTTGAGATCTTCCTTAACACCATCTTATAAAAGTCTGTTAGAAATATTTGGGTAAAACTCTGCCCTCATTGAAGGCGATGGACAAATTTTCAGTGATTTCAAATTAATCAGATTTGTATGTGGTGTGTCTTGTCTCGTAAAAGCATAGTTTTAATGTTAATTAATTCAAGGAGAAGATGGGTGGGATGGGAGTAATTTTCTAACTCCCATGAAAGAGACTCTGACCTGCCTCCTAACTGTGGGCCAATCTTTACAACTAGTAAAGAGCATTTTCTTTCTTTGTTACATATTTTAAAATATTATTAGTGACATCTCTGATGTATCAAAAATTGTAATAAAGTCTTGAGCTGCTTTTTTTTTTATAAAGGCTGTGCTGCTTTCTCTGGATAGTTCGTCACTGATGCTGAGTTGTTCCGTTTGGGAATTGCTGCTTTTGTTGTGCCAAGGGTTGTTTAGCCAAAAATTACTTGGAGAAAAAAACTTCCTTGTTAAAGCCAGAACTTCAGCTAAGCTTGGTGGTGCCTGAAAGTAGGAGATTACTTCTTAGGCCCCCAAAGTGACACTTTAAACACTTTAAAGCATGGATTACCCAGGAAGTTGGACTTCAGTTCCCCATTTTCACACCTAGCACCATGACTGCTCAACCCCATGTCAGTCCCTGCTGTTTCCATGCCATTTTTATTTGCTCTTTGATAAGTATTGCAGATTCTCTTGTCTCTGTTGTGTGGGGTCATTGTGCAGGCTGTGGAATCAGCTGCAAACTCAAATTAATGTCCACTGTGAGCAGATAAAAGTTAAACTGAAATCAGTGGGAAATTCCCTACTTTTGTTGCAGTTTGGTGCTGGGATGAAGCTCCCTTTCATTACACCCTCTGTTTATTTATGCTGTGCCTTAAACAGTGACAGGGAGACAGGAGATAATTTTAAAGTGACACTAGATAATTCTAATTTGCCTGTAGGCATGAGTATTCCACCATCCTGGTGTAAATTACACTCACATTTATTTGACAGGTCACATCTGATACAATCATTTTCTGAAAAAAAAAACCAGCTTCCAGTTGGTTGTAAGATTTGTTCTTTTAAATCTTGACAAAATTAACAGCTTTTGTATTGACCAATTCCTGCAGCTCATCCTTGAGACCTAACACCATGGGCTTTTCTTCTGAAGATCATTCCTGCAATGCAATATGACCAAGCAGGGAAAATGTCATTATTTTGGAGGTTGCACTGCAGAATCATACTGAAACATGCCACAATGATCTCAGCACAGGGAAGTGGCACAAAGAGACCTGGACACCTGATCCAGGCTCCCAGGCTTTTTACAAACCTTTCATTATTCAAACACAGATGCTGAGTGGGCTCCCAGAGATACAAATCATGTTTGAAGACATAGGCAACCACAGCTTCAAAGGAGGCATCTTGTATCTTCTTGTTCCCATTTATACACAGAATCAGTGGTGTGAAGAGATCTGCCTCACCGAGGCTTTGTGAGGATTAATTACTAAATGTTTGTCATGTACCAGGAAGGTGGAACACTCTGGTTTGAATGCCGAGCAGCGTTATAAATTGAGCTTCTATTTAATTCCTAGGAAGAAACGTTATTACCCATTATTATTGAGTTTTGTACGCAATTTAATGGCTATATAATACTTCCAGAATAGATTTAACTAACCTGCTCCCACTTAAAATTAATTTAGTTGCCTCTCAATGCCCTGACAATCCAATGAACATCTGTATGGGAGCTGGGTGGTGAGCGCAGAGTGTGCTGAATTCCAGCTGCTGCTGAGCATCTCCTTGCAATGCTGAGTGCCTTCTCAAGGTTCAAGGAGCAGCAGCTCTCTGGGTTTCTTTTACTCTTTAGGGAAGAAAGAAAAGGTCATTGAAGAATGCCTGTGGATTGCATGACAGATTGGCTAACCACCTTTCTACTCCACCCCCAGCTCTTCTCATTGCAGGCAGGTCAGGCAGGTGACTCCAGGACATGTACCGGCCCAGTGCAGTCAGAGGTGAGCCATGCATTACTTCATCTCCTGGTAATTTTCTGGGGCTTTTCATAAAAATTAATGCTAGGAGATGTGTCCTTTGGACTGTCAGCAGCAGCTGAAAGTAGGAGTTTCCTGGAAGTAAAATTGCAGGTAATTAAAGAGATTTCACCTGACAAAGGTAATTAATGACTATTCCTTCCAGCGATTGCAGTGGTGAAGTGCAACTGACAAAGCGTCAAAGTGATTTTTGCAAGGCAGTGGTTTGAGCTGCTTTGTTCATCATGTTTTACTCTTGGAGCCCTTATTTTGCTGTCACTGGTAGAGCATCCCCCTTGGACTCCAGCGAAGTCATGGTGAACATGATACAGGCACCATGAATGCTCCATGTAAGAACAATGGGGTGAAACATCCATGACAAAATTAGCATCCCCACTGCAATACAGCCCAGCACGAAAATAATGACATTTCCAGCATTTCATCAAGTTTAAGACATGGTCACAGAACTCTTTAAATCCTCATTATTTTTACTTACACTGAGGTGCTGAGGAAGTTGCAGAGGACTGGAAGAGAGCTGGAGCTGTGCCAGGATTTTAAAAAGGGAAATTTGGAGAGACAAGTATTTCTAAGACAAATGATGTTACTGATTTACAGCTTGAAATTGATCCTTGGCAAAAAAAGTGGAAGAGCTGATAAAGGACTCGGTGAATAAAAAATTACAGGAAATAAATATAATTAAAATAAATCACATTGATGTCTTTGATTGCAGCACATGGTTCATTGCTGGTGGTGATATAAAGTATTCACTCAATAATGAATCTGACTTGGCAACATTCAGTGCCTCCATTAAAAATTGAAGAAGAAACCAAGATGAGGTTCAAACTGTCCTATATTTGCTAATGAATTATGGACTGGGAAAGGTGTAAAAAACAGAAAATAAGGTCACTTCTATGGAGAAGTGAGGATGAAAACTGGTTGGGAGCATTTCAACCTGGCCTGAGGGAAAGGCACATGTCCAGGAGCAGCGGGATGGGGCCCTGATTGCAGGAGGAGGGACAAGGCTGTGATGGGGCACCTCAGGAACTGAACATGTGGCACTTCTCAGCATTTCAGGAACAAGCAGGCTTATTTCTTGCCCATGCATGGGCCGTGTCCAGCTGTGGGTTTTATTCTGGTCACCAGAGGAGAGGCTTTGATTTCAGTTCCTTGTCTTTTTGTTCCTTCCTACTCCTTGCCACTGCCAGGCAGTCAGCCTCAGCATTGCCATTCTGTGTTATTTTCATGCTAGCCAAATCCAATGCTGTCCCTAATCATCCTCAAAAGCAAGGCAGATGGGCCCTTTCCCTGGATGCCCCAGTGTTGTTGTTCTCTGTCCATTTCAGCAGTGTGAACAGCAGCTGCTGTGATGCTGACGCCCCACTGCTGCTGGGGATGGGACCAACAGGGCTGGGTGCAGCTCCAGGAGTTATCCTTGGAGCTGACACTGCCCCACCCATGCCCTCTGATAGGAACAAGGATGGGGAAAGATAAAACGAGCTATACTTTCTCCTTAGTTTTCTGCTGGAGCCATTCCCCACAAAACAGTTCCTAATCCTGCTTCTAGACTCTGCCCTGCTTCTGGTGAGACCAAATGTGGGCAGGCAGCACTGCCATGGATCTGGTCATCTCTGCAGGAAGGAGAAAGAGAGGGGTAAAAAACCTTCCACTGCAGCTCTAATTGCAGGAAAAAAAAGTTCCCCAGCCCTGACTGCCCTCCTGGGAGAGGGCACAAAGCCCACATGGCTGAGACATCCACTCTGCCCAGTTCAGTCCCTTCCTGCTGGTAGCTGCAGAGGCCTGCTGCTCACCAGGTCATTATCTGTGCAAATGCTGGACTGAAACATTGTATTTTTCATCAGTTCAGGTCTGCAGCCTGAGGTCAGTGCTTCTTCCTTGCGCCTTTCCATCCCTAAATCGTGGTTAAGCACAGGTCCCACCAGCCTCATTTGGTACAGAGGAGGGCAGCCTTTCAAAATTAGCATCTCTGTTGGTGAAGAAAACCTTGTTTCTGGGCTCAAGATGCCAAACCAACAGCTGAGGTGCCACAAAACCCTCAAATCTGCTTCGTCTTGCCTAATTCAATGTTTGGATTGTCTGGTTCTTCACAAGACACCTGACTGGGCAGTCCCAAAGCTTAAACCATGCCTGGTCAGGTTCACCTTGCTAAGGTCTATCACATGTCCCACCTTTTTACTTTTTACTGCTCCCCTATGGTGCTGTTCTGGAGCTCTGGCTATCAGGATACCATTCACACATTGGTCAGGGTGCTGCCTCTGCAAATCTCCCTGGCACGGCACAGCTGGACCAACCAGGGCTCTTTCCAACCCCAAAGAGCCTGTCACATAGACCATGATGAAAATTAATATGACCACCTTCTAGATCTGCTAACAGCCTGGTGTCCTTCCCCACAAGCTACCTGTGCTGCTGTCAGGCAGATTTTAGAGGGGAAAAACAGAGCCTATGGTCACGTATTTTCACAGTTTGAGTGGAGACTTGCCTTTGAGGAGGGGGAGGAACAATTTTGATGTGTTGCCAAATGGCTCTTTCGATGGGCACTGGAGCATATGGAGCCTCTCACACAATTGCCTGGGAGCTGCAGTTCTGTGATGTTTTTTTCTCTGCTCAGCTGCTCACCTGATGCCAAAGTTTCCAGGTGCATTAAGGCAGGATCTTCCTGCCGTGCATCTTGGACCTTCCACCTGCCCATCACAGTGCTGGGGTGAATATTAAACAGACAGCAGATGCAAAGTGCAAGCACACTCGCTGGCCCAAGGGATTACTCAATATCTGGAGTCTGAATGGAAAAAGAAAAGGAGAACCCATGGTATTAAGTAATTAAGCTTTTCTGAGACTTTTTAAAAGGAGGGAGGTAGGTGTTGAGGAGAGGTGATGCAGCAGGCAGCCACACTCCTCTGCTTCCCGCAGCTTTGCAGCACAAACCTCAGCCTTACAGGGGATTTCAGAGCACGTTAGTCTGACTAAAGCCCTCGGGCTACTTTATAAGCTGTTAATAGTTGCCAAACAAAATGAGTGTCAGGGCTGTTTCTTATGAAAATGAGCATTTAGGGCACCTGGAGAACACTGTAAGTAGCATAAACGCTATAAATTCTTCCTGAAACCATCAAATTGGCCAGTGCTTGCATGCAGAACATAGCAAAAAAAACTTTTAAATTAAATTTATTTGACAGCAAATCTGGTGCTGCTCATCAGATCAGCTTCTCCACCACTGTTACTCACACATCTCCAAGACACCACATACCCACCCACAATATGTGCACCACAGCACCTTCCCCTGGTGATTCCACGGGGGACCGTCCTGCAGGTATTGTGTCCTGGATTCCCCAGCATGAGATGCAAGGCAGCACCTCCTGCCCCTCTCTGGTCATCTGTCCTTCAGGGTACACTGGATGTGGACATGGTATGTCTGGATGTGGAGCAGCTGGGCTGTTGTTCAGACTCCTGTTCCTCATCTTTCTGTCTGGCAGTCCCGGCTGAGCAGCAGCTCCCACTCCACACCATTTCTCCTGGCTCCCTTCTTGCTCTTGGAGATGCTCCGAGGAGTCCTTCCATGGCTTGGTGGAGCCCATTTCCCCCCATAGAGCCGTGGTGGTGCTCCCAGAGTCAGGGCTGCTCAAGGGTCCACGGAGAAAGTAAGTAATCACCTAATGAACGGAATGAGTCATGAAGCCCCAGATCAAATGGGGTGAAAAATCGCTGGGCTGCACTGGTATGCCTCTGAAATTGCAGTGGGCTTGGGCACTTCAAAACCATAAAGTAGGCGTGATCCTCACTGAGGGCAGTGCTGAGGGAAAAGGGGAATTATCTCAGCCCCGGTGTCCATCGCTGTCAATGGGAGAGGCGTTAATTCCCCGCAGGACCCCCTTTCTCAGGGCGCGGCTCTCACACCCCCGCGCCCATCGCGGCCACCCGGGCTCGGGGACACCGAGGGGATGGAGAGCGCCGAGCCCCCACCCCAGCAGGTACCTGACCATGGCACAGGCCCGGAGCCTGCCGGAGAGACGAGAGGCGGCTCTGGGGGCACAGCAGAAGGGTGAGGAGAGCTCCGGTGTCTCTGTGTCTCCGCATCACGGGAGCCGGGCCCGCCGGAGCTGCGGGCGGCGCACAGAGCGCTCTGCCCGCCCCGCAGGACAGAGAGGTCACTCTGCTCCTCACAGCACGGAGGGCACGTAAAAAGCACCATCTGGCCCGCTCACCTTCCCGCTCCTCCGGGGCGAGGTCAGTCTGTGCGGCCAGACGTGAGCCGGGTGTGCTCGGATCCGCTCCAGGGGGGCAGCGCAGGGCAGAAAGAGACCGATTGGGGCTCACTTCCTTCTGCCAGCTGACATGCAGGGGGGAAACGGGGCAACAAACCTTTTACTGTTCCCAGATGTGGTCCTGAGAGATGACAGGATGTTTAGGGATATTTTTTTAAATTGAATGGTAATGAAGCACCTAAATAACCTGGATAAGGCAAACCTTAAGTGCTGACAGTGGAAGGAAAGGAAAAATGCACTCTATCTCTGAGTAGGTCCCCTCCAGCTTTGTGAGATGTCTCAATACTGTGCAAAATGAGCAGCATGTTCATGTTCAGCATTTGGATGGTCAGCCTCATACAGCCCCTTGTAAGTGGAAAACATCTTTCTTGCTTACCATGTACAGCTGCTATAACAGCCCTCTAAACCCCACCAGCAGTCACAAACCCAACAGTTCAAGAAATGTTTGGACAAGACTCCCAGGCATGTGCTGTGACTCTTGGGGTTGGTTTTTTTGTGAGGCTGGACTTGATGATCCTTGTGGGTCTCTTCCAACTCAGATTAATCTGTTATTCTGTCAGATCCACTGGCCTCCTTCCTCTGCCTTTCCTCACTGCCCTGAATTTTGAGATGCCTCAGAGCAGAATTAGCAATGCCGGTTCCCAGACTCCTTTCTTTATCCAACTTTGCACCCTCTAACACTCCTACTCCTCTCAAAGGCACATCTACCCAGCCTGGCTCTGCCTGCTGGAGTCCCAAGTGGGGTGTGTCTTCAGCAAAAAGACATGAAAACCATTACTCACGTTGTAGGGTGATGTTATTTCTGAAGAATGACTGGTTTATTTTATGAGGCCAGGATGCAACTTTTTAATCCACAAATGTCTTTAGGAGACTTTATAGACACAAGTGAGTATGGGAGCCTTTTTTGGCCTTTGCCCTTCAAGCAGAGCAGCACAGAAATCATGTGGGAACATATATGCAGCAATTTCCCAGATTAATTGCTCTTAGTTTTCCCGCCAAGCATACAGCACTGCATACCTAAACATACCAGGAAAACATGTTCTCTTTGGGCACAACCATCAGCCCCCACACACTGGAAAATATCAACACAAACAAACACTTTTCCTACAAAACACACACGCACAAAATCACTCGTGCATTTATTTTTAGAATCACAGAATCATAGGATGGTTTGGGTTGGAAGAGAACTTGAAGATCATCTAGTTCCAAGCCCTCTGCCACTGGCAGGGACACCTTCCACTGTGACCCATCCAGCCTGGCTTTGAAAACCTCCAGGGATGGGGAAGTGGTCATACTGCAGCCACTATTTTAGCTCGTTTTTGGTTATTTTGCTCTTGACTAGAAATACTGAATGAATGTGTGAAGGACAAAAAAACTGTCTCAGCAAAATGTTAATTACTAAAGCCTCTCTCTGATCAAGGATAAAAAGGATAGTGAATCAAAAGTAAACTGATTTTCACCAAGGAAAATTCTAATAGCTTGTTGAATTTTTCTATTGCTTCAATTATATGTGATTCGAGGAGATAAAACATTTCCTGAGCTCTTCCTGGAGATTAGCAGAATGTTTTGGTAATCCCTCTGATCCCTCAGGAATGAGTGCTATTTTATTAATCATGATGCATGGAAGGTTGATGTTATAGACAGAGGCTGCTACAGACAAAGTTAAGAAATGGGACCAAGTGTTCACAGAGTGGCTGAGATTGGGTGGAAGTCACCTGGTTCATCCCCCTGAGAGCTCACCCTCACCTAAAGCTGCTTGCCCAGGGCCATGTCCAGGTGTCTTTTTGGGTGTCTCCAAGGATGGAGACCCTACACCTGCCCTGGGCAACCTGTGCGAGTGCTCAGGCACCCTCAACAAAAACAGGTTTCCTGATGTTTAGAGGGAACTGTCCGTGTTTTCATTTGCCCCCATTGCCTCTGACCCTGTCACTGAGCACCACTGGACCTTTTTCAATCATCTTTAGCTTTGGAGTAACAGGACAGAAAAGCTTGCAGGGGCTTAATTCATTTGGACTGCAATGTGACAGATAGCTTTATCACTTCACATTCATACCCTCTCCTGCAATGAAATGAAGTGTATTGTTCCTGTATCTGATTGCATGTGGGAGGCAGGGATGTAGTCTCTACTCTGACTTACAGTGTTCTAGGAATTAATGAAAAAAATTTCTATTTTTCTTTTCTAATAGAGAAAAAAAAATGTTGTCTCCTTTTTCTTACTGCCTTGAGAGATCATCAGGAGAATTCTTGTAGCTACATGTCTCACAAGTATTTAAAGTAGTAAAACATGTAATATCTCCTTTTTCCTCCTTTTCTTCCTTTAGTAAAGAACCCCTGTGAGTTGCGTGGAAGTTGTTTGGTGGTGTGTGGGTGTATTATGTGTGTGTCTGACTTGCTGGGGGGAAGCTAATGAAGAATGAGGAGTTTTGCCCTCAACTTGAACATCTCTCCTCCATTTGACTGGCATTTCTGGGGAAAGACAGTGGTTTGAGGATTAAAGAGAAGTCAGGACTGTGGAGGTGACAGACAGTGACGTTCAGCTGTGGCTGATGAGGCAGCACATCTCTGCAGTTCTGCCATAAGGCTCATCTGTCTGAGGAGGTGACAAGCTGCCAGTTTGCTGCTCTGTGCTCAGACTCCTCTTCCTCCACATGCCTTGTGGGGATAAAAAATGCCCAACTGTTTGAGTCCAGGGCATCCCTCTGGGCACCCTGGATGGTCACAGACCTTGGTAGAGAGGCCTGGGGCCCGAGAAAGAGGGTCTGGGGTCTGTGCAGGGATTTTGTCTGGCATAGAGCCCAGAAAGATAGAGTCTTTGATTTTGGTCCATGAGAAAAACATCCAACAGAGAGAAGAATTGTAAGTCAAAATGTGTAACAGAGAGTAGTGTAGTTATCACCATGTAGAAGATTTTGTAGTTTTGGGATTTTTAGAATGTAGATGCAAAGGGACAAGATGGAGATTTTAGGGCAGTGCCCTGGGTTCTTCTTCTTCTCCCTTGGCATCCATCTTCTGCAGTGACGTGGGCACAAAGTAGTTTCAGTGGATTGGATCAGAGTAGAGATGACCCTGTTAGTATAGGTGACAGGCATTGTTATGAAATGGTAAATAACAGCCCCGTAGTTATCTGAATAAAAGCAGAGTGACCTCCCATCACAGGGGGAGTCACCTCATGTCTGAGCTGCTGTGAACATCTTGGCTGGAAACAGAGAATTTGTAAGATAAGAATTAATAAACAACCTGAGAAACCAAGAAAACCAAGACCTTGAGACTCCACTTCATTCTCGCGCTGCACACAGAGTCAGACAGCAGACTCAAATCCTGCAGAGGTCGTAGAGGGAAAAACACTCCCTCGGACCCACTCGAACCACCAGCCTTGGACACTGGGTGAGAAAGAACAATAAAACCCGAGACCCAACCACCCCCATGCACTGCCAAGGAGGCAGCCTCATGTGCCTGGCAGCTGTGGGACACCTTCGCTCACAGTTGTGTGGGTCTCATGCTGGCTCCTGAAAGTGAAGGGAGATCTGACAGGAAGAGTTTTGGGCAGCCCTTTGCTGTTCTTGTTGCTTGGTGCCTCTGCTTGACAAAGTTAAAATGGGCTTTGCAAAGAGGCAGAGCCCAGGTGTGTGAACAGGGGTCATCACTTGAGGATAATCCAGCACATCATGAGTGTGAAAAAGCACTCCACAAACCTGTTAGCGAGAGGGTGTGGGAAATACAAGCACCTCTTCATCTAAGATGAGCCTTAGATGATAGAAACCACAGTTCTGAGAACAGCTCAGGAAATAATTATGTGGATTTCTTTTTTTGGTGAAATGAGAGAGAGCACAGTGGGACTTTATTCTTTAGCCCAATATCTTGTTACCCAAATAACTCCTTGGAGCTGGTTGATAAGATCTGTGCACAACAGCATGGATTTTATGTAGATCAATGTAGATCTTCTATAGCTACATTGCCAGAAAATGGGGAAATGTGTTTTTTTAAGAGGTTGAAACACTGTTTCTTTGGCCATTCTGGCCAAATATACTGGCCATTCTTTGTGAGTAAGCACAATGAATGTCCAAAGGAAAAACACTGATGTTGTTTCAAGTGTTGGCTACTGTGGTCTCCGCAGGAAATCACTCTTGCAGTTGGGTGTTACACACCAAAATCTTTACCACTAGCAACTGCAAGAATTACATATATTTTCAGTCCTGGAGGCAAAGCATAAGACTGAACTTCTAACCCACAGTTTCATGTCAAAGCACTCACCTTAAAGATGCCAGAGCCATTGCTTTTCAGCCCTTCAATATTCAGTGGAAATGGATGTTGGATTTGCCAGGTGGATTTTTGAGAATGTGCTCAAGAAGTGAACCATGGATCCACCTGGCTCATAGGTAGGAACAGCATTTCAAAACATACCTGTTATTGATGAGTTTTAAACAGATCCCATATGGTTCCTATTTGGTTTTTCAAAATCCCTCAAGCAAACAGCAAGAAGTCACCACCCAGATAAGCGTTGTTCTATTGGTATCACTTTGTATTTCTTAAATATTGTCAGGTCATTCCCAAGCAATTCTGCACTGCAAGAAAGTTGAAGATGCCTGTCTTGAGCAAGGACCATCTTATTGCTCATACTGTGGCCTGAAGGCACAGCACTGTCCTTTGGGTTGGTGCTTTTCTCAGGGTGCTGTCCTGCCTTTGCCTGTCCATAGGCTCCATTTGGGTCCCCACCCCAACCCTGACCCACCTGGCCTCACTCATCCCTGTCCCCATTCCCACAGAGGTGCCCACCATCACTGAGCTGCTGTTGAAGGCAGTTTGGGAATGCTGCTGAAAGAGGGGAGAGGTTGTTTCTCAATTTCCATGAGGTTAATACAGAAAATATTTATATGTAGCTTCAAGTGACAGGTTTCTATCCATGATTTGCTCTTCAGAAGGTTCCTGGAGGCTCTGCTGTTCCCCTCTGGCTGTTGACATGGGCTGCTCCCCTGAGCCCCCTTCCACTGCTGCTGAACCAGACATGGATACCCCAGTAATTCTTAAGCACTAGCCCATGTTTAAGCACTGCAGATGGGTGCCCAAGGCACACAGACAGGCAGCGTGGATCCTGCCTTTGATCTGTGCACACACACCCCATCCACTTTATCTTTTACTACCTGTTGTAAAATCCTTCCCTTCAAAGGGCTGTGATCCCAGCTCGGGTTTTTTTGCTGCTCCCCTGCTGCAGATTCCAAAAGGATTTATGGAAGAGGCAAGATGAAAGAAAGGCTGAAGGAAAAGCTCTCAGTGCAGGCAGGCTCTGGTGAACGGGGTGGGACTGGCAGTGCTGGAGAACAAAACACTCCTGGTGTTTGCAGCTCAGGTTTCCCCCAGGGGAGAGCCAGGAGTTCCTGTGCCAGCACTCACAGCACTGAAACCTGTCCCCCAGTCAGACCCAGGGAAGGGGCACAGCAACACCTCGCAGTAAGGGAAGTGGGGAGTTCCTGCTGCCCAAAGGTTACAGTTGGCACTCTGTGCCTCTCTGGAGCACATGCTGACATTGAGCAATGACTATTCAGTCCAGGACAGGGTCACTCTTGCAGGATATTTTCTTTCTTGTGCTTTGGAAGTTGGAAGTGAGGCTCCAGCAAGCTCTGCAGTCTTACAGAACATGAATTGTCCTCTTCTGACCCACGTATCAGATGACCTTTTGTACTTCTGAAGACAATTTTTTGCAGGTTAGCTGTGTTGTTCACCTGTATGGGAAGCACTGTTTGGCTGAAACAAAGCACCAAAACAAGATCTCTGAGCATGGCTGGTCCCACACTGCTACTCCATGGGGTCATCCTTCCACATTTTATTACACATATTCTTTTGGAACCCACTCATCCCCTAAGCCCTTTAAAGTGAGGAAAAACAGGAAAAGGTCGCAGTGGGCAGAAGAAAGAGGGAAGCTGTAGGGGTTGACAAGATCGGCCCCTTGAAACAAGAGGAGGGCAGTGAATTCATCCCAGGGAGGGAAGTGGTGGCTTTATGGGATGGAAATAACTTGTCAGTGGGTGATCCCAGCTTGGACACTCACCCTGGTGGAGCCTGGTCCTACTCACACTTCAGAAAGAAACAGCAGACACGGAGTGAGTGAGTCCCAATGCCAGGGCACTTCAATGCTTAGAGATGCAGGAGGTCCTCATCCAAGTTTGGAAACATTTGTTTTAGACTCATATATACACTGTGAGGGGGCACAGCTCTGTAGGTAGCCCTGCAACGTGGTCATGGTGAATGGTGGAGGAGAGGTGAGATCTTTGGTCAGGTGCTGTGATTTCGCTTGAAATCAGCACTTGCCTGCACACCACAAAATGCTCTGTTGTGAAAAGTCAGAGAAATGTAGTCAGAGCTCCTGGAATGGTCTTGTGGTTTCTGAGGCTAAATTAGAAGAAAAGAAATATGGGCAGCAGTGACAGGAGCACTTGAAAGTTCTTCTGAGGACAATATTTACATTTTCAAAAAGCAGCAAAAGACAGAATTTGGAGGGACCTGAACACTCGGGCTCATATTTTTAAAGCATCTTAGAATGGAAATGTCCAATTGAATTTCTTTAATTTCTCTGACATCTCAAATTGTTCTCCAGATATCAGAGATATGGGTGCAAAAAACCATCTCCTGCCATTTTATAAATCTAAGTGAAAAAATGCTGGGACAAGAAAACAGCCCTGTGTGGGCAGTCAGAGCAGAGCAGCTCTGCAGCAGGTAAAGCAACTGTGGATGTTTGTGCAAGAGTCTTCAGGACATCACCTTTGGCCTGAATGGAAAAGAAAGTCACCATAACTGAGCAGGCTCACGAAAAGAGATTTTCTTAGGAAAAAGTTTTGAGAGGCGAAGTGAGTTTGCAGCAGTTTTAGTTAAGGTTCTTTGTTCAGAGGTCAGTGCTGAGTTTATCTTTGTGGCTGCTCTGGGCTGGTGCTGGGTTTCAATGGGAAACAAGCCGAAGTCTTGATATGGAGACAAATCACAGCACTTGTGTACTCTTTACATTTCCTTGAATCATACGAAGTGGAGTCACTAAACTCACAATTTCATCCCAGCAAGTAATGCTCAAGTGTAGCACTGTGGACCAGCACATTCCCTGCCTCCTGAGTACCTGCATTGGCCTCCCTGGTGTGTCTCCCACCACAAGAACTTGTTTGCAAGCCACAAGGTCTGAATGGATGATTCACTGCTGTTCTGTGGTTTGGAAGTTGTGTTTGCATGTCAAGAGATGAAGTGGGTAGAGGAAAAAAATCACCTCCCTAAGGAGCACTGTGGAGCTTCATGAGGCTCTTGCCATCACTTTCCTGTAGGACACCATGGATCAGAGCTTCTCCCACTGCCTGCTTTCCATCCTCCTGTTTCTTCTCTCACATGGACACTTTGACAATAGGGACCCTCCTCAGCAGGGTCCAAAGTGAAATTCAGCCACATACAAAGAAGCTAAATTTTTCCAAAGTTGTTAACTGTGGGAAGAGCTAACCAAGCAGCTTACCATCACTACAAAGAAAAATATCTGGTTTTTTTCCTGAAAGATTCTGGCCAGAAGAAGCAGAAGGCCTGAGGCTGATGAGCAAAACAAGGGTGGAAACCTATAGAAACGATAATAAGAGGGCACCTTGTGGCATGATGCCAATGGTCACTCAGAGATCTGGGATTATTTCTCCAGCTTCTGCCTGAGTTCTGAATTTAGCTGCCTCAAATACTTCAATCCTCCGTCTTCCTCATGTTTAAAAATTACTGCCCTGAAGCCAAAATCTGAGATGCTGACATTAACATTAATGCTGCCTCAGACTCCCAGCCTGCTAATCCAAAAAAAACCCTACGGTAACCACTCTCTTGATCCAAATGGTCGATGATAGGCACTGAGAAAACTGCAGTGAGTGCCAAAAGTGCCCATGTTAATGGCAGGAGGAAAAAGAACCCACATTACACCAATATTTGGATTTGGGCAGTGCTTGAGCCTGATACTAACAACCTGAAAACTGCCAGGATCTCACCCATGCTTGTAACATCACTTCAAGGCCCAGAGCAAACCCTCCTTGGTCCACAAACTGTTCCTCATTCTGGTAGGAAAATTACAGAAGTGATACAAATCCAAATCCAGATGTCAGAATGCAGATTGCTGCCAAAATTTAGCTGTGGTTAAGAAAATTACCAGAAAAAATCCAACTCAAAGATTTGGGGTTGCTCATGGCAGAGCAGGAGCCAAGGAAACTTGTTTACAGCCTGCTTGTCATTTAGAAGAATTAATCACTGAGCCTTGGCTGCACTTCCCACAAATTACCCAAAGGATTCCTGTCTGGTTGGATTAAGCCAAAGTGCCTTGATAGAGTCAGTAACTACCTGGCATATGGTGAAAACTGGCAGGTCAACTCACTGATTTACAAAAAAAAAAAAATTAAAAATTTAAAAAAAATAAGAGAGAAATTATGTATTGAGGTAACAGGGACCACCTCTTTCCCCCTTAACTGCTTCCTGATACCAGGACTGAATTGATAGCCAAGGAGGTTATGAATATCTGAGATGCTCCTGGACCTCCCCAGCTGTGGGGTCTTTCTGGCCATGAAGTCATAAAATGTACTAAGAAATGAGCTAAAAACGAAACTGGTGAGAGAGGAAAAATGAAGTTTTGGGAAAAGTAACAATTCCTTCCACTATTCTTTAGAAGAACTACTCTCCTGAGGAAGCAGCAACAGGTGTGGCCTTAACAATAGACAGAAATTTGGACCACACCAGGAAATAGGAGTTTCTGTGGGAGACACATCCCTGAGGTGAGTCTGGATTTGGAAACCTTCAGCTGTTGCCTGACCAGGGTCCCAGTGAGGGACACAGGATCTGCAGCTTCCTCTCCAACCCCAGGCTGACCCTTACCTTGCCATGGACCTGCCTGGACACTGGGAATGTGTCTGGAGATCTGGCTGATGGCCATAATTTTATCTGCATGCAGGGTATGTGTGTCTGGTTCAGAGTGCTGGAAGTTGTCACCAGTTAGAAAAGTGACAAAAAATTATAAATATCTCATTCATCAGATATTAGGTAAGTTACACACACAATGGAGGAACCAGAAGCTGAATTTTATTTGAAAGCAGGAAAGTATCTTGATCTATAATGGTGTTTTTTGTTTAAAAAAGGGAAAGAGTCAAGATGGATGTGTGCCATGTTCCCAGACTGTCCCTGAAGAAGCATGAACTTTACAGATTCATAAGCCGTCTGGAAATATGCAGCAGCATTCACTTAGGTCATTATCAGACCTAAATCAGATCAAGTATAGATTTCTAATTACTTTTACAAATAATACAGTATCTAGAACATAATTTCCCGGCATTTTCAATTGCATTTCTCCTCTATATTTCTACTGCAGATATAAAATGATCACTGATGCCTAAGAAGCACCAATGGAAATAGAGACATCAGATATTAGGAAGTCTCTAATGTACACAGTGTATCTCCAAAAAGAATTCTTTTCTTCAGTTAAGCAGTGAGTTGCTGTTTAAGTCTGGGTCTCCAGCTCTCCTTTCCCGTTCCAATATAAAATCTGCATCAAGAAGAGTTTTCCATTTAGGAGATCCTGTCTACACCATCTTTCTCAATACATTTGCAATTATTTTGTCTCCAAGTGAACTCATTTGCATTTTATTATGCATTCTAATTCCACAACATATTTCAGATCACTTAAACACCAAAGAGATATTCCAGAGTACATTTCAGCTGACTTTTCCTTAAAGCAGTAGTTATTTATGATAAAAGTTTCTTCTTTCTTGAATTACCATACTCTGAAATTAACTGCAATAAGGAACCATTCGAGGTGTAGAATGCTGCTAATCGGATTGAAATTAAAGCACCAAGTTATTTAGTTGAATAGTCAGGGAAGTCTGGGCTACCCACAGACAGCTGGGTTGATGGTGGTTACAGATCTGCTCCTCAGCACTCTGAGCCAGTAGTGGAGCTAAGGAACATTTCAGAAATCTCCCTTTCTTTTTTTTTTTCTTTCTTAATCTGAACTTTCAGATTAAGAAAGAAATGTTACATTCACTGTAATGTGTTAGACATATTGCAAGGCAATCTCCAGGTTCCTGTGAGGAGACCAGCAACCCTGGAGTTATGTAAGTGCATTAATTAGAGTCTGCAGAGGATGAAGAGGATGAGGAGGAATGAGGGGCGGAATACTTCTGGTGCAGAACAGAGGACACTGGTTCATAATTTACTCTCCCATGAAAGGTGTGATCTTTAGCTGTGGATCCTGAGAAGTGCAACAGACTTGACATTAGGAAGCATTTCAGCACTGAGAGGGTGGTTGGACAGTAGAACAGGCTGTTAAAGAGAATGGTCAGTTCCCCCAGCCTGGCAGTGTTCAGGAGGCATTTGGACAATGGCTTTAACAATTTCCTTCAAACTGGTGAGCCCTGAAATGATGCCTTAAATTTTAGCTCTCATATTTTCCCAGTTCTCTACTGCATTAGTATATAACTCTGAACTTCATTTAAAGGGTTAGGAAGGTCTCCTCACAGTTTAGTTTCTTTTCCAGCCAAGAAAACCTGAGAACCAAGGACACCATTGCAGCTTTGGGCCCAAAAAGTACAAACAACAGAAAATTGAGGAGAGCAAACTAGGAGGATAGGACTTCATAACCTGAAGCTGTAATTGGACAATTAACCACAATATGTAAATGGACCAAAACTTATAAATGTGTGGCATATAAAATTTATAAAAGTATAATGTGATCCATCATCCACTTTGGGTGGCGTCACAGCCAGGTTCTTGTACAGCCCAATGTGTATTCTTTGAAGGCCTTTTTAATAAATACCTACTTTATTCCTTCAATATTGTCTAGCTCTGTTCCAGGTAGCCTTTCAAGGCATCAGCAGTTGGACTGGATGATCTGTAGGATCATCATGTCCTTGGTGTTGTCCTTAGGACCAGCACACTGGCAGAACACAGCCCATGTTTTGTTCTCAACCAGCCTGTTCCTTACAGGACTGCCTGGGCATGGGATTCCTCCTGCTTGTAAAGTGTCCTGAGATCCACACTCTGCTGCTTTGCCTTTTCATAGCAGCAATTCCCAACACACACCAGCAATTCTGGGGCCATAACACTTACTGGGATTTTATCTGGTGCATGAGAAAAATGTTGGTTTTTTTAAAAAGAAAAATGGGCTAACAAATCGGTTTTAATACAAACATGACCAAGCAGAGCAAACTGGAGCAGAGTAGCTTGTCAGTGCTGAGGTTTTCAGTTCAAATCCCAGTGCTGGCAGAGGTAGGAAAGGCCCTTCAGAGACTCCTCTTGCCTTTCAAGTTGTTTGATGTTTCTCAGCTGCACTCTGCTTTTGCAAAGCAGCTTCCTCACAGCAACAATCAAATTTGTTACCTGAGGAGGGACAGAAACAATTCCCACTACCCATTCTCCTAAAGAGCAATCTTTTTTCTTTTTTTTTTTTTTTTTTTTAACACGTTTATGGCATCTCTTTCCATGATGAGAAATGTGCAGAGTAAGAGCAGCCCAAAGCCTTGGCTGAGCTCTCAGAGAAAGCCAGCAGCATGTTCCTCTGTCTCCATCCCACAAGGAAAACCAGCTCCTGTGTCCCCTCTGGGAAAAGACTGACCACAGAGGTGCACAACACATGTTTGTGTGTCACAAACGCAACCAGAGCCAGGAGGGTTGTTCCACATCTACAGATGTGCCAGGCAGCTTTGCCTCCTGCTCTGCATTCTCCAGGGAAAGCTTGGGATACAGCAGCTCCTGCTGCAGCAGCAGCAAGGCAGAAGCAGGGCTGGTTCAGCTGGAAGGAGCCTCAAGGACTGAGGTTGTGGCCCTGTATTGCCTGTCTCTAAGGGCAAGGAAATCTGCACACACCTGCAGCTCAGTTTTCATACTGGCTTGCTCATGTATCTTCAGTCCACATACACAAGCTCTAGGCAAATGAAGCATTTTTTTTTCCTTTTTTCCCCTCTCATCTAAGCAGCATTCCTGTTTGCAAATGGCACATCACACAGCAAGGGTCCATACTGCTCACACTCCTGTAGCCCACCTGGTGAATGAGAGGTGTCACTGCAGGAGGGGACATGAAATAGCCCCTGTACACCATGGCAGCCCCTTCAGCAGGTTCAGTCAGTCTCCACGAAGCATTTTGGACAGGTTTGGGGGTGGGATATGTGTCACAAAGTGAGATCACTGCACACATTACACTCAACTTGTCCTGGTATCCCAGTGCTCACTTCAGGGCTGTGATTTCTTGCCCAGAACTGCTCATAGTAGTAGTTATCTTCTGACAGAAAAGGCAGGAAATCCTCTGTAGTAAGGAATGTGTGGGTTTTCACATGCTGTCTCCACTTTGTTCACAGTTTGCAGGCAATTTAAAAGCAGCTATTGAAGATACCAAGGCAGGCTCTGCCTGTTATGTGAAAAGCTTTTACGAAAAAACCTTGGATAGGAAGGAACGGGTTGTATTTCATAGTGCTGAACATCCATAATTTAACCAACTATACTTTAAATAATGCCTTTTTTAGCCTGTCATATGAAGCAATGCCTGAAAATATTCCCAGCACTTCAGAAACCCAGAGCAGCATTTAACTCCTCTCATCTGGATGGCTCTTTCAGCAGAGACTGATTCCCCAAATCTGGTTTTTGACAGGAGGGAAGGCTGCCTTGAAAGCAGTGGAAAGCACATAAACCTCAGAACAAGATACAGGGTAATGGCCATTACTGCTTCCGTGCAGCTCTGCCCAGCTGCTGTGGGAACTCTTCACCTGGTGCTTTAGGAGACACTTCCATGCTATTGACACTTGTAAATAATAGAAACCAGCCCTATGCTTGCAGCCTGGTGCTGTGCAGATCGGTTTTTGTCCGGACCTCAGGGTTCCAAATTCAACTGTTCTGGAAGAAGTGAAGGAGCCATTAAAAAGCAGCAAAGTTTAATTTGGGAAAACAAGCCAAAGCTCAAGCTTACAGCCAGTTAAGGGATGGAGGATGCTTCTGGCTATGAATGTTTGCATCTGTCCTAGAGAAAGAATCAAACTCACCCAAGAGAGCATGAACACGTGGCCTTTCAAGAACTGGGAACACAATATATGGCTTGAGAAGAATTAGAAAAATGCTAATTACAGATGAAAATGTGGAATCACAGAATGGCTTAGGTTGGAAGGAACTTTAGACCATCTATTTCCAGCACCTCTGCTGTGAGCAGGGACACCTTCCACTAGACCAGGGTGCTCAAAGCTCCATCCAGGCTGGTCTTGAACACTGCCAGGGATGGGACATCCACAGCTTCTCCGGGAAACCTGTGCCAGGGCCTCACCACTCTCTGACTGAAGAATTTCTTCTGAACATCTAATCTAAATCTCTTCTCTTTTGTTTTAAAACCATCCCCCCTTGTCCTATCACTCTCTGCCCATGTAAAAATCAATGAAGGGAATAAAAGTCTCATTTGTTAAACCAAGCAGACAGTGATCATTTAGAAAATACCCACTATTTAAGCTCAAATCTCCACTTTGGGGAATACTTTTGGATTATGCCCATTGTACCTGTGACTGTCTTAGTGTCACTGTTATCTCTCTATTGAAATTTCTATTTGCATTACCTCTAGATTGATCCTGTCAGGTATATCTGTGCTGGTTTTGCATGTTGAGACACTTATTCAATCCCCTCCAAAGCACTCAAATCCTGCACATCAAAGCATCCAGGAGGCAAATCCAGTTACTTCCAACTAGTGTTTCTATAACTGGGTTTTGTAGAGGGTTCAATATGCAGAAAAGGTAGAAGATATTTTCAATCAATAAATTGAGAAGGATTTAGGTGCTTTACATTTATTTGAAATTCAGTAGGCATGCTTTGTTATGCTTTCTCCTAGAGCTTCCCAAATGTGCCAGGAACACTGCACAGGCTCAAAGCCATCATTTCAAGGCACTGCAGGATTTTTTCTGCTCCAAAAGCAGTTTCCCCTCATCCTCTGGATTTACTTCTACTTGCAATGTTTAAAATTTAATACAGAGAAGCCAAAACCCAACCTTCTACGGTCTCCAGGGAGTTATATGTCTGTGCTAATGGATAAGAATCTTAAAAGTGACTTAATTTTGTATGCTGCCATCTGCTTCCCCCAAGTATCTTTTTTTTTTTTTTTTTTTTTTTTTTTTTTTTTTTTTTTTTTTTTTTAATGAAAAAATATTAATAAAAACAAAC
>VWZU01015737.1:2069671-2104089 GCA_013397095.1 Sterrhoptilus dennistouni
TTTTTTTTTTTTTTTTTTTTTTTTGTTGAAGCTGCTCAGTACAACTTGTATTGAACAAAGTTGTGTCTGCATCAAAGAGCATCCCCCAAATTCTGACCAGAATGTGTCATGGACCTGAGGATCCTTAGCAAGCGCTGGACAACATTTCAAGTGTTTAATGGTAACAGTGGGAGCTCAGCTTCATCCTTACCCTGTTTCTTCTCCCACCAACCCGATTTCACCCACAATCAACACTGAGCTCATGATCTCTGCCCTGCCTCACACACAGACAGATCCAAACACATCTTCTCTTCCCAAAATGCAGTTCCAAGCTGTTGCATCTTCTTCTGCAAAAAACTTCCCTGCAAACCAGCCAGGCCACATCTCAAAAAGCAAATGCCACAGACAAATCTTCAGGGCACCTCTCAAATCTCCCATATTGGCCTGAATTAAATCCCCAGAGAAGACTTGCCCAACCATTTTGCAGAGCCAGGGTCCTCACTGAATCCCCACACCTTTTGGAGTGGCAGAGCTGTCCCTCATATCACCTGTGAACACCACAGAGGTGGCTGCCCATTGGATCTGTTCACTGACCTCCACAGCTCAGCTCATCTCATCTCAGAGATGGCTCATCTGGGATCCACCACACATCTGATTATGAAAGGAACCAAATTCCTGTTGTTGTTAACCCACACAGACGGAAATGAGATGTGGAGAGGTGATGTTTCTACCACCACCATCAGCCCCTTCAGGTCAGCGTCCATCTTTCAGAGAGCAGAGGAACAATTTCAGGTTTTAATTAAATTTTTAATTTATCCTGGGTAGTCTTACATTTGTGGCAGCCCTTTTTCTTGCCAGTTTTTCTATTGTGCCTGCAGTTACCTCAACTGCTTCCCTTTTTTTTTCCCCATAATCACTTATTTCCCTCATCTTGCAGGTTGGATTTATGACTTTTACTCAGAAGACCATAATGTCATGAGGCAGCTGAGGATCAATTTTTTCCTCATGCATATTAAACCCAGCTGCACAGGGAGCTCATGCTCTAACCAACCTCTTTCCTTCTAGCAATGGTCAGAGTAAGAAAATGGAAAGAAACACCTCCTGCTGTGCTTCCTCCAAATTCTTGGAGATCCTGTGTTATACAAATGGGAGTGGAGAGAAGTTGGAGGAAACCTGACCTGACTCCAAATCGCTGGAGCTCCTTTCCAACTCAAAGTTTTTTGCAGCCCCACAGAACTGCTGTGAAAGTCACACCTCTGCCAATTACAATTACACCAACTGGCCTAGGTGCATTGCCCAGCCCCTGGCCCACACTGAGTCTTTTCTGATCATGGATTTTTGCCTTCTGTGCTGCCCTGCACATCTGCCAGTAAGTCCCAGGTTAGTCAATATTTCCGTGTTTTCCTCTGTTTCATGGGGAAATCTCTATAGCAGGTTGTGGGTCATTTTGGGTTTTTTGAGCTGGTTTGCTGATTCAAAAGGTGAGATTTGCTGGTGGGCTCCCACCATGTGCAGATCTTCCGCATTTGCTGTTCATGGAAAGATACTGCCAGATGTTTTGTGTTTCAAGAAAAACTGACTCCTCTAGACAGAGACCTGGTTTTATCTCCTTTGGCAAAATCTCTGGGCTTTAAATCCATTTTAGCCACGTCCAAGTTTGTGACCTTTTCTATTTCATGCTCTGCCTTGCCTAGCTCATGATTCTCCTTAAAAATCTGGCTATTTCTGCTGTCTCACCCATGACCTCTCTTTATTTAAGTGAGGGGTCCTACGTGGGGGGCAAGGCAGAAGCAGAGGCACAGTCCCTGATGTCACCATGTTTATGCACAGAGACATCCAGCTTTGCTGAGTGTAGGAGTGAACCAGCAACCACAAAGAACTTCACTGCTTCCTGTTCAGCCAGCACTTGGTCCCAAACCCCAGTCTCAGAGGCACACAGGATGGCAGGAGACATTAAAGCTTTCTTTACTACCTGGATTGCTTCCCATCACCCACTCATGCTCCCTCTGGTACCATGCTCTGCAAATCTCCTCCCAAGCTGCTGGCACTCCTGAGTGATTTCACATTTGCTTTTATGAATACAAGCTCCTGCTTAATCACCTGCAACATTGCCGAGCATTAAAGGTGCCGATTAAACATCTCCCTTCCAAAGAGGTTTAATCCACCTCAGAGAAAATCATGCCCAGCCTGTGCTGTACCACTGGTACTGTCAGTGCACAGCCCTGCAGCCTTGGCTTTCCTACCCAGAGAAGTCCATCATATCTGTAACAACCTGCCTGGGTTTATTCCTTTATTGAGCTGCCTTCTTCCACTGAATCCCTTCAGCCACTCTGACCCCAGGTGAAAAATGCCAGTGACGTGAGCAGAAATCAGCAAGGGACAGAATTGGGGTAAAGTTCCAGTATTTTATGGTGTAACATATGGAACAGCTGCAGCAACTCGAACTTCTCATGGTGATTCATTTGATATTAAGAGTCCTACAAGGGAATATCTAGCAAAAAATTAAATATTTGGGCAAAATGTGGTTGCTTTTTTCCTCACAAAAGTAATGGATATAGCAGTGAAGTTCCCAACCCCCTCTGCAGTGATTCTTCCCAACACACTTCCACAGCAAAGTAAATCTGCTTGCCATCTTTCTGCTCATGGGATGCCCAAAGTGACAAGATGAGATAAAATGGTCTCAAGTTGCATCAGGGGAGGTTTAGGTTGGATGTCAGGGAAAATTTCTTCCCCAAGAAGGCTGTGAAGCATTGGAACAGGTGCTCAGGGCAGTGGTGGAGTCACCAACCCTGGAAGTGTTCCAAAAACATGAACATGTCTCACTTAGGGACATGGTTTGGTGGTGCATTTGGCAGTGCTGAGTCAGAGGTTGGACTCGATGATCTGAAAGGTCTTTCCCAACCTAAACAATTCTGTGACTCTAAGCTTGGCTTCACTTTCACCTACAATCCAATTCACAATACCCAGATCACTTCTGCAAGGATCTGTTTTCTGTCCTGCCCTGGATAAGGCTGAAAGCACTATTGCCACACTAAATCCAGAATTTGGAAGTCTCAAAGCCATCATATCATGCCACTTTTCTGTCATGGTTACTCCCTTGCATCTCACTTCACTGACAGAAATCTACAAAAGAGAGGGTCAAAGGATAAAATATTTAATTTCCTGCCCTTCACAAAAAACCTTCCCACTTACAGCTGTGAAAAAAAATGACCAGATAGAACTGGGAAGTCTTATTTTTCCCTCTGTCTGATCTTCCTGGTACCATCAACTCTTGTTGAAATGTTTGACCTCCCACACTGCTGTGATGAAGAAGAGCCCTTCCCTTCCTGGCAGCCTCTGATCACATGGGTTTTATGCCTGGGTTGCTTTTAAATGGTTTCCTTCTCCCTCTTTTATGTTGGAAGAGCAGCTCCACCCACCTGTCGTGCTGATAAGGGAAACAGGGTCTGGACAGTGAACAGGGAAAAGAAATTTCTTGAGGAAAGGGGTTGGAGGATTTAGGTGGGATTTTACTAGGCAACCCCAAATGAATCCTAAGTAAATATTCCTTGTGAAGGCCTGTGTGCTTCAGAGAAGGCTGAGGGTGGCTCCTCAGAAAGGGCAGTGCCACTGCTGTTGTCACCTGAACCTGTCACCTCCTGCCCACTCACAGGGGAGGGGCTTTTGCACACGATGGGGTGAAGGAGGAGGCCACACAATTGTGAGGTTTATGTTTCATGTGGCCACACTGAGGATCTTCACCTCTGTGTGCAGGACTATAAATCACCACCACATCCCACAACAGCAGGACTGGCTCCAGTGTCTGGGTTAGAGGGGCTGGCAATGCTTTGTGACCAGCTGATGAGGCTGGAGAGTGAATTGGCAGGGAAAATTTCTATTCTGTAAAGCAGAGAGACAGATTTCTTTGCTTTGCAGTGTTCGAAATGTCACTTTTGTATTTTGCAGTTCTAAATGGCATTTCTAAATTTTACTTCAGCTTCATTACAAAAACCCCAAGAAATTAATGGAGCTGTTATTTCTCTTCTTTCTGTAGACATTTTTCAGTGCTTCTACTCAACTTTAAATGATTTTTCCTTCAAACCCTAGGTGCAGCTAATGAGCTAGAACACCAAATAGAGGTTTGAAGCTGTTCACCACCTGGTCTCTGGGCTTTGGTCATCAGCATGAGATCTCAGAATATCAAGCTCAGGACTTTCAGGTGTCAGCAACAGCCCAGTTTCCCTCTGGGTACAAGAATCACCCTTCATAACTATCTCAAGGAGCCAAAAATCTTAGCACCAACTTAAAATAAGTTTTAAAATAAAAACCAGTATAAAATGTTTTGAGCCAAGGACCATGTTTATTCTGCACATGGCTCATGATGGGACACTTAAGCCCAGTGTAATGCTACAAGCAGTGACTGCACTTTACAGAACTGCAACAGGTATTCACTAGCTTTATCAGTTTGGGCTGTAGGTGGTTTCTCCTTTTTGAATTTTAGGCTGTATTTTGACCTATGAAGGTTTCCTGCATGTTAATTAAGGTGAGATTTTTCCAGCTGGGAGAAAGTGCACTGCCACTACTCCAAAATCTGGCACTTAAGAAACACAAAATGTTATGGGACTTGCAGAAAAAAAAGCCAGGTCTGGACACTGGATCTCCTCCCATGGATTGCTAACATTGCATCTTTTCCAGCCTTAATGACTCTATGATGTACTGACTGAGAGCCAAGCACTCCGTGGCTCTGTCAGAAAGCACACAGTGTGTTCAGTTGTGTACGAAACTCATTCAGCTGAAATACATCCAGCCAGTAGTACAAATTTCATCAAGATGGATTTTCTTAACCTCTTAAATCCCTTCTGCTATGTTCTAGGAAACTAAAAAGATATTGTGACAATGAGCTGTCTGTATGGAGATGATGCCTATATCCCTGTGTGGAGACCACCTTGCAGAAAAAAGGGGAACATCTCCAGTATCCAGAAAACCTGTGGAACAACAAATACAAACACCCACTGAAACTCACCAGGAACTGTTGTTCTTGCACTCACAGGTGGAGATCCAGCTCCCTACAATCTCAATGGGGAAATTCAGAATAATAATCCAGGCCAGGAACCCCCTCTATAAACCATGGAAACCAAGCCATGCTTGTGACCCAAGTGTCCTAGGGATGCTCCATAACTACACACATCCCATAGACTTGGTGATATGAGCTGCAACCCTGCAAAGCCCTGATGCAGCACAGACAATGCTGCAGAGAATCAGCCACTCAAAAAGCTCTCAGAGCTGAAGAAGTTGCCTGGGTTACAGCTCAGAATCACACAAGTGGAAAAAAAATTAGAAAAACACTCAATGGGTCCAACAAATGTTTACAGAATTGGGAAGAAATGGGGATCAAATGCTAAAAGTTTGGGGTAAAAAAAAAAGTAGTGTTTCAGTTTCTGCTGCAGAAACCAAGGAATGAGTGATGACTCAGGCAAAGCAGGCAGAGCACAGCCTGTGGCAAAGGGATGGAGACACCAGGTTCTGGTGGTCACAGATTCATGGCATGGGTAGGGATGACAGTCCAGCAACATGGTAACTCACATATTCCTTCATTTTTTCCAGCAACATGGACACTAAGTGCAAGACTCTCCCATCCTGCATCCCCAGCTGTGGGACTCCCTCAGGTAAGAGTGCTGCATTCCCCACTGACCCCTTCTGCTGCTGCTCCCTTCATCCAGCCAGGAAAACACCTCCCTGGTGTTTTCACCAGGCTGGTCCATCCCAGCACCCCTGAGATTTTTGTCCAGCCACCAAGAGGAATTGTGGGTCAAGAGACCTGGAGGTTTTCTGCAGAGAGAGCTGCAGGGGGGCTGAGCTGTGTATGGAAGCTGAAAAGGCTCCACAAGCCTGGAAGACATCAAAACTGAATTCTCCTGTTAATCAACACCTGCTGTTCTACCAACACATAAAATGCAACTGAAAATAACATGAGAGCTGCTCCTCACAAAAACACCCCAACCTGTCCACTGAACCATGGTTCCATGCCATGCTGGCATGTGCTGAATGCCTGCAGGTGGGAAAAAAACCCCAATAATCTAAACAAACCATTAAAAAAATCTCAGATTCTAAAGTAAATTCCCAAGGCAAAGCCTTGTCAAAGACTATCATTTCTATGTACATCTCTCAGTTTCCCCCATCTCTGAGTTTCCAAACTATGAATTCCCTCTTTCTTAATCCAGACAAAAACAAACAAGAGACCTGAAAGTTTTGTATGAGTGAACTCCATAACATGTGATAACATGAACAAAACTCCCTGTTTTTTTGGCGTACACTATCCCAAATACACAGCAGTACTCCTTCCAGCTCCCATCACTCTCTGGAGTTCAGGAATTCAGCTATGGACAGTGACAGTCATGTTGGAAAGGCCTCCTCTTCTGAGAGCTACTTCTCATTCTAGAGAACACCCTTCTTGTTCTTCCTACCAGCCCCATCTGGAAGGAGCTGCAGGTCTGGAGGGTGAAGCTCCAGCTGCAGCCTCCAAAATGTCATTCCACTGGATAAAATCACATTCCACTGGATACCATGCAGACCCAAGCATCTTTACTAACTCTGCACAAGGAAAAGGCTGTGAAAAGCCTTCATAGCTCTAAAATGGAAAAAAATGAGGAATCTCTGAGGAACACTGAGGAAATGTTTTGGTTCTCCTCTGCATTCAGCAGATGATACTAGAACTCTTCCAATGACAACAGTCCTAAAGAAAAGGGAAAAGTCATCTGTCATCACATTATTCTGTTAATCCTCATCCACATTCTACTGCAAACATCAAGGGGTACAAGTCCTGTGCTCAGAAATCCAGCTCCTGTTGCTAAATTTGTGCTGGAACCCAATGGGTGCCATAAATGATCATGTCTGACAGCACCCAGCTGAGTTCAGATGCAGGGCTGGGGTTTGCATTACAGTTTTTACCAGCTGTTCCAAAGGCTGGTTCACTCATTAGCTGATGTTTTTTGCCTGACAGTCAGTGCACAGCTCTACCTGTTTAACAGGGATCCTGTTTGGGGGATGACAATGGAGAAACCTCCCTGCTCCAAGAGCACAGGAGAGGTGTCATATTCATTAATGCCCAGTGGCTGCCACAGCAAGTGCTTCTGCAGACAATGCCCACATTTGCTCTGCAAGAACGTATAACTAATGCATTTCTGGAAGGGATCTCATGGAGCAGAAACTGTGAAGCCAAGAACAGATGGGAACCAAACTTTCACTCACGGCTGTGTTTTGAAATTAAGAACAATTTCTAAAAAAGAGCTCAAATGAACAAAGAGATTGCAGAAGTAGAAATGCACAGTTTGTGGTGCTCCTGGTCATTAGTTTGGAACATTCAAGACTTCCCAGAATTGCATTTCATTTCAGTGATCGCCTGCCTTTTTTTTTTTAATGAAAAGTGTGTAATTGTGAGAAAAAAATTACAGTTAATGTGAAGTGCTCGGTGAATCTTCTGTGTATCATTAAATATGCTGAAGCAAAATCTGGATTTTTATTAATTATAAATGGGAGGAGTTTGGCCACAGTGCACCAGTACAGACAGCTCAAGGAGCAAGAGGAAGAAGAGTTTACTCCTGGAAAGCAAAGAACATCTTTACCACATCCTGTTAGGTTCAAGTGAAGAAGAAAATGTTGAAAACAAATTCATCACACACAGGAGGGAAGGTAAAGGTGGATGGAAGAGTTGACACAGAAACAGGGAAATTGTTCTGGAGAAATAATGAACAAGAAATAAGCATGGTGGGAGGACAAAGAGAACCAGTTGTGAATGTAGAAAGCAGGCAGGCATGGTTTCATTTGTATTTGTTAACATCTGAGAAATAACTTTTTTGGTTAGATTAGTTCCTTTCCCTCCTTGTGAACTTTTCCTGCCTGTGGAACAAGAAGCAAGATTTAAAAAATAAGGTTCAAACCTTGAATTTCACCCTACAGGTGTGCCATGAGCACGATCAATGAGTAGTGGCTCACACAGCTGATGTCCAAGCACCGAATTCAGGGAAGAGATTGCCTTTGCACCAGTCCTGTGCTCTGCTTGGGGAGCATGGAAGAGAAATAAAGAACATGCCCAGGGCTGGAACAAGTTGGAAGTATCATCCTGCTGATAAGAATTACATCTTAAATTGCCATTTCTGGTGGCTTAAGCAAAGAGATGTAGAAAAGTGCTGGTTCTGCCCTCCATGGAAAGAACCCTTTGGGCAGTGCTGTGCCAGCTGCTCTGGGGGTAACCCTGACCTCAGGATGGACCATATGGTCACTTTGCACTGGCAGTGCTGAGCTGCTGCTGAAACCACGAGCAGGGGAGAGGTAACCAGGAGTGGGAATGCTGGAGAATGTCACAGTGATGGAAAATCACTGCCTGAGCAAGCTGGAGTCTGCTCCCTATGCAAACCTGGAGAGGAAAAGGCCATTTCAGTCCACCTCATATGCACTACAGAGCAATAAAGCTGCCTGGGCTCTAAGAGGAGATAAGAGCTCATCTTCTGGCTTGTTATTGAATGATTGTGGGCTAATGGAGAGAAAATAATGGTAAAGGAATCAGAGAGTGTGGGTTAAGTAGCCAGGTAACACATCTAATGGAGATAACGATGGAGACTACAAGGGTTCATTGACTGGTTTTTTTTAATGTGCTCTTTATTAAAAATACAAAGATAAAGGACAGGCAGTACCTTTAAAAATGTGTGGCTGAAGGGCAAGAAACACAAGTTACATAACATCTTCTCTAGAAAGAAGGGACTTCTCTGCAGACAAACAGCCATGTTCCATCCTCCTGGCTCCTCTGAGGTCCTGCCTGCACCTACAGACATCTCTCTTTGAGGCAACAGAAGCAGACTCCTGCCTGCTGTTAACCCTTTTGAACAGATTAAGACCAGGTGCTTGGCCTTGGGTCTATCTGTGACTCTTCAGAGTGTGCAGAGGCCTGCATTATCTTTTCTCTCTGGTCTTTAATTTTTCTTCTATCTTTAGGATCTTTTGAAGTTCCTGGGAGCAGCTCTCTGGAGCACCTGTGTTCTGCTCCATCAGAAAATTCTGACCTTTCACAGACTGTGACAAAAACACCTCTTCCCTGACATGGTTTAGAGGTGAATTGGCAGTGCTGGGTTAATGGTTGGACCCAAGGATCTTGAAGGACTTTTCCAAGCTAAACAATTCATGATTCTGTGGGAAGCAAGGAGATTCTGATGGTTGAAAGCTCAGCTCCAGCCTACTTCACTTTGCAAGTAGATCCACACACTTGTGCAAATATTTATCTAATGAGCCCACACTGGTACGAACTTCCCTCAACATCCAAATCTTTCATCCTGCACCATCAGGGACAGGTTAAAGAGAGCACAGGGCCACAAGATGTTACAGGATGAACTGTTTTCTGTCTCTTCTCTTTCTTGTCAGAAGGGGAAATTGCAAATTCTGATTAAAAAAAAAATACATTGGACAAAATGCACTGGAGAGGGATGACATGAGCCCACCGAAGCTGCTCCACCAGCTCCCTCCTGAAATGGACAGGGAGGGAGAAAAATACAGCAAAGAAATGGAGGTAAGTACAGGGAGCCATGGCTGTCATGGACAAAACAGATTCTGCTTGGGGAAATCAGTTTAATTTGTGACAAGTAATCTGAGTATGATAACAGGAAGTAAGAAATAATCTAAAAGCACCTTCTCTCCATCAGTACTTTCTTCCTGGATTCAACTTCACTCTCCAGTCTTCAAACTCCTCCCCTCAAGTAGCACAGGGGAACAGGGGCTGTGTTCTGCTCACATCTCTTCATCTCCTCTGCTCCTTCCTCCCCTCACCATCCACCTGCTGTAGCACAGGGTCCCCCTGAGGCAGACAGTTCTTCATGAGCTCCAGTGTGAGTCCTTCCTGTGGGCTGCAGCTCTCCATGACCTCCTGTGGGGTCAGTCCTTCAGGCACAGCCTGCCCCAGCCTGGGTCACCCACAGGGTCACCAGGTCCTGCCAGGAGCCTGCTCCAGCATGAGCTTCCCATAGAGTCACAGCCTCCTTCCAGCATCCCCCTGCTCTGGTTTGGGGTTCTCCAGGGGCTCCAGGTGGGTCTCTGCTCTCCCATAGACCTCCATGGGCTGCAGGGGCACAGCTGCCTCACCACAGGCTGCAGAAAAATCTCCTGCCTGTCCTTCACTGGCCTTAGGGTTTGCAGAGCTGTTCCTCTCACTTATTCTCACTCCTCTCTCCTAGCTGTTGTTGCACAGCAGTTTTTTCCCTTTATCAAATATCACAGAGGCACTGCCAGTGCTGCTGATTGCCTCAGCCTTGGCCAGTGGGGGTGAGAAGGGGCAGGTGTGAGAGAGGAGGGATGGAAAAGCAAAGGAAAATGAGAGGCTCAATGCAAATGAGGAGGCGAAAATGCCCTTGATATGGAATAGCAATCACAATATGAGGAGAGACAAAATATTACCTGCTACTGTAATTTGTGGATTTGTTTGCTTTCTGCTTTGCATTGATTTTGGATTGTGTGAAACCAGTGACTTTAATACAGTAATTATTGATTTGTTGTGGTGAAAGAGAGTGGAGAATCTGACCACATCTGTCAGAAACAAACAAGGATCCTTTGAGGTTTACAGCAAAGATTTTGTTTCAGCTTAATTATAAACAAAGCTACAAGTTGCAGTCCAGGTTTGGAATGCAGAATTTCCTTTCAGGGGGTGACAAATGTTGTTCAGCTACTGCACAGTAGCATCAAGGAAACTGAAAAGTCACTTCCAAGATGCAGAGGAGTTGTTTCATTGAATCATAGAATAGTTTGGGTTGGATGGGACCTTTAGAGCTCCTCTGGTCCAACCCCCCTGCAATAAGCAGGGACATCTCCAATGAGATCAGATTGCTCAGCATGTTTGCTTCAGCATGGCTGCACTTCTGTTCCTTGTGGTTGTGGCAGTGATCAGAAGATGACCTCCAAACAAAGCTCTTGAGCTCTGTTTTGTCCCTCAAACCCACAAACCCAGCCTGCAGCACTCACACCCTGTGAGCTGCAGTGGCTCAACCTCCAGTGCCCTGTCCCTGCCTCCTCCTGATCCTGCCCGGGTCCATTTCTGCCTCCTCAGTGCCCTCTGTATCTCCTCTGTATCCCCACCTGGGAAGCAGCAGGGTCATTCCTGCAGGTGAGGGAAGGCAGGTGTGCCCCCAGCCAGGAGCTAGCTGCACTCTGCTCTGCCCAGACAGCACCAGCATCCAATATCTGCCTTCAGACACTTCATTAACCTTCTCCATCTAATCCCAGCTAAGCGGATTTGCCCTGATTTGCTGCCAATCAATCAGTAATTGGGTTTGTTGACAGCCATAAAAGCAGAAATGCCCAGTTCTGTGCTTCAGACAACATGTCTGATCATTCCTTCCCCCTGGGTGTTTTTCTTTTTGGTTTGTTCTGGTGCAGTTTGGAGCTAGTGAAATATTCCCTCGGGAATAAGACCCAGGACTGTCACCATCAAGCCCAAGCTGATAAATGCCCCTCAGTCAGAAGGGAACTGTGAGTCATTTGGAGGTTTGAGGTTGTGAATCTGTCCTCAGTTGACATCACTTATTAAGCTTCTCAATGAAGCAGCTTTTAGGAAGCCCATTACCTTTCCATGATCCTCAATTCACTCGAAAAGGAGTGAGGCTTGTGGAGCCTGAGAGCATTACAAGCATCTGTGAGGATCTCCAGCTGGAGCTGAGTTATCCCAAATAGCTGAAATACCCCAGGAAAATAGCAAGATGACAGTGTGACTCAATTTTGGAGAGAAGTCCAAGCATCCAGCAGCTGCCTGGGGACTGCAGGCATCCCTCATTTTGGGATTTCTCCCATGGCAAAATGATTCTCCTGTAACTGAGCAGCGTGTGTGAGCTGACCTGAGCCATGGAACTGCACTGAACTTCTCAGGTGTGTGACACCAAAAATAAAACCTGGCTGTGCCTTCCTGCCAGTCCCTGCTGGCAGCTCTGTCAGCCCAGGATTGGACCTCTGTGGCTCCAGCAGCAGCACTGGGCCAGGGAAAGGTGGTGGTGGTGGTGGATGCACCATCCTGGCAAAACTGCCAGGATATGACTTCTCTCCCTGGTGAATGCAGCTTTTCCTGTGTCTGCATAAAACACAGCCCTGTGAATTGTTGTGTTCCCTTTGCAGGTACAAAGCTGCACAAACCAGGCAGCTGAGGGAGGGTGTTTGGAGCAGTGTAGCCCCAGTGTCAAGCAGCAGGAGAGTTTTCTGTGCTATGTGTAGCTGAGCTAATTTATCACTCTGAAAGTGCCACACAGGAGCAAATGAGGCTTGTTCAGTCTCTCGTGAAAAGGAGAAGCCACTTTCAAGCAAAGCAGCTGTGAAGCTTTTTGGTCTGCAGAAAGCTCATGGTTGGGATGTGAATATCACTGTCAGTGTTTCTGTGGTGCACAGGCACTGCAGTGGGGGAGAATACAGAGTTCCTGTAAAATAAATTCTCAGGGAAAGCCTGAACACAGAAGTTAAGCATGAGGGATGATTTGTCCCCTCACAGCAAAGAGGAAATAATGGAGTTTGTCTCTCACCTGCCTTCTCAGGTGGATGGTGCAAAACAATGCCACTGTCTGCACGTCTTCAAAGCTCAGGCTGATGTTGTAGAACAGACCTTTGCATGGCTGCCCACGTGGGCTGCTGTGTCACAGGGACATTCCAGGGGAGATAAGTGATTAAGGAAGAAGAAAATGGATTTAATCTCAACTTAGGATAGCTGAAATGTGCTTTAGTAAGACATTGACTCAGCTACCTCCAGGAACACATCTGTCAGCCCAAACCACTGAGCACTTGTGCTGCTGACCAGGAATTACTTTCTGTAATGATGCCTGGAAAAACATTAGTCCACTTGTGTCCCATGGTGCTTGAGAACTTCTGATTGACTGAGTAAATTAAAGCTGGCTGATTAATTAATTAAATAAATTATTTATTTGAAGATTTTATCTCCTGTTTTTTTTGCAGATTGGATTATGGCACAAACAGCATCACACTGATCTGACATTATTTCTCAGCTACTCCCTAGCCATAATTGTATCTCAGTCAGCAGTGCTGACAGCCCATTTCCCATGCTCAATAGCTGCAGTGCTGTCAGCAGGTAGCGTTTCTGGCTGGTTCCTGACAGTCTCAGCCCCAATGGAAGAGGAATTGAGGCTTCGCCCAAGCCAAGGTCAATATGGTGCCATAAGCAGCAGAGGAGAGGGATGAGTACAACAGCACCAGGTTCCCCACTGTCTGCAGGGTAAAGAAACCCTGTGACAGCTCTGTCTTTTGAGGCAAGGTTTCTCAGGGTCTTGATTACACCATGGAAATCCACCCTGGGCTTCTGAACCCAAATAAGCTGTTTACAGAGAGGACAGCCTGCAAAGCACTCACAACCCCCTCCTCCTGTGTCTGCACAGACCAGATTTATGGGTCACTCACTGCCTGGTCAGCTGGGGGCTAAAGCCAATCCCTGTCCACTTCCCCTCCAGCCTGACTCATTTGCAGGTGGAAAACCATCCTGCTTGCCATAATCCTTGAGGAGCAGTGAGCCACTCTTGTCATGGCCAAGGAGAAATTGAGTTTCTCATGGAAATCTTTGCACATATTCACTTAAACCAACTATTTCCAAACATTTATTCTGTTTATTCTTAAGTACTCCTGGCTCATGAGCATTCCTGTGAGCTGTCACTGCCTGAAATAGCCATGCAAAAGGTAACAACACAACCTGCTTTATAACAATGCACATTTGTTCAAGTCTTTGACTCTGCAGCATTTTTCTAGGTTTCTTCCATCTAGAATTAAGATGTGAAGTGAACAAAGCAGGTGGAAATGGAAAAAGAAAACCCATCCCCAAATTCAGGATGTCTCCTGACTGTTGGTCCCTCCTGTTGCTTTGCTGCTTTGTAAAAGGACTAAAGAAGGAAATTAGATGTCCACTTAATTAACATTTCTTTGGCCTTTCTATCTGAAAAGGACCATGATTTTTACAAATATGGGATACATTTTGACTAAACCTGCCATCATTTTTGTACATCTCTTGGAGGTTTTATATCTTGGAGCATTCAAATTGCACTGAAATCAAGGTCAGGATCCTTTCAGTTCCATGTTCCCAATGGCACACAGCAAAGTCTTCAGCTCAGCAGTGGTTTTAACTTCCTTTGTGTATTTATTGGTATATCTTGTTATTTTAAAAGAAGAAAAATCCACTTATAAAAGAATACTTCAATATTGATAGAACCTCAGGCACAGCTTTGTTGAGCTGCCTTCTGCATAAGAATATTCAGTGCATTTTTTCAAGAATTAACTTGATGGATTATTTCCCCCCTTGGCTTAGCAATCCTGAAATCAATGGGATCGCAGAAGTGGAAGGCAAAACTTCAAGACAGTGCAGAATATTTGGCACCTTTGTTATGAACACAGACTTGACAGCCACGAAAGACTCATTCTGAAATTCAAAGCGTGTGGGTTTTCTGGCTAGTGGTGGAAGGAATATTGGAATATTGACTCTGTTTACTCATACATGAAGATTATCTGCACTGCAGGATAAAAGCACAGAAGACAGGATGGGGCTCATCTCCAGAATTACCCAGATTCTCTTGAAAATATACTTATACTCTCTCAGTATGGAATTTCTATGGGTGGGACTGAATTTTGACCTGTGAGAGCACAAGAAAGCTAAAATAGAATCCTGTGGTCTAGGGGGGTAAGAATCTTAAGTTGAGTGTAAATCTGAAGGAGTTGAAAGTCCATCCTAAAAAAAGCTTCTTGGAATCCAGATATTTTCTATCATTTCACCATAAACTCATTTACTCTTTTTTTTAGGGGCTGGGACATGCTACTGATACATAGATTTCCTCTCAACACCCAAAGTGAACATTCCCAGAAATCTACCTAAGTATTAATCAATCATTCAGTGGGACAGATGTGTTTTCTAGTAATAATAGTAATTACCTCTAAATGCCCTTGAATGTTGGACTGTTGCTTACCAGGAATAAACAGAAATAGGAGGTTTTTTTGAAGTTATAAAGCCAGGCTGCTGCTGTGCTCATAGAACCAGCAGAGTTCTGCAAAGGTCTTTCATTGGTCAGAGCTCCCAAAAAGATTACTTAACTGAGGATATTTCTACAAGACACTGGAAAGAAGAAGGATGGCAGGTGTAGAAATATAAGCCTGCCTTTGAAAAGTGGATCAACTGATAATGAATTACTGCTAAATAGGTCATGGTTCTTTAGATTTTGTTACTCTGGTAGAGAAATAACTTAAACTCTGTCATCCCTGATGGCCCTGGGAAATAAAATTCCAATGTATCCATAAATTAACCCCAGAATGAGTTATGCAGCAATACCATAACCATATTTTCCTCCCTCTCAGGCACAATGTGGTCTGACACCTCCACCCTCTCACCCACTAACCTGGTCTATATAAATACAGAAAATGGGTGTTCCAAAGCAAACAGTGCAAAGCCAATCTAAACCTCAATCATTACCAGAAATATGTACTAAGCTTTCATTAATTCAAGTAAAGCAAAGGAGTGTTTTCAAGGGAGCTGCAGATACGCCATGATGGGTGTTTCCAATGCAAATCCTCAGTGTGGCTGAAATCTCAGCACAGCTCAGGTTTATAGCCAAAAAGTGCTGCTTACACTCCAGGCTCAGGAAACGTGTTGAAGAAAGCCAATCTCTGTTACAGCTGAGCCATTCAGTTTCTCAGTCTTTAGGATTCCAAAGGCAAAATAGAAATAAATTTCCTCAATCAATCTCAAACCCAGACCTTCTTCTATACAGGGTACACAGCAAAGATCCCTAAACCTTAAATCCCAAACCCACCCTTCCCTTTCTTCCTTATATTACCTGCTTTTAGTCACTCTGGTCCCTCCAAGAAGCGCCATCATCCATCCCAGACACCATCCTACCAAATGCTTTATGCACACAAACAGGAATGGGGGAAAGAAATGTCATCTTGGGTAAAAAAACCCAAACCCAGTAACAAAAGCAATTATTAAGAACTACACAAATAAATTAACATATGAATAGACAGTGCTAAGACCCACAAATATAAAAATGAACTGTTCAGTCCAGGTCACTTGAAACCAGGGGAACTTTTTTTCATTGGTGTGCATTGGATACGAAGGTTCTGTTTCTGACATGGTTCTGCTGCCCTGAAGACAGTGATAAAATTTTCATTAACCTTTTGGTGGGCTCTCAGTTGGGCTGTAGTCATTGACATAAATATTTTTTCATATAGATGACAAAAAAAAAAAAGTGAATCTGTTGGACATCTGAAAGCTCTAATCAGTGTTTTTAATCTCTGGCAACGGGTGGCAGAGGTAAATTAACCACAAGACTGAGTTACAGCAGAGCATCTGCCTTGGCTGCTCCACCACTAGACTAAGTCCATTCCCAGAAGGAAGGGCAGGAGAGAGAAGTGAAAATGAAGGCTCCAGACTGGGGCTGTGCAGCCCCTGGAGCTCAGCTCTGCTGGAAAACTTGCCCCAGTGGGTTGTGCAAAACCTCCTCCTACTCCCCAATTATTTTCCATTCCATTCCCAGAAACATTCAACTGTGATAATCCGTTCTGTGGGGAGAAAAAAGAAAATACAAGAACTTCAAAAATACAGCCCTTGTGCTTTGTTTTTGTCTGAAAGCTCCTCTAATTGAGTGGCCCTTTGGCTTGGCAGTGCTTTGTGCACTTCTGCAAAAAAAAAACATTTCCAAAGAGAGCTCTGTTTAGGAAGTGTTGTGATGTCAGGTTGGGGGATATTAAGCGGAGATTTGCATGTCACTGTGAATTTGCAGTTTTTTGGGCTCGCAGGCACTTTCAGGTGGCTGTGGGAGGATTTATTTTTTTTTCCAGTGAGAAGTAAACACAGAGGTGTTGGCCTCTCTGGGAGATGGAAAGCAGTTAACTTTGGAGCTAATTATGGAGAGGCTGATGGATGCTGACAGTTGTATTGTCCTGGCGAAGGGCCTGCCACTAGTTCTGCCACGAGACAGGGAGTGAAGCCTCTCTCCTCCTCTCAGCAGGCCCATGGCACCAGGGAGGAAGAAGACAAGGATGTCAGGACTTCTAATTATACACCAGGAACCTGTGAAATTGGAGCATTAGAAATGTTAGTTAAAAATGCTGCCCTGAGGTGCTGAAGTGGAGCAGCAGGAGAAGGAAGATCACAGTGGTGGGAATGAGAGGTGATCTCCTGCTTGTCCTCGTGTGAGGGGGTCTGGAGAGGCTTCTTTCCAGGGATGCACAAAACTCGTGTGCAGTTATATATCCACCAAAACCCTGCCTGTGATGTAATTTGAGGTGTGTTTCCAAAAGCAATTTTAAACCCTGTGTAAAGCCACTTCTGTTGAAAACATTGCCAGAATGGTCTGTCAGTCATCCTCTAGCCTGGAGAAAGCTGCCTTCCTGTAAAAAATTGAATGGACATTTTCTCAGTTCACAGCTGTGCCTCAGACAGAACAAGGGAAGACACCTCTTGAACTAAATTTTATTGCAGATTCACTTGAAACCTTCTGCATGGAAAAGGAACTTGTGCATATTGAGCTTTAGTCTGAAAATCATCCGGCACATCAATAAAAGCCATTCACACCAGCCTGGAGGAGCGTTTGCTGAAACTCTACCTGCACCCTCACTAAGGAAGTGCAGTTATGGCAGGCAGTGAAATGCACCTGGTCCCTGGAGCACAGCTGGTGGGCAGTTCAATAGCAGAGGGAATGTCCACCAGGATCCAGCTGTGGCTGCAGCACATCTGGGCTTTGCCAGTGCCCTGTACAGCCAGAGCTGGGGCAGAAACTGCCCTGTGCAGGGGGGCTCTGAGGAGCTGGGGGCCAGCAGATGTAGCTGCATCTTGTGGGTTCTCTCATTCATCTGCAGTCAAATTTTCATTGTTCTGGTGGCCTGTAAGGCACACTCCCTGTAAATTGTTGGATATTAATTGGACAAAGCGAGTTGCTGTGCAGGGGATGATCAAACCATCAGAGTCAGTCTCTGGTTCAATGTACTGAAAGCATCTGACGGCAGTGGGAAGGACAGAGAAACTCCAAACCTACCAAAACAATAGCCTGGGGTGGAACCCCCTTTCCAGGCCGTTTTCCATCTCTCAAGCAGCACCGGGTCCAACTGAGCATCTCTGTGCACACTGGACACCTTCCCTCACCATCACCACTGCCAGAGAGCTGATGGTGAGGCAAAGTATCTGATGGAGTTCTGAACCCACTCTTGACCAACCCAAACTGGACAATTTTACAAACCTGTGAGGCCATTGCTTTCTGCCTGGCATGAGTGATCACCTTGCAAACTGGTGGCATCACAAAGGTTAAAATTTCCTGACTGGCCCATAGGAAAAGCACTTTTCTTAGAGCAGTAAATCCCAAAATGAAAAAGGGCTGCTATCATATATCTAGCTCCTGATTTATGTGTCCATAGCTCCTAACTAAAATTAAGTATTAAGAGGTAAAACATTTCTATATATTTCTCACAGGCACTTAGAAAAAGAAAACAATTTTAGGGAGGACCACAGGGAATTTCTCTCTATCAGTGGGGGAATTCTACTATCTCTTCTCATGCTCTAGCATTGCTTATCAATATTAAGCCAAACAAATAAGGGAGATGGGGATAAAAACCATCCAGAAGCAGTCATTGTCCTCAGACAGCTCTGCCTTGACCCTGCAGCTCATGGCACTTTTCATCTTTGAAGCAGGGTGGCTGTTGTCCCCCTGGAGACACAGCACAACTCACCTTGTCTGATGGATGTTGGGCATTTTGAAGAGAAGATAATAGAGAATTTCAATTTGTTTTTCCTGAAGAATTTCACACATTTTAGCATCTTCCAAAGATGCAGCCCAAGGTGTGCAGACAAACCAACCTGCCACCCCCTGAAGAACTGATGCATCATCAGTTACTGAAGTCTCATCATCTTTGGTTCCACTTCATCAGCCTCTTCACAGTCATCACTTGAAGGATCACAGAATTTGCCCCAGGCATTTCCAGAGGCAACTTTGAAAAGGGCAGCTGGCAAGGAAGGAGAAGAGAGAATGATTTTGTTTGAATATGAGCCCCTGGAGGGTGGGATCTCCTGGGAAAAGAAAATACCTGGAACAGTAAAAGCTGCCTTCAGGACTTCTTGGCTGTGAAGTGACTCCAGATACTTTGATCATGGCATGCACTGTGCTCATCATTGTATAGGGAGGCACTGAAAAACACTATCTGAACAACTGTACAGAGCTGAAAACCTGTGCAAGACCAGAAAAAATTTTCCAAGTAAAACCTGAAATGCCAAGAGAAGACAATAATGTGCTCTGTGTGTCTCTGGAAGAAGTAGCAAATGGCAAGGGCAACACTGAAGGGCAATGTGTGTTTGGAGGCAGTGGAGCCTTCCCCTTTGGGTATATTTAGGGACAGCAGCCAGGTTTTTCTACATAATTGATTCATTTTCAGGGCAGTGGGATAAATTCTGTGCTCTCTTGAAGAGCTTTCAAGCCCTGTGACTGTCTTGGTATGTAAAAGACAGGTGTCTGCCAGGGAAAGCTGGAGCTTCCCTTGGAATGGAGAATGTAAACTCCCTCCCTCCAAATTATTATAATTTTGGAATTAATGGCTTTCAGGCAAAGATTTGGGAATAGGAATAACAGTTCTTTACTAGGAATATTAAAAAATACGAAGGTAATAAAGCAAACCAACAAATAAACAATCAAAAAAAATTCTAGAAACACTGACAGAGTCAGAATATGACCTGACATCCTGTTGGTCAGGATGTTGGTAGCAGTCTTATTAAGTCCTCCTGAAATGACAGATGTGGTTCTGTTGGAGCAGAGATGATCCTGTGGAAGGGTGTAGTTTTCTCTGGAGAGTCCAGTGGTGGTGAGATGAGTCTGGTCTTCCTCTCAGAATCCAGTGGAAAACAGAATGGCTTGGTGTTCTGAATTGCAGGTTTTATCCAGGTAGGAATACTTGGCTCCTCCCCCTGTGTGGAGCATCTCCCAATGGGATGATGTAATTGTATTAGCCATGCAGTGAGCCTCGATGGCCCATTAACAGCAGATATCTCCTGGAGGGAGGGTGGGTTGTGGAAGAGATGAAGAACACTGCCCCACCTGGTTTTAACAGCTGGCCCATTGACAGAAGGCACACATCCCCTCCCCACTACAGTTAAAGGAAAAAAACCCACCTCTTCAATTGGTTTCAAGAGGCTGGGGATAGAATACATGCTTTTAGTTATATATTGCAACCCAGCCCTGTGACCCACACCTCAGTATCACACACAGCCCTCACATGGGTTACACCTCGAGTGGCTCTGTTTCTGTGCTTTCCAGGAAAGGATCACTCTTCCTCACAGCAGAAGGGCTTTGAGGATGCAAAATCAAGGCCATTTTCAATAGACTCAGTCATTACTTTATTGAGAGTTATTGATACCATTGCTCAAGTGATGTGCATCTCCCACAGGACTTTTGCTACTTACAGTCATTTTTTTTTCCCAGCTCTGTACACAGGCTGCATCCACACACAGGCAAGAGCAATCACCAGGATGTGCCCAGCTTCAGGAAAGTGAGATACAGCCCATGCTCATGGTCTGACCGGGTAGAAGAAGGACTGGTTCCAGCAATCTCAGAGTTGGAGAATAAAAATAAAATTGCCATTATGCATGAAAAGACAGAGGATGAGAAATCACAATAGAAATTGTCTATTCTAATGAGAAAAGGGTTGTGTGGTGATGAGCAAGAAAAGGCATTTCAAAGGAAGGAAAACAATACCTTGTGCAAATTGCATGAGGCTGCTGTTTGCTTAGAGGGAGCAGAGGCCAAGGCCTGACAGTTTAATCAGAGAAATAGGTTAGGAAATGACCAGGGGAACATAATTCATTGTTCAAATGTCAAGCTGCTCATATTGAGAGAGAGAAGAGTGTGCATTTAGCAGCAGCAGTAGTACACACCTCAAAAGAATATAAGAGAAACCAAAAAATTCATCACAGATCTGCCATGACTCAGATAGCCCCGGTGCTCAGGCTGAAGATGCACAAGAGAGGAAGATTCATATTACATTTCCCAGGAAAGTGGTGTGATGGGCAAACACTGAGTGTGATAAAAGCCTGACAGAAGAGAAAACAAAGCTTTTCCCAGCCATTGGGCTGTGCATGATCTCAGCACAGCAATAAGCAAGAGATGCTTCTGTAGTAACTGGAGATATTGAACTGGGGCAGCCATGAGCAGAGAGGAGGATTCAATCTAAGGGGTCAGGGGAATACTGCTAAAGTAGTTTATTTTGCAGGCAACAATAGATTAAGATAGATTTGCAGGGAAAATCTATTGAAAGCATCTTTTCTTTAAAAGAACAAGTACGAGTTTTTAGTAGAAAACAGACACAGCTAAGGGAATAGTGGGGAAACGTGATAAACATGTTTGTTGTGATGTGTTTAGAGGAAAGTAGAAGAAGAGAGGAATTGCTGCAGCAGAATTGCACACAAGGTTTGTTGGAACATTTTTGGGTAAGAACAGTCTTGCATGGCATGCCTTTTGATTCAAGCCTCTTGGTGTTCTATATTATTGTCTAAAAGCCACATGTTGATCACAGGAATCTTGTTCACATCCCATCAGGGGATGCTGAAGGCAAAGCACAAAACTAGAATGTCAGAGGTGAGGTACAAATCTTAGATTTGGAGGTTTTAATTTGTCCTTTGAATCCTTGTAAATGGGGAACTGACCTATCTTTGTTCTGCTTTGTCAGACCTGTCACACCCAGACTAAGCTGCTTTGAGTATTTATGAATTGAACCTTAGGAAGTCAATCCAGGTCAATGACTAGGATGACAAATTCAGGCAAGTGGACATGAGTTAACTGAAAAATTGCAAAAGCACTGTGTGCCACTAGGTGTCCAAGCAATGAAATGGCACATGAAAGTCTGTGAAGATTAACATAAAGTGATGTACATGGAAAATAATCCTAGTTTTGCTTGTATAATGATGGGCTGTGAACTATTATAAACCAGGAGGAAAATCTTGGGTTTATAATATGAGGTTATATGAGAATATCACCTTGGTACAAAGAGTACATTGATAAGAAAGGTTTAGAAAAGGAGCAAAGAGCACAAGTTATGCTAGTACATCAAAAACAGATCTGACCCTCTGGCACTACTGAAAATTAGTATCACATAAATTTAATATTCTAGGAATTGAAGAATTAAAGGGAAGAGTGATGGGAAGATCATTTATGTGGTAAGGTTCCTGTAGAAAAATTTTCTTAGTAGAAAATGAGAGAAACGACTGAGAGGATCTGTGACCATCAAACATAATGAGGAATATTCATTAAGGTAATCACCTCTGGTCCAGCAGTTCCATGAGGCACAAGTAACTGGAATCTAGGACAGCATCCTGGAGGAGCCTCAGTGCAGTTCCTATGGTGTTCACAATTGGCCTCTGTTGGAGGTAAATTTCTGGGCTGGGTGGTTTAACCTGACTTAGCTTCCCTTACATTTTTAGGACTTAGGCATGAATAGATATTTTTATTTCACCCAACATCAAGCAGCATCAGCACTTATCTCCCCTAATGCCTCCTGCAGAAACCACATGGCTCCTTTCCCTCCTCTCTGTTATGACCAACAGTTTGAAGGGCTCCCAAATATCCTGATTTTTGTATTACTTCCAGGTGGAAGGTGGCCCCCTGGGTGTCACAGTGTGAACAAACTCCAGCAAATGCCTGTGGCACAGCAGATTCCAAGCCACCTTTCTCCCTCTCATATGCCACCCCCCAGCTTTCTCTAGAAGGTTTATCCACACTGGGAAACACTGACATTCCAAACCCACCTGCATGTGTCCCTGGGTCACCTGCTCCAGGTCACCCTGCCTTGGCAGGGGTGTTGGAGTGGATGATCTCCAGAGATTTCTTCCAACCTAAAAAATTCTGTGATTCTGTGATATAGCCCAGCCAATTCTGTAATACAGTTATATACAGGATACAGAATAACAGGCGGACCCAAACAGCTCAGCACCGTGGTTTTGTTTGACCCAGAGGCTACAAAAACGAGAGGTACTCTGCTTGTTGTGGTAATTTCATTTGGATCCTGTAAACCAAGGCACATGGAGCTCACAGTTCAGCCTGCAGTGAAAAGGCACCAGCTCTCCTCCTGCTACTCTCAGAATGTACTTGCCTATTCTACACACTGCTCTGATCAGCCTTTTATTCATGCATACAAATATTCAATAATCTTTTGGCCCTTCAAGCTTCCAGGTCAATGGGGGGAAAAAGGCAGTAAGTCGACAGGAATGAATTTACTTTTTGCACCCTGCAGATGAAGAATAGAGGAGTGCAGCAGGTTCTGAGCTGGAATGAAGATTCAGAGAGGAAAATGACAGCAATGCATTTGAGATGTACACAGTTTTGTATTTATGGCCACTCAAGATGCAGATGTAGGTAAGTTCTGAATAGGAACTGGGGAAGCTGCTCCATGCAGCTGCTGGGGGCTGATAATATGAGTCACATCAGAAAACATTTCATACATAAAACCCATAGAACTTTCACCTCCTTTGCCTCTCACAGGCACTGTTTCAATGCCCTCAGTGCCCTGCCTGAACTTCCCCCTGGAAGGGCACAGGACTCCTGTAGGTCCTGAGCTCCATCTACCATTCCTGGCCTTGAACACTTCCAGGGATGGGGATGCGCAATCAGGCTGGAAGGACTCTGCAAACCTGTGCCTTTGGGTTCAAAGCAAACCCAATTAGCGGCCTGTTTGCTGGAAAGAGGACAATGTGCCCAAGAGTTCCTCTCTCCAACTGTAAACAAAGAGTTATTAAAACATTCTCAAGGAATTGAGATAGTAATTAAAAGATGAGTGATTGTCACAAGCTGCAGCCCGGCTGCTCTCCAAATGTGTGTGGGGAGGCTCCTTGGCTGGGATGTGGCTGTGATTGCAAATTACCATCTCTGAGGCTAAAGATACAACAGGATTCCCACGCATCCCTCTCTGAGGCAGCTGCACATTTCCATGCACAGGGAATGGAGCTGCCATGTGTCAGATGCTGCACTTGAAGCAGTGCAGAAGGGACAGCATCAAACTGAGAACAGTGTCTGGGTCCAGAGTGAAAAAAGAGTGCAGATGGACCTGGTAAACCAAACATGGTGGGAATGGGGTGCCTTTCTCACCTCCTTTCTGCAGATCCCACTGGATAAATGCAGAATTCCCCACTGAGAGAATGGATATAAAATTTTGTGAGGGAGGAAAGAGTTGTGAGAAGCAGGAGGGTATGTGCAGTTCCAGAAGTTGTTCATTGACAACAGCCAAGTTACAAGGAAGTCCATTTTTAAAACACTGGAAAACTCCTCTGCTCTTTCTTAAATGGAATCTGTTGTGTCTTTAGTCTGCTTAGTGCAAGCTAATCCCTCAGCTCGTTTGTAAGGAAAATAGTGGTATAAACAGATAAAGCTCTCAAGATAGCTGCTAACAATCATGTTCCAAGCCAGTTTTCTGCTTCACTAATACTCTGAAGCTAATTAACATTTTTCTAAATGATCTCTGCATACCACTTGATTTTTCTGCCCCCAAAATACTTACCCAGAAACATTTATGCTGGTCACACATCTTGTCACTTACTTGTACTTACTAATTAAAATAGCACTTTGTAAAAATAACTTCATGAGCTACAGCTCCCGAAGATGAGTGACCTTCTCCCAGGCCAGGGTTTTCCCTGACATCCAAACTTGAAGGTGTCTGTGTGTGAGGTGAAGGATGGAAGCAGAGTGGAAGATGGGTGTCAGGTCAATGCTGCTGCAGCAGGTGGAAGAGGGCAGCAGATGTGGTTGAGAGCCGAGCAGGTGGAGCTTCACCAAGACCCTGTGTCTTGCTTGGAAAGACAGGTGTCTGCCAGGGAAAGCTGGAGCTTCCCAAGGAATGGAGAATGTAAGCCCTCTCCCTCCAAATTATTATAATTTTGCAATTAAGGGGGCTTTCAGGCAAAGATGTGGGAATAGGAATAACAGTTCTTTACCAGGAATATTAAAAAATACAAATGTAGTAGTACCAAAAAACAAACAAACAAAAAAAAAAAAAAAAAAAAAAAAAAAAAAAAAAAAAAAAAAAAAAAAAAAAAAAAAACACAAAACAAGCAAACAAAACAAAATCCTAGAAACACTGACAGAGTCAGAACATGACCTGGCACCCTGTGAGTCAGGGTGTTGGGAGCAGTCCAAATAAATCCTCCTGGAATGACAGATGTGGTTCTGTTGGGAGTAGAGATAATCCTGTAGAAGGGTCCAGTGATGGTGAGATGGGTCCAGTCTTCCTCAGGGAATCCACTGCAAACAGGCTGTGCTGGTGTTCTGACTCTCAGGTTTTATCCAGGTGGGAATGCTGGGCTCCTCTCCCTGGGTGGAGCATCTCCCCATGGGATGATGTAATTGTTACAGCCATGCAGTGAGCCTGGATGGCCCATGAACAGCAGATATCCCCTGCAGGGAGGATAGCGATAAAGAACACTGACCCACCGGGATTTACCAGCTGCCCATTAACAGAAGACACCCGCCCCCTCTCCCTGGAGTTATGAGGAATAGGTTCTACAAGAGATAAAGAAAATCACCTCCCCAGCCAGTTTCAACAGATGGCAAAGAGAATACACATTTTTGGTTACATATTGTAACCCAAGACACCCTGATATTGCAGACAAACTCAGGGGCTTGAGTTTGTTTTTTCTGGAATCCAGAATAAGACCTGCAGATGGCTCTGAAAAGATACACAGGTGATGTTCCTGCCCTTCAGGGCACATCAGGCATGGGCTGCCACAAACTGTGAGCGTCTATTAAATTTCACCAAGATTTAAATGTTTCCATTGCATTTCCCTCCCCAGCCATTTTTACAGAAGTTGGTAGTAAATTCAGCACCTCTCTGTTTTCCGGTAATGAGGAGGAAAATACATCACTGGTAATGGTTCAGCTGATTCTTCCTTGACTTCACAATGATAAATAGCACCCAGTCCTGAGTGTAAGTCTTCATTTTCTACACTTTTTCCATAAGCTGTTCTACCAGCACTTCATTTTGGCATGAAGCTTCTTTTGAGTTCCAAGTCAAGATGCTCCCCAGGATACATTAAAATTAAAAACATTGACCAAAAAAAAAAAAAAAAAAAAAACAACACCAAACCTATCCCAGTTTTGGGTTTGTTTTTTTTCCTATGACCTCATCCCAGTCTTCTATGGCCTTTACTTCTGGACAAGCCTCCTATCCTGAAGTATTTTTTAAAATGTTATCCTGTATTGTTATTTTGATGCATTTTGCAACCTGTTCAATAAACTCTTTTTAGCCTTCTCTCATTTTAAAACAAGCAGAGTTTCAACTGACCACCACATGGAGATGGCTGAGGCTTCCAGGTCCTTGTAGGATGCCCAGCAGAAGTAATCTCTAAAAATGCATCTACTGTCGGTTCCAAAATGGTCTGTGGTCTCAGGAGAGCAAGACTGAGCCGTGAGGACTACAGAAATAGTAGGTGATTTCTGAAAAAACACCCCAAAACCAGAGACAGTTAAATCTATGGGACGTCTGCTTTTTCTGAGATGTTAATAATTTTTAGTTGAATTTTAATTTGAACAATATAACTTTTTTCATGCCTCCATGTGAAGAAAAAAAAAATAACCTATTTCTGCATTCATCACAGGACTATTGCTTATCTGAAGTCTGTCTGAAGGCAATGACTCCATTAAACAGCACCTTTGCTAATAAATGTTATTGAAATACTGAAAAAGGTCAGGGAAATGAATGCTGACTATTTCCCAAGAAACTTGCAGGAGGAAAATCATGTAGGCAGTGATAATTCCATAGAAATCAAACAGGAATGGGTTCCAAAGGCTAGGCAAGATTATGGAAATAATATTGAAATTTTCAGTTATCTCAATTTAAGAAAAGTATTTGTGAATATAACCGAAGCATTTGCTATTTAAATCTTCCCATTGACAGCAGGATTCATAATTTTCACAGAATTTGTTCAACTCCATTACCTCCCTTTTTTCAGCTTCAGTTCTATTCTCATCTGAATGAGATGCACTCCCACAAACTGAAATCAATGAAAGCCTGTGCAACCCCCTGCAAATGACATCCATCAAAAAGTGCTTCCCACTGCATTCACTTCAAGCAGATCCTGCCCAAGTGTTTCTGTGACACCACAGAAGACTCATAAGTTCTATGAGCCACAAAGATAACTGATTTAATTTATGCATTCAACTTATTCTCATTAAACTTATTATGTTTTACTCACTGGGGCAGAGAAGTATTAAGTAGATGTATAAAAACAAGTGAAACAATTGTTCATTTATTTATGTTTACAGCCTAAGAGAGTTAAATATTGGACTTTCTCCTGTATAAAAAAAAAGTTGTAACTCCTGATCTTTTTTTTCCATTCATAAAGCAGATGAATTTTCAAATTTTCTATCTAGATAGAAAATACTAAAAAATTAAGCACAAACAAACAAACAGAAAACAACAACAACAAACAAACAAAAAAAAACCCACAAAACAAGGAATTCCAAATAATTTTTACCATTATGAAGCAAAGGAACAATTTTGACCTGTGGACTCTCCAGACTGCCCTGTAGAACACAGATCTTACAGGTCCTGAGTGTCCCACTTTGCAGAGACAATTAAGAACCTTCCTACATCATGAAGATTTTTCACCCAGAGTCATGGCAACCTTGTCTTGAGATCTGTTTGAAAAACAATCTATCTCAAAAGCATTTGGTACCGTTCTGCTGGGAGTGCTGTGGGAGCATTACAATCCTGATAATTAGAAACTTCCAATTAATTTGGAGGTCCAAATGTACTTGAGGTCATTTGATACCCATTGCCTGTAACTGAGAGCTGGGCACCCTGAGAACTCCAGGCAGCAGCTCTGCTGCTGTTTTTTCCCAGCTGCATTTCAGCCAAAGTGCACTAAAATCAACATGTGCCATAGAAACTGCCTCCCTAGCTCCAGCTGCAAACATCTGCTGATCCACCACTGACGCAAACCAAAGGGCTTCACATCTGGGAGATTTTGGGGGAGATTCAGCTGAGCAAACACACAGAAGGAATTCAGCCATCCAGATGTGAGCATCTGCTGCCATTTCAGACTCCCGTGAGATCTGCATGGGGCAGGCAGAGTGGAACAGGATCTGAAAGGGTCTTGCTGCTCTCTGGAGGCCAGGCAGGGTGTGTTAGGTCACCCCAAAACCTTCAGACAACTCTGTGGGAAACCTGAATCCCAGATGGGTGTCCAGCACAGTGTGAGCTCTCTAGGATCTGTTGATTCCATTTCCTACCACAGGATCTCAGGCATGGTGCTTACAGAGGAATACAGACATGTAGACACCTGAGTATAGGTGCCTCAGCTTTTGACCTGAATCCCACTTGATCTTAAAATATAATCTGGAGAAATACTATTTTTCTGTGAATAAATGTTATTCATGATTTTCTGGACTCCACATATTTGGGGCAGCATTAGAGAACTCAGCATATTATTAGAAGTTATTATTAATAGTCAAAGGGGGGGTTAAACAAAAAATAAAGCATAGACACACATTTTCCTTTCTTTCCTCAAAGGGGTCACAGTGGTACAAGAGTAACTCCTAAATTTATTATGGATGTAGCAGAGCCCAGATTTTCAAAGTCAGGCTCAGAGAATTCAACTTTTTATAGCTGGATTTTATGCTCTCCTAAGGTGAAAGAATAAAAAAATCACGAGCAGGCTATTAGAAAACCTGGGCTGACCTAATTTGAATTATCCTTTGAAGGTGTTTGTTAGAAAAGATGACGCTGTAAGAAACACTTTGTACTCCAGAATTGATATTTCTTAATACGTGGTGTTCTTGTCCTGGAGTCAGAAAAAAAGAACACTGCAATGGTTTGAGCTGGTTTTGTCTAAGGTAAAGTTACTTTTCTTCCCAGTGGCTGGTGTAGGGCTGGGTTTTGGGGCTGTGCTGAGCACAGGGTTGATAATATTAAGATTTTTTTGTTATTGCTGAGTAAGGCTTGCACTGAGGGATAAGGCAGAAGATTGAAGCTGAATTTCATTATTTCCAGAGGACATCTCTAAAAAGTTAGGATGGGTTGCTCAGAGAAGTGAAAGGAGCATCTGAGACAACTTTAATATGGTGAAGAGGATGGAAACAAGAGAAGGAGTCAGACTGACCCTAAGGTCCAGAATTTCACATCCACCAGACTGAAGGATCAGCTTCCCCTCCTGAATTCTATGTGACACCTCTGGGTAACAACAAGATTTTTAAGCTCATCTGTTTAGCCAAAAATGGTATCACATGTCTGAGAACAGCAGTTTTAAAGGGAAGAGAAAAAAGGAAAAGAGTAAAATCAGTGTCAAGTCTGACCTCAAAGACATGTAAGATTTAAGATGAAATTTTTAAGAGAAGCATAATGGAGATGATATGACAAGCAGTATGGACTTAGCAAAGTTAGCTCAGGAACATATTTTTTTCATAAGGCTTTCTAGATGCAGAGTGCAGTAGATCTCATCCACAGTGTCTGGGAGAAAGCCCTTGATTAAACAGTATCTGAGATATTAGCTCAGATGGAAAGGGTAGAGGCTAAATGAGCAGAGAGAAGGAAGATAGAAACATGCACTTCTATAAAGGTAGTGATCAGGAGGAAGGGAAATTATTACTAAAGTTCTTTAAGAGCCAGTTTTGACACCAATATTTTTGTCAATTACTTGGGCACAGAAAATGCCTGACAGAATCTGCTAATGGCAAAATTTATAGGGAATGTCAATATGTAAGCAGAGAGAGAATAAACCAGAAGCTCATGATCCTGAGGGCTGAGGTAAACAGGGAGAGATAAAATTCACTGGTGTGAAATGCAAGGTAATGAATGTGGGAACCCAATAAAAATGCAGCTTTCTGATACCTGTGCTCCTCACCTCCTGGAAATGACTGAGGAGCACTGGCTGACTGGAGAGTGGACAGCATGATGAAGTTATGAAAATGAGAAATGTGGTCACAATCTCAGGAGGGACAGGGTGGAACACCCCTCAGCTGGGCTGGGGAGGGTGTCTGCAGCAGAGACAGGAGACAAAGCACTGGGTACCCCTCACCTGAGTGCTGTTCACATCTGTAACACTCAGGGTCAAGTGACAGGCAGGTGCAGCCACGAGTGGGGATGGACAAAAGGACAAGAGGACAACTGGGAGACAATCACATAAAACAGAGATGATGTCCTGCTGGTGTTGGGGCTCCCAGAGAAGGGACCATTGTGGTCCCAGGCTCTCAAGCCTTGGCCCTTCTGTCAGCCCCTCCCCTGGTGAGCCTGGCCAGCCCTGCCCTGCCTCACCTCCTGCTGGGGTTCTTGGCAAGCAGCTCCATCTGCTGCTGGTGAGCCAAGAGGGGCTCAGGAGAGTCCAAGCTGGCGCAACATCATCTCCAGTGTTCCTTTTGGGCTGGGAAGGACAAGTTTCCCTACTCTAGACAATGAGATGTGATTAGGACAGTGTCTTCCAGGGGCACAATTTCTGTTTGGGGGGATTTACTCTCCAGAACCAGCCATGGGTCTTTTTTTCTCACCTCAGAGGGAAGAAGGAACCAAAGTCACACAAAGTTTGTGGAGGAGCCAAGAGCCAACCCAAGCTCTCAAGAGAAGTACATAAATGCCTCCTCTGCAAGACTCTCTTTCCCTAGGGGGAAAAACCCAACCAAACAAAAACACAACCAAAAATCACACTCACAGGCATTTGTAACAGCCATTATCCAGACTTTCTTAAAGCCAGTGAAACTTATCAAAATTATGGGTCTCATGCCAAAGGCTGGGCAGACATATATTAAGAAAGGAGGAAAACATACACCCTCTGCTTGGATGTGCTGCCACATACCTCTGTCAGGTGTAATTTAGACTCCCATTCTTCTTCTCTCCTACCACTATTTCTATATATTAAGTTCCATTCTAATTTAATTATCCTTATTGCAGCATTTCCTAATTCAAAACAAACAGCTCCTAGGAATGATGCTTTCAGGGGAACACAGTGGGCTGGGGATATTTAATTTTTTTTGGCACTGACAATTGGCATTTGCAGTTAGTATGGGGAAATCCCAATTCCCAGTGCCTTGGGGAAGATAATGAAGTTTGCAGAGTTCTGAGCTATTAGAAGGGAACTGGAGGTGTAAAACAACTTCTACAAAAGAAAAACAGGAAACATGTTAGTTTGTGTTACAGGCAGCAAATGAGAGGCTCACAGACAAGCTAAACCCTTATAAAGCAATTAATTGCCTGTGTTTATGTTATTTATGGGACACAAAGCAGCAGAAGACTCCATCCAAGCCTGGGACCCCCTTGCTCTAGTGCTGTCCAGTAGGTTACAGTAAATCATCCACACCACCTATAATCAGTTGCAAAAACTCCATGAAAATTGCCCCTAGGACTGTATTTTTCTGATAGAAATTGAAATGCTCATAAATCATCTGGTTTAACCCAGCTCTGATTATTTCAGATGAGGGATGAGCCCAGACAGTTTGTGCCCTGTGCACAGCTGCCCTCCAGCTGCTGGGAAGTGCTCTCTGGTTTGGGTTTAAGGGCTCTGTGGATTTCCCTGGAGATTCTGAACGTGTTTGCTGTGCAAGGACAGTGTTTGATGCCTCTGAAACCTGTTGGACCTGCTGCAGCCTTCAAAGAATCTGTCCACATGCATCCAAAAACTCCTGTGTGCAGAGCTCCTGGGCAGCACATGGACAAAGACAATTTCTGCTAGGAAAAGCCAGGGTGGCACATCTTCGGGTCCAACCCCTCCTCAAGCCTTTTGCCAAAGTGTGTTGAAATACAGAACAAATGATTGAGTTTCCAAAAGGGAACACAGATTAAATGTGCCTGAAGCACACCAGAAGTGATTAAGTCAAGATTACAGAGATGATGGCCACACCAAGAAGCATCTAACTAAAAGCTCAGCCTTGGTTTTTTTCATCAATAAGAACTAAAATTTTTGCAGATTCTGTATATACTGTCATTTTTTGATCTAAAGAAGTACTGGGTAACATGAGCAAACTGGGAGAAAAAAGCTGGAGGACAGTGTTCTTGGGAAACTCAAGCCTGAGCACATTTTGTTCTCAATACTAAAATTTAAACCCACTAATTACTTTGGTGTTTCTCCTTTAGACATCCATGCAGATTATTGGAAATTGAGGAAATTGGAAATTGGTTGGAAATTGAGGTTTGCCACTTCTTGTCAAAACACTTCTAACAGATTTTAGTTCAGCAGCCAAAAATCAAGGTACAGAGATCTCCAGCTGCTTTTGGAAACTGAGTATTTTGCACAAAGACCAAAAATTTCCTACCATTCTCTCCACATCTTTTTTTTTTCCCAAAGTAGATATGATGAATTCTCTCTTAATATAACTTTTTTTCTGTGTCTTTAATGCTTTATATTACCCAAGGAAGCTTGGCAAAGGTGCTCATGCCACAGTGCTTTGTGCATGCACCTTCTGGGTTACTTGGATTTGAGACTGTGTCACACCAACAGCTTCCAGAGAGATGGTTGGGGTTCAGAACCCCTGTTCAGCTGGTTTTACTGCTGAAATAACTGCAAAGAGTAGTAGCTCCATTTTGCCATCCACACAAGAAACTGGTTCCTCAGGCTCTGTCGCTGAATGTTGCAGGCATCCCCCAGGCTGGCACTGCCCAGCCATGAACTCTCTCAGCACCCTGCTAAGCCACATTCCTGGCATGTGGAATACGGGAATACATCCAGTTACTGCAATTTCCTCCGATATGATCCAGCCTCTTGACAATGTAATCCATCAGGAGAGTGCAAGCAGATAATTTTTTGGGCGCACACTGCATTCCTGTATTTGGTTTCCTTTCTGGTTAAACCCACTTGCTGGTCCCATTGTATTGCTGCCTGTAATTTGAATTTTCATCTTTAATCACATTGTGCACAGCTAACTCTTGCATAAAAGGCTTCAACAACAGCAATATGCAGTCAAATGCACATAATTGCTTCTACAAAAGGAAAAGAAATCACACCAAGGAGCATTAACCTCAGCTGCTGTGTACTGTGGTTTGAAATGGATTGTGCCCTATGGCTGATAATGTATTTCAGTTATAATCATTATGAGTCTACTAAATAAGAGACCAATTACTGTTCTAACAAGGCACTCTTTAGGAACCTGGACAGAGATGGTATAGACAGTATGTAACAGTGGCAAAGTGGAAGTGGCAGTGGAAGTGGAAGTGGCAAAGGAAAGCAGGAGAGGGGAGGGATGAAGGCACAGGTATAATAAAGACAGTTGCAGCCCTTTTCCACGACCTGGCTTTAATTAGGAAGAACAGCAAGCTGCCATCAGCAATACATGCTCCATCCTGCTGGCTTTCTGAAGAGTGCTGTGCTTTCCCAAGCCTTTAATGTGGGAGGAAAACAAATATCACAGCTCCAGAAAAGCCACTGCTGTGGCCAGTGTGACCTGGGTTCTGCCCTCCAGTCCAGGCATGCCTCAGCCCATGGCACCTGGGCAAGTGTAGGCTGTGCTAGGAAATGAGCTCTGTGTCTATAGGACAGGGTATCTGAGAATCATTCCAGCATGGATGCATCCAGGGAGCTTGATGGAGGAAATTTCCTCATCAGGAGACACTATTATTGTTTCTACTCAGGCCAGGAGCATAAAAAGTTTGCCATAAGGTAGCAGAGAAATCCTCTCTCTGGGGTAGCTGTGTTAGGGCAGGGGTAAAGCTCTCCAGCAAGCAGGTGCTGCTCTTAAGATGCCCTCAAGTAAAGAGAAATCTCTGTGCCACTGGCATGTGGGTGACAGTGGCAATTACACCTGAGATTGCATGGAAGTCATCACTGGTCATGTGGGTAAGGCTGGAAATGGATAGAAAAGCAAGTGGGGCTTTTGGACAGGGGTGGATGGAAAGTCCTTGAAATGGGATGGAAACAATGTCTTCTAAAATACTGTTTTATTGAGTTTTACTATAAGAAATTGCCCAGACTTTTTAAATCTCTGTCTCAGTCCTCACCTGAGAGATGATCTTTTCCTCAACTGCAGGTCCCAGCAACCCACAGAGGCCAGCCCCTGGCACACCCTGTGCTCACAGTGACCACCTCCAGGGGAGTGATACAGCCAGACCTTGGCACTGTCTCCACCAGGTGCAGGATGCACATGTCAGGCCATCCCAAAGGCTGTCCCAGGGCTTGATCCTGCTTGTGGCACAGGCTTGGGTGAGACCCAGCTCCCCATATGTGCTTGTGGCTCCTGCTGGAAACTGAGGATAGCAGAGGATGGACCACATGTGTTTCCTGACCTCAGTAATTCCTCTCTGCTCGATGGTCCTGCCTCTCTCCCATTCCCAGGGCAGTGGCTCCTGTGTCAGTAGGGGAACCCACATCCTGAAGGCAGCCTTCCAGCTGGATTAAAGGGGAAAAGTGTCCTGTTCTGTGTAACTGTTGGCGCACCAACATATCCATGCAAAGGTCAAACAGTCCCCCTCGGTCTTTATTCCACACGGGGGAAGGGAAGGGAAGGGAAGGGAAGGGAAGG